>CM065658.1:16270022-16637522 GCA_033220385.1 Triplophysa yarkandensis | reverse complement strand
TTAGAAAGAAAAAATAATACATTTGAAAACCTTACATGTGTCTGTAGATATGTTTGCGGACCTTCAGGGGTGTAGCCTGCTTTCCCTATGTTGTTAATATGAAAAAAAAACTCACTGTGAGTACTACCACGAGCTTAGGGTTGTTTTTGACACTCAAAATGGCTGTGGAATATTAAGGAAAGAGGCGATGTGTGATAGGATGCCAAATGATGAAAATTCCATATGTGATTTATATTTAAATATATTTAAAAATGCATATGGCCAAAATATGTTTAACATTATTTAAGGAAAAAGAAAGCATCACTACAACTTTTATAGATTTTGCTTTCTCAACATGACTTGCTTGCTTAATGACAGTTCTCCATTCTTCCAAAAATTTTTACGAATTTCAGGACCAGAGGTCTGTCATACATGGAAAATGTTTGACATCTCTACATCCAACAATTTATATACATACAAATCTAAATATACTTTATGTAGCACAGAACTTTTCGAAGAAACAATTAGCTCATTTATTGCAAACCATTGCGATACCCATATTGCAATATGCCCTTTTTTTGCGAAATTTCGATATATTTCCCAGGCTCTATGTAAATGTTGAATGAAACATGCAAGGACGTAAATAGCCACCTGCCAACAGCATTTTTTTCAATTAGATTAGATTCAATTTTATTGTCATTGCACATGTAGGATACAAGGCAACGAAATGCAGTTAGCATCTAACCAGAAGTGCAATAAGCAGTAAATACAGGATATATATGTAATATATACAATAATTATACAGAATATATGAATATAGATAAGTATTATGGACAGATTTTCAGGTTAATATACAAGCAGATATACAGGCAGGTGTGCTATGAACATCCTATATATTATGTACAAGTGTATGTACACTTTAGACAGAACTATAAACATAATTTACATTTTAAATAGGTAATCCCCAACTTATATACTAAATTCTCAATTCTGAGGTCAGATTAATAATTCCCAATGCTAAATTCCGAGTTCCGAAGTTGTGAACTTTTAGTTCCGCCTTTAAATAACGAAGTCTAAATTCTGAGTTGTAAATTATATTTTTCAGAGTTGTAAATTCTAATAACCGAGTTGTAAATTCTAATAACCGAGTTCCAAATTCTAAAATCTGAGTTCCAAATTCTAAAATCTGAGTTCCACATTCTTAAGTCAGAGTTACAAATTCTAATATCTGGGTTCCAAATTCTAAAATCTAAGTTCCAAATTCTAAATCTGAGTTCCATATTCTGAATTCCTTGTTCATAATTTTTGAATTCCTTGTTCATAATTTTTGAATTTCTAATTTAAATTCAACATTTTTAATTCAGAATTCTAAATCCTGTATTCTAAATTCCGAGTTCTACATTGTAATTTCTGAAGTCTAAATTTTAGGTTCTAAATTCTGAGCAACGCTGTACACCTTTGTACAGTATGACTGCATATATATAGCATTCAGTAGTACTGCAATCCGTCATGTTTTGTTCCGTATGCCCTATGACGTATCAACGGCAACCTGTACTTAGGCATCAGCACAACCATATTTGTGAGAAATTCATTAATCTTCCCTTTCATTAAAATAATGGATACCCAAATTAAAGTTTTCCGTTATTTTTGTTGGAATCTTTTTTTGAAATTTGACCCTTGATCTTGACCCTTGATTTAAACTCAAATTCTCACAATATCTAACAACAACAGTGCCTCTGTAAAATTATTGCGAGAGTTTATTACTGTCACATGGGCAAATGTGACAGTAATAACAAAATCACGAGTGTTATTGCTGAACCCTCCCATGTAATTATATAGTTCAAGATTTGATCTGTTAACATCATCATAAAGAATACAAGAACATTTTTCAAAGGCATAGTTTGTTTCAAAAAACAGTGTCAAAGCCAATGCATCTGTGTACAGAACCAATCTCTCTGGCCTCTCAAGAGTCAGAACACACATCACAAGCTCTTTTTCCATGCCCTGCTCTACCCTGGGCTTTTCACACTTAAATATTAATGTGTCAGTCAGTGAAAGTGGGATGCTAAACTTCACAGCCATTTTTTTCTTCAAATCAGCTCTCCCACAATGCATTAGCAAGAAGCATTTTCAATCCAACAGAAAGAGAGTCTATGTACAAGCACCATAGCATCTTAGAAGATCATCATGAAGATCATCATCAGTTTTCCTCTATTTTATTATGCAATTCACATCGAGCGTCTGTAGTTTCGAGTTTACTCCCTCCAGGTTCGAGATTGCCTCCATCCGCCTATCCTTTTGAAGAACTCTTGTTTTAGTGAAAACATCCTGAGGGAGACTCTTAGGAAGGAGAACTTATTCGCTTCATAGAATTTGCCATGGCAACGGCATAAATTCCAAATACAGAAATTAGACCGGTGACTTGTCTAGTTATATGGCACACTTCTATATCATGATGTATTACTTTTATCTTTAAAGCATTTTCTTTGATCAGGAGTGTTGTTTATTTTTAATGGTTCATTATTCTCTTGAAAGCATTAATGCAAAAGTCTTAACCACATGCATGCGATGCTAATGGTTTCTAATGGACCAATAAAAACGCAGCAGTGTTGTTTTTGTTTGTGCCAGCAATGCATGCCATTAGCACCTAACATTACTGATATCATTGTCATTTGTTATTTCACATCATTAGTGCTTTGCGGGAAGGGTTGGAATGAATCAATGTGATGCAGAAGTTCCGTCAAGTCCATTGATGGATAGACTGAAATTGACCTACGGAGTTAGTATTTCAAAACAGTAGACCGTATCGATTGGATTTCAGTTTTGTTCATCTTTCTGGATTGTGTGCCTGATTTATAAGTGTGTAGCCAGTCGTTTATGGTGCCAGTGCCAACAATTTCCTTATTATCTTATCACTCAGGGATGGGGTTATATAACTTGACCTTGACGTTCAAGAATCATGCCAGGTGGTTTTATAAAGCAACAGAGAAACACTTTACTAAACATGTAAAGCCTCTCTTTAAGTCAAAATAAAATTACATTTAAGTTTCATTTATTTTTAGTTACATTATTTCATAGTTATTGATATGATTGTGAACTAATATTACTTTTTCTCTCTGCAAAGTCACTTTAGGGTCGTTTTTTTTCCAAATTATGTCATACACAATCGACTGCACACATGACCTGGATGCCTTTTGCTTTGAAAAATGTTTTTCATAATCCTGCTTTTCCTCCACTCTAATTTACTCTGAAGAACATTACATTACGAAGATAAAATGGATTGCAAATGCTTTTTCATTCGTACATGCGTCGATTTTGTCACTTATGTGTTACCCAATTTTAGGTTCGGTTCCTAAATGTCCTCGCACACAAAACCACTGGAATCCTTTAGTCATAAGTCTTTTGTGTCCTGGATGTCTTAATGTGTTGTAAGCATCCATATAAAACTTTTTTTTAGAAATTTTGTTCGTATAGTGCAAAAAAGGAAAACGTGAGTGGTTTTTGTTTTGTAGAGAATTCATTTTATTGGCTGCTATGGTAACACAAGAGAGATGTAATGGTTTTAATGCAGCTGTGGTTTATCCGGGTTAATGGAGGAGAGGCAATGACTCGAGCACGAATGATGCACAAGTCTCATGCACAGGAAAATCCCTAGATGTATGGGAGTTGCCTGTTTGTGAGAAATTTTGGCTGTGTTTCTCATTGATGTCATTTTGGACCTTTAGGAGATGATAATATAGTAAGGGTGAGAGCCATAAATCTGTTTTATCTAGCATCTGTGTGAAATATTATTACAAATACTGTTGGAGTTCTGCAAACTCTCATTATGAAATAAACCACCTGTGAAGGGAGGGCGATGTTTAAATGAGAAATAAATGAAATGTTTTGTTATTTGCTTGCTTTCTAATCAGGCTCTAATAAAGCACTGAATGTGAGTCAGACTTTAATGCAGTCGACCTGCACACAATATTAAAACATTTCTCGGTAATGAATTTGGATCAGTGTGAACTCATAAAATCTCCCTGTGCAGCACATCCACAACCTACAAGGTTTGCAAATGCAGATGAGTATGGGTTTGTCGGGAAGCCAGGGCTGTGATAACACAAACTAACAGCGTTGTGTTTCTTTTTCAGGGAAACGGTTCATGCTAACTGCGTTCGCTGGAGGAAACGATTTTCCTTCCCCTGTAAAATGAGCGCTAATGCTGGCACTGGTGTCCTGGACCCCTGTGTGTGTCGGGTTTCAGTCAGAAAGGTACAGAAACATATTGCAAGTACATCTTTGTTGAACAAAAGCCATACAGTTGTTAAATGTGTAATTTAAAAAAAAGATAATATTATTTTTATATTTTAACAGGAACTGAAAGGTGGAAAGACTTACGCAAAGGTATTTTTTGTTTTAATATCAGTAGTAAAACATTTTTATGTATATTATACTATATTTACATAAAATAGTTTAAAATAGTAATATGTTATATATGTATATATATATATATATATATATATATATATATATATACCAATTTATATGAAATAAAAATTGATGTGCTTAGAAATAAATAATTTTGCCCAACAATATAAAAACTGTCAACACTTTTGACCCTTTCATCATTTTAAACAGGACTAACACAAAATAGGACATTGTGAAGAATTACAAAAGAAAGATATTTAAAAAAAATTTAGTAACTGAACAATGATGGTACCCATTAGTTTACATTGGTTTAAAGGTCATATAATATAATGTAATGAGTTGTGCCGTTGTTCATTCACCAGCCTTCTTCAAAATATCATCATTGCTGCTTTGCAAAAGAAAATAAGTCATGGAGGTTTAAAATGACAAATTTTTCAAGTCAATTATCACTTAAAATTGATGCAAAAATTAATGCAAAAGCTACATCAAAGAATGTCATATTTTATTGATATGCTGTCATTGCTATTTCAAGTAGATTTTCTCAAACAAGGGCAGCGGATTGTTAAACATTGATAAGACTTAAGTGCAGCTAAAAATAAATCATTCGGTTTGTGCTTGTGCCTAATGTTTGCTCTGCAGCCCTGTTCATAAAAAAATCTAAATTTTATTCAGCTTGAGGCTTTATGAAATCGGTCATTTCATGACAGTTTATGTTTGCTACTGGGTAAACTGTGATTCAAATGATTTTTTTCTAACTGTCTTTTCCTTTGGCTCTGCACAGCTAGGTTTTGCTGATCTTAACCTGGCTGAGTTTGCTGGTTCAGGTAGTACCACACGAAGGTGTCTGCTGGAAGGTTATGACACCAAGAACACCCGACAAGACAACTCCATTCTTAAGGTAAAGGCCTCACATGCTCAGGATCTTTCTTTCTTTTGTTTTCTTGTGCTTAAAGTTGTAAAAATCTAGTATTATTGTTGACACTCATCTTTGTATTAAAATTATAGGATTTACTACCATCTAAGCAACCCCTTTTGCCACCACCCATGCTAGAATCTTGATGTTGGTTCTATAGAATATTTTATAAGGGTGTTGCTGTACAAACATGTTAAAAAATATGCATAAAAATAGAAAAAAGCATTTGCAGCCCATAAATGTTTGCAGTTATTTATATCATTTAGAATAGTGTGTCATTAGAAAATATAAGTTTTTCCCGAGTTCTGCTCACGGTCCGCCCGTGGGACCTCGGCTTTATCTGGAAATAGTTGCAAAGCTGTATATGTCTTTGGTAAATGTGAGGAAACGAAATACTTTTCAGATAAACGAATAACGTGACTGTACACTACCATGATTTTACTAGAGTGGCAGAAACTCAAGAAATGTCAACTTATATTTTCTGACACATTCCTGGAAATTATGTAAATCCATTTCTCAAACCATTGAACCAATGAAAGTACTGACATGCCGGACTTTTGCACAGTACTGTATATGTAGATTTCTAGTGTCTGGAAATCACACCCAGTGTCACTCCTTACAATGAAATATCTTTGTCTCTAGGTGATTATTAGCACACAGCTCATGTCTGGAGACCCTTGCTTTAAAACGTGAGTATTACTTTTGAAGGCTTTTTGGAATTGGTGATATAATGAGATTTTTGAAACAAAAGGGGCTCCGTAATTTTGTATTTAGATATAGTTAAAGACTCACAGGGACCTATTCTAGTAAAGGATTTGAAGTTGCTATTTCCTTCTTCCGCGTGTGTCATGTAGGAGTGTGAATCTGAGCTCTGGTGCTTCTGAACACAGATTTGCATACTGAGTCGAAGAGGAAAGCAACACAGTCCAACCTCCCACAAACATCCCACAGTACATACTGCATGAATGCAAAAACCCACGAAAACATTTGTGTGGGTTGGACGGAGATTCGCTAAATTGTAGTGTTCAGGGATTTTGGGGATTCTCTTGGATGATTGTCAGTGGTTGGGTTTGAATTTAGCATTTTAAATTTAAATTGTAAGAAAAATATATTTATTATTGTATATAATGTGTGTGTGGACTTCAGAAAGCTTACAAGATTTATATAGAATAATTGACATATCTATTGATAGCTGATTTAATTTCATCAGTTGTCCAAGGCTGTTTATTTGTATTAAATGGCGCCCTTCCTCAGAGGTAGTTGATCAATATTCTGTCTGTATTTAGGCCTCCGTCCACGGCCACGGTTATAGGCATTCAGAGTGATGCTGAGAGCTTGCTGGAGGACAGAAGAGGAGGAGAGATCCAGAAGCCTTTTTTGAGCCTCTCGGGTGAACTTTCCACACAAATACACTGATAACAAACACAGTTAGGTTTTCCTAGAAAGGATACTGTTCATCTGCATTCCACATGGCCAGTTGATCAAATAGAAGAGATGAAATGACATTAAACATTCTTAGGGGTACATATAAAGGATTTAAGGATCTTGTTGAAGGTCAAGAACCATCTAGTCTCATGTGATCAGGACCTATGGTCTCGATGTTTAAGTTGATCAAAATCGGATGCACAAATACGGCTGTGCTATCCTTGTTTCTTATTTTCGTTTATCTGTTTGTATTTTGTGTTATTAATACTGCACTCGTGTTGGTCCTGTTAAATAGAGCAGTACTCTACAGTAGCTGAACTAACAGAAGCTTGAAAGAATGTTTTATCTTTCATCCTCTCTCCCTTTTCCCTCATACATGCTGTGGACCTTTTCAGTCCAAAGGCTGTTGAAAACGTCAGTCTTTAATGTTTAATTTAGCCATGTGCTGCTTCTCACCCTTTTCTTGTAGTAAATCATTCAGAATGTCTGCACACAATCTTGATCTCTAGTCTAATTTACACAATTTTAGTAATCTATAGTGGTAGTTTACTCAAAATAAATATCTCAAAATAAATATTCTGTCATCATTTAATCATCTGAATGCCATTTAAAACCTGTATGATTTTGTTTTATCTGCAGAACACAAAATAAGATAATTTGAAGAAAATTCATTTCTATTGTAAGGACACAAAACCAATCCAAGTTATATTGTGCCAGCTACCAGCATTCTTCAAAATATCTTTGTTTGTGTTGTGCTGAAAAAATGGAAAGCAAGATCCCAATGACTTTTGGGGATATACTGATATTGATCAGTCTATGCAAAATCCCTAAGTAAACCTTTACATCCACAGAAACATCAGGGAAATGTGGCTCTCTGCCTGATGAACTGGGGCTGTGCGGACATTCGCGAACGTCCAGTTACGCTAGTCAGCAGTCCAAAGTATCTGGTAGGCTTTTCTTTTGCACTTTTTTCTCTGATCGTTCCGTCTCGGGTTGATGTGACTCAGTTGTCATGCCTGATTTTGAATGCTGGCCTCATTAATACTGTCTCGAAGTCTTGCTCTAACATTATCAGCATGTCAGTCAACATGATGTGTTGGTATTTAAGGATGATAATTTGTCATTGTGCACGTTTGCCGCATGTTGTGCTGAAAAATCTCATGCAGACAGTGTGTGCTTATCCATTTGCTTATTTAATTAGATCCTTTAATAAATGACCTGAAATTATGCTGTTGGAAAGGTTCTTGGCCATTACAAAGGAGTATTATATGTCCATGATAACTGATGTAATGTGATAACACTTACTTCAGTACTTACAGAGCACTCAGTCATAACTTCATAAAGCAATTCTCTTTCAGTTACAGATTCAGTTACACGTTGCTCACTTTTGCCTATTGCATTAGAGCATCTTAAAGCATAAAGTTAGTTTTAAAGTTTGGTAAGACAAACTATACTGTTCTAGAGAGTCACAAGTGCAGTTACAGGCAATTTGTCACAAATAAGCAAATAATCACAGCCGTTTAAAGGATTGTGTAGAAATGAGACCTGTGTGGGTGGAGCTGTCAGTGGAGACCTAAGAGAAATAGAAACTATTTCTAAAATAAAATGAAGTAGTGCATTTTGTTATCGCCTTACAGCTGATTGTGACAAAAACTATTAATAAACCTGACAATAAACCAGGAAAAGATTCTTTTTTTCTGGAGGGTTGTTGGGATAAAGATATATGTTATCCTGCCTGTGAAAAGTCATTCTTATGGAATTTTTTCGTTAGACGAAATAGTAGAAACACTTGTGTGTTTCATACAGTCAATAAATTCTCAATGCCCTTACATGGTCAATGTCTTAGATTTGCTTGTTTGATCAGTGTTAAAAAATGATTCTTATGCATTTAGCCCGTTTCATTTGTTTCCCAATCTTAAACCTTAGTTAATTTTTATAGAAAGATATATTTATTATGTTTTTATTAAAGTTTGTGTGCCAGGATTTCTATGCGGAAATTCCTCTGCTTTATGATTTAGCAGTGTTTCCTTACTTCATGAGTGTGTTTGTTTGTGTGGGAGGATATTCGCCCTTTACCAGCAGCGCATACTAGTGTTATCACTTTGTAGAGCTCCCCAGCATGACAGCAACTTGAATAGCGTGTGTGGGTGGGGGCGTTAAATGTCCTTTCATTTCGGAGAGATTGATCAATCTGTTAAATGATTTTTAAGAGTGGAAGCATCTATGCATTTACAGGGAATATACCATTTTCTTATTATTCACTATGACACAATTTGAAATAACAAAATATTCATCTATTCTGTATTGTTTTTCAGGCTACAGTACAGGTCACTCGCGCTCCTCAAGTCTTTCAGAGTTCTCCCACAGGAGAAACACTTCGGTGGGCAGTGCTTCCACTGGCATTGCCAGCATCCCAGAGCCCAGTGAGGAGAGTGACCAAACTACAGTGCCCCCTGCAGTCCCTGGGATCTGCGCTGCAGTGCCTGAACACCCGTCGACCCCTGACAGAGCGGCCAGCAGGTCAGACAGATCTTTAATCAGCTTAAAATATATTAAACTAAATCAAATATGGTCCAACATTACAAGCCTTAAACAAATCCAAAAGATTTCATCAGTTATATGCTTACATCCATATAGGTATCCGGTAAAACAGGACTCTATGGAGTCTCAGCTGAAAAGGGTGGATGCCACCCGGGTTGATGCCGATGATGTGGTGGAGAAGATCCTGCAGAGTCAGGATTTCACACATAGTCTGCTGGACTCCAGTGCTGAAGGTAGCCATGGCAACAACCTTAACATACTTCCCATCAAATATCACTGCAGTGATAAAATTCTGATCATCCTAATGCTGATTTCTAAGAAACTATTCATACCACTATTATGAGTGGTGCTTGCAGAATGCAAGGATATTCTTCTTTTACAAAAACTTTGTCCCAATACGCATCTCGCATAGTTTTACTTAGACTAATGAGGGCTAAGATTTTTTAAAGCAATTCGGGGTATAGTTAGATAGGGGATTAACCCCCAAAATCCTATAGACTTAACATTAACCCCAACTTTGATTGTCGTAGCTCCGAGCAAGGATTTGATAGAAACATGTGGTTTATAACATTTAAAGATCCTGGCAGATTTTATGAGAACACACCTTATAACAGGGTGTAGGTTGTACTACTGGTGCATGAGAAACACCAGAAATTTCTCATAGATTTGTAATGTAGAACATTGACAAGTCACTGTTTTAATGGAGGATTTTGTAAAAAAACACGTAGGTCACCACATTCGAAGAGATTGGCTCTGAAAAACATACCGCACAATGGGATTTGGTTAGGTTCACTTGTGACTTGGTCAGTTATTAATATAAAATTCCCACTCACACCCATAGAAATCATAAACATTAGCCTAGCAACCATTTAGCGAGACTTATATTTCTGCATCAGAATGCAATAGAGACACAGGGGTTGGTTCTTTTCACTTGTGACTCAGTCTATCATTCATAAAATTAATGTGATTAAGATGGTCAGTTGGTCTGGGGCCTAGAGAGTCAGACATGTGAAGTGCCCTTGGGCAAGCATTTACAGAGACTTATATCTCTGCATTAGAACAAAATAAAGGTACAGGGTTTGACTCATTGAGTCGTGGCTTAGAGAATTATCAGTCCAACTCCCTTGTTCAGAGTTTTGCTCTGAGTTTCTATCACCTTTTGTTTTAGTTGTTTCTGCATTATTCTGAATAAATCTACGTTCAGTTTCACAGAAGCAGCTGTCAAGCTTTGCCCTGCTGGGCATACTGTAGAAATAAGGGAACGTTTAATTGAAAGCTATGTTTACTGATGCTGCTTGGTTGATGTATTTAGGTGTATCTGTGCCAGAGCGCATCTCATTCTGTCATATCAGGTTTGCTTTATTTTTAGATGACCTTACAACAGGTTCTCATTAGAAATGGACCTGTTTAGTATTGTTTTCTCCACAGGAGAGTCGTGACTTTGCACAAGACAAATGGATTATGTGACAATGTTTTTGTGTTGTTTCACAGAGGAAGGTCTGCGTTTGTTTGTGGGTCCCGGTGGAAGCACAGCACTTGGCAGCCACCACCTTCCTGCCAGGTGAGTTTAAATAAAACAGTGTTTTAAACCTACCAGTTTGAATAACAAGGAATGACAGGTATAATAAAGGATGAGACCACTTTCAATGTTGGGTGAACTTTCACCTTAAGCAAAAGGTTTGGGGTTGAGGGAAATCTACATGATCCAATGATCTGGTAATGCCAACAAACTCGGATATGTCATTCCTGATCTCTTCTCTCTTTAGGGTTGGAGCTGGTGCCTATGAACAGGTGGTGATCAAACGCTAGAGTTGAAAGATTCCAGGAGAAGTGTTGAAAACCAAAGTCTGTGTCGTGGGAGGAGAGAAAGGGATGAAAAGCTGAAGAAACAGTCATTTTCGTCTCGCGTATTAGGAGTGTGTCACGACCTGTTTCGATGAAACGGTGTCCTCTGCTGGTACATATAGAACAGACAGTTCCTCTATTTGAGGTCACCTTTGATGGTGTTTGTATTTCACTGTGAGGTAAAGTTTGTTTTCTATACATGTGCATTGCAAACAATCCTTGAAGAACAAGATATTTTGCTCTCTCTGTGCTTTTTTTCTTCAAACTATGATAATTTCCAAAAATTTTCATATCACTGTTTTATTAGTAAGATCTTTATTGCTAGTATTTTGGGGTTTCATTGCTATGTGCTTGTGAGCCATTACAACAGGTCTGTCTGTCACATTGTATACATGTTCACACGACCTTTTTCATCTCAATACTGAACAAATGATTAATTTGACAGATGGACACTTGAGGAGGTCTACTTAAACAGCACTTTGAATTGAAGGACTCTTTAAAACTTTAAATGGGAGTTTTGCCTGTATTTTATGAGTCCATTTGGTCTGTACACATTAAATGTGTGTTGCTTTTACACCTCTTTTTGTTGCCAAACAAGAAATTTAAGCTTGATATTTTGAATGCACATTCAGTACTTTTATGTGTTGTATGTAGATATGTTGCTACTCTTTGCAACTCTGTTAGTTGCTTACTTCAAATGTAATATCAGATACAATGAAAGTTTCTCATAGGATCCTGACAGCAAAATGACATGTATAGAGTACATATTATCTTTCATACAGAAACGAATTCAGCCAAGCTGTTCAAATTCTATTCTCCTGAAGCTTAAAGGGAGTTTTCACCCAAAAATCTAAATTGGGTCATTGACTCACCCTGTATATCATTCCTCTACAGAACCCTATAAAGGGGTGTAGATTTTTTTTGTGACCAAACAGCACCAGATCACTTCTCTTGTTTGGGGACAAAACTAATGCAAGTGAAGGGTTTGCTGTTGTGGTTCCGTTACCAACATTCTTCAAAATATCTTTTGTTTTCTCCAGAAAAAAGTCATACAGGTTTGTAATGATAAGAGAATTTTTATGTCAGGTGAACTATCACTTTAAGATTGACCTATTTAGCACAAAATGACATCATGCTGCGTGTAGCTTTCATTCATCTCTATGAAAACATTTAACACTACAAAAAAAACCTTTCTGCCAATGTTTTTGTAGTACTTGATGTATCACTAAAATGAAGGTAATTGAATGCTATTTTAAGAATTATGGCTCAAAAATTAGCTTTGGGGCATATCAAAGGACACCATATTACACCTTTCTGTATATCTTCTCAGAAGCCATTCTCTGTTGTATCAGTTCACTTCTGTGATTTGTGTTTTTGAATTAGCAGTCAAGTGAGTATGTGAACAATATTTGTAGCACTTGATTGTATCTCAACTGTCTAGAAATAACTTCAGAGTTCTTATGTAGAAATGCATGAGTGTCATATATTCAGTGTGTCCAAGCATCCGGCCTTTATGTCTAGACTTTGCTATCGCATATTGAAAACATCAGATCATGGTCCAGGTTCGTCTCGATCAGAGTGTTAAATAACACCATGACGGGATATAATAGTAAACTGGGCCGCAAGTCTCAGGTTTATTATTTTATCTTTGCTATTACTGCACAAATTAAAAAGCACCACGCCGTGAATGTGTGCTAAAATCTGTATATTTAGAGGTTACGAGTAAATTTTGATTTAATGACATCACTCGGTAACACGAGTGACTTGCTTAGTTCTTTTGAACTTGATTTTTACATTTTAAATTGATCTACTGCCAAAAACGAAAGTCTATTTTTGTGGATTTAAGCTTTTGTGATTTCAAAACCATTTTGAGTCTCCCACTATTAATGTTTCTTCGTATTTAAACCAGTAATTTGTTCCTGGTACTTTTCATGTTGTATAAACACAGTGGCTTTATCTCTTCTGTGAAGTTTTTGGTCCCTGTAATTGTACCATGTCTGATGTTAAAAGGTGACATTGCTTTTGACTGTCTTGCAATGTTTTGACCAATAGTGGCTCCCATGCCATGTTCTTTTCTGACGCTGGTAAGGTATGTAACATGCAATGTTCAATAAAACCAGTACAACTGAAAACTGTCACAATTAATAACCTAATGCAGTTGTGCATGCTTTAGTGTCCTATAAACCATAGGACAAAGTATTTAATGTTTATTTTTGCAACATATATTTGACAATAGAATGCAAACGCAATCTATACAACTTATAGTTGGTTCTGTAGTGGCAAACATTTTTGATTCTGGTTACACGGCTTTTTCATTTATTATACATTTCCTAAGCGTGCAAGCTCCTCATCCCAGTCCTCCTCTACATTTACCGCTTTATCTGTAACAGTGTTTACCTTGTCCTCCTCTTCATTGTCTTCATCCTCTTCTCCCTCATCGGCAGGCAAGATTAGCACACTTCCATCCGCGCTCAACCTCATTAGCGGGTCATCCAGTAGTGTCTCCCTAAGATTATGCAGGGTCCCACACAGCCTTCTTACTCGGGGAGTGGACCATATGCTTGACAAGGGGACGCAAATGGTGTCGCTCTGCTGGTAAACATGCAACTGCTCATCAGCTCCTCCTTCAGCTCCATAGTGTTCTGCTTCCACTGATGGATAATAGGGTTGATGTGGATTGTTGTTAGAGTCCATGTTCTTCTTCAGAAGCCATTCCTGTCTCAGTTGTTGTGCCTCATACAACACCTCATTAACCAGAGTCTTCTGGTAGATGTTGTTATCACAGAGGCTTGGATACACCACCCTGTACAGCTAGATACAAAAAAGATTACAGTTCAAAGGTAAAATGCAATGTATTTTTTAAGGGATAATGATAAACGTTAATATAAAGAAATGTGAATGCAAAACCCTGTGTTCTTACCAGTCTGTATACAGAGGGTTCCAGATGCTCAGTGACACCCGTGGACCAATTCAGCCTATCACCATTCCTATGGAACACACCAATCTGGGTGCAGAATCCCACATCAGTCCAACAGCCCAAGGCTTCCCCAACTCCAGTGAACTCTACTGAATATCCATACTGTCTACAAACCCTGTGAGCCCTATGGGAGAGGGAAGTGGGGTTCAAGTTTACCCTATAAAATTATTGACATGGATGTTTATTAAGTATCAAACATACACTTACCAGTCCTGAAACTCAGCTCTGGTCCACTCAAACTTGTGATCGTAGTTTCTAAACCCTCTCAGGCCCGGCAGCAGTGGGTTGAATTCTGAGTTGGGTGTGGTGATAATCACTGCGCCTGGTTCCATGTACCCAAACACCACCTCCGAGAAGGTCTCCACCTCATCAAGCTCCAGGTGTTCGATTCTTGACAGGGCACAGGGAAAGACTTGTTTTCCTTACACCTCTGGCAAAACATATGTTGGAATAATATAGCTGGAAGAACAAAACAAAAGACTCACAACTCAACACATGTTACAAGGTCAAATCCTATTGTGCACGGCTCTCTCTCCATGACTGAGCCTTGATATAACTCAATGGTCAAAGGCCTGTTGCCTGGCTGAAGGTAATCACTCATGAGTGGCTGAAGCATGCGCCTAAAAAATTAAAAAGTGAAGAAGTGAAAGTGACATACAGCCAAGTATGGTGACACATACTCAGAATTCGTGCTCTGCATTTAACCCATCCAAAGTGCACACACGATAGTAAACACACAGTAGTTAAAACATAGTTGTGAACACATGTACGCACGCACGCACACACATGGACACACGGGCACACACACACACTCGGGCACACAGTTGGGCACAGTCGGGCACACACACTGACACACACACACACACACGGGCACACTCGGGCACACAGTTGGGCACAGTCGGGCACACACACTGGCACACAGTTGGGCACAGTCGGGCACACACACACACACACACACACACAAGGACACACACACACACACGGACACACAAAGGCACACACACACACACACACACACACACACACACACACACACACACGGACGGACACACACACACACACACGGACGGACACACACACGGACGGACACACACACACACACACACACACACACACACACACACACACACACACACACACACACACACACAGACACAGACACAGACACGCACACAGACACGGACACACACACACACACACACACACACACACACACACACACACACACACACACACACACACACACACACACACACACACACACACACACACACACACACACACACTTCGGATCAGTTCCTCAATGGTGGAAAGATCTGCCCCAATTTATATATATATATATATATAAATATATACTTGCCACTTGGTACGTATGTTATGTTTTCTGGCAGAAGACTGTCATTATTTCACTTACAATTACTTTGTTACTTCTTGTTCTTAATGCTTCTTTTGTAAACCTCATCTGTAAGTGGCTTTGGAAGAGTCTGCTAAATGACTAAATGTAAATGTAAATGAGTCTCTACCCACAAGGCCTGGCCTCTCATAGATAGTTTAAATGCTAATGTTGGGCCTACAAAATATCACATTATCATAAAAATACTATGTATACAATACCATTAAATACTATGAATAAATCCCTTTACCACTTTGAATATAAATCCCTGTACCACTTTGAATAGTTGTGGGTTAAAAAAGAAACAGAGAATTTCAGATATATTGGTATTATGGTTCTTTTATTGGGTTTAATGGAGATGGAAGGAAACCAGTAGAGAACTAAATTGGTATTTTTGTAACAGCTCTTCTTGACATTAAATGTTGTATTTAATGAGCACAGAGACATTAACTCACCTTGTTTTGTGCAGGACTGCAGGGTTTATATCCACCCCCACAAGTAACTGCACACAGTCCCGATGAAACTTCAGTTTCCTGAGCAAGCAACAGTCTGCGCATCCTAAATCAATGACCTGAGAAATGGATCAGATCAGATCAGACATCAAAACACTTCATCTGATCACAGAATGTGTGATTTTACCTTCTCAGGTCGGTTTGTTTGCACGTAATCAACAACAAACTGATATCTCTGTTTATAGAGCGGAGGAGAAAAGGGTGACGTCATAATGCTGTATTTTGATTTTTCTACTTAACATTGAACGATTATTTTAATCCCTTCTGGAGTGCAGATGGATGCACGATTGGTGGTTTACTCAAACTTGACCTCTGTGGTCCTGCGTAGACCGACGTGGATGACATCAAAATATCGCGAGAGTTGCGACGTCATGAGTGTGGTTTGGTGGGTGAGTAATGATGGTTGGTTGAATATGTTACATTTTTTATTCATAAGCAAAAATGGCTTGAATCTCCTCTGTCTTTTTCTATTATTTCCTTTCTTAGACTTATAAACAACAAAAAGAGGGCTTAATTTATTTAAAATTTTTGTAACTTATTTTTTTTTACTTTTCTTTTCTGTATGGATTACACAATAATTTTGTATAAGCAAATCCAGAATATTATTTCCTTGAAGGAATGAGTCAGTCTGTAACTTCCCTGTTCTTGCAATAAAACATAAATACAAATAAAATAATAGTGAGTAGTGATGATATTTAATAACTTATGATAAATATATTTTATATTTTGAATTCTTAGTACCCCAGAAGAATATGCGTCTGTATTTGGAGCTCTTTCTTCTCAATTTGTGTTTTTATGTTCAGGTATTTCATACTATGAATAAGCCTCTTTCTTCACCCTGTTAGTAAACCAAGTGTTATCTTCTATTGGTCTAATTTAATTAGAAATTTCAATTAGAGTAGAGTTTGTGTTTCACCCAATTAATAGTTCCCTACAAACCTAAATTAATTTCATTTAAGATACTGCACAAGTTTTACCCTGCTAAGCAATATTTAAACAAATGTATTGAAGAAATAGATGTACATTATTTAATTTGTACATCACACCCAGATTTTATGTTTTCTGGCCTGTGAATTAAATAAAGGCATGGTGGGAGGTTTCTAGATTTATAAATGACAGAGTGCTATCCAACTTCTTACAATACAAACATGTGATATTTGTTTTGTTTTTATTTCAAGAAGCTGGAAAATTAGGCTTTCATTATTAATCTTTTGATGATACTGGTTAGGGTTCATATTCATGATTGTAAATTTAGTACTCAGACACCTCTTTTTCTCTAGAACTTAAAGAATCAGATATTTATAGAACAATACAGACAAAAAAGTTTATTTGATTAATTAAAGTTATTATGATTTAGCAAAGCCTGTCATATCTAATTTATTTTATTTATTAATTTATTTTTATTGTGCAGTTTATGTACTTATGTTCATAGTACATCTTAGTACTTGTTACAGTTTTGTGTACACACACATAATCAACATTAATGAAAAAAAAGTTGTTAGTGATGGGCTGTCTGGGTCTTTTCAGATTCAGCACTTTTGGCTGAGCTCCCTTAGAAGAGTTGTCTCTTTTGTCTCTTAAAGGGCTTGTTATTTGTATAATTTTCTATTGTATTTTAAATAATATTTTTTTATAAAATACTTATTTTGATGCATTTATTGTTACAAAAAATCCTACAAAAATAATAAAAACAAATTAATTTGTTATATTATTTATTTTTTGAGAGAGTTATGCAGCTAACTAAATATATAATAACAGTGAAGTTAAATTATTGCATTTCTTGTGAGCTATATGAGAACTCAGTGCTCGATAACTCCACAGGTTATTATTTTGCAGTCTTGTTTTGGTCTCTCATTGTAAGTGGGAACTTCCTCTAGTCTCTTCAGGACCTCTGTGCCTTCAACAAGTTGCCTGCGATAGAAAGGCACACAAAGGTTAACTTAACTTCAAGTATTCAATGACAGTAATCCTGAATTAATAATCATGAAGCTAACATTATGTCATTTTTGACTCTCTATTAAGATTAAACATTCTTTGAAATGTTAAATCGATATCAATATGCAATCTTTTGTATATTTTTAGTTATTTACCCAAAAGCCACATATTTGTAGTCCATCCAGGAAGCGGGCTGCAGTGTGATGTAGAACTGAGAACCATTGCTATGTGGACCCTTATTCGCCATTCCAAGGATGCCACGCTTGTTGTGGGAGACAACGAAATTCTCATCTGTAAAACATTTCATTTTTGTCATAGATCAGAGTTTTAATGTACAACATTTTTTCCCTCTCTGTATATATAAATATACCCTCAAATGTTGGCCCATAGATAGATTCTCCTCCACTGCCTTTCCTTCCAGGGTAAATATCTGTAAGAGAAGAGTAAACAAATTCCATAAATGGTCACAATGTTTACTAGTATGCATGTGTGTATACCTGCATAAGTCGAAAACAGCATCTTACCTCCTCCTTGCACCCAGCCGTTCGGCACAACTCTGTGGAAAATCGAATCCTTGAAGTTTAACTCAACATTACTGTTGGCCACATCTGGTGTTGCCTCTCCATTGCATAGAGCCTTAAAGTTCCTGCATGTCTTTGGACACAGTTCTGAGAACAGCTGACACAAAAATTAACAAGAACTCTTGAAAGTAAAGAATTGAAAATATATAGACGCACTTTCACCCAAAGAAACGATTGTTACCTCAAACATCAGCCTGCCGGCTGCCTCTCCACCAATGTCAATGTCCATATAAACAAAAATGTGCTGTGTTGATAAAAGCATGGTCACCCAGTTTGAGGTATGATGAAAAATAATAACACTTTTGTTTTAAAACAAGCCATATATTTAAAGACATATTCACGATGATCTAATGAACGTGATGTTGTTTTATATTCACCCCTGTGGCCTGTAGGTTTTGGATGTAATACTCCTCAGCCAGGGCCTTATAAAGCGCTTGTGGTCGATGGAAGGAACACTTCCACTCTTTCTCTGCCCAGCTAGATAGCTTCCTCTCATCACCGATCAACTCACCGTTTACGAAGCACATTAGACAGCCCGTGTACTTCCAAACCTCTCCTTTCAGCTCCTTCAGGTTGGAATCAAGACTTATTACATTTAAATATTATTAGATGTGTATTTAACTCATTCACCTTTGAAACTGAATCATCCAGCAATTGACATGCTGTGCATTATTTACACCTCTTTTGACTTAATATGTACTTGATGTACAGAATAAATCTTTGCGGAAACATTTAATTTCAAATCCTTTAAAATGGATTTCACTTTCTTTCATGTTTGGTAGAATAGATGTTTTATTCAAGATTAACATCTATACATGTCTTAACATTTAAAGTGACAGTTAACACATTTGTAATTGTTAAGGTTTTGCCGATAAAAAAATCTAAATGGTTGTCTTACCCTCTTTTTATTAGATAAATAGACATGCCAGTCACATTCGAGCAATGGTCGAATCAAAGGATCATCAAACGAGCTCCTGAATTTAGTTTTCAATCCCTATGAGCGTAAATGTGAGCTTTGGTGATTAATAAAGCAA
This sequence comes from Triplophysa yarkandensis, assembly GCA_033220385.1. NCBI lineage: Eukaryota > Metazoa > Chordata > Actinopteri > Cypriniformes > Nemacheilidae > Triplophysa > Triplophysa yarkandensis. The sequence continues at coordinate 16,617,977 of CM065658.1, read as the reverse complement.
ATTTAGAACATGTTTTACGACAATGTGATGAAAATACAAAGTAATTAGCATTGAAGAATCACCTCAGCAAGGCCTTTTGCTATTTGAAAGTTATGTTTGTTCATCAGACCGACGATTTCTATCTGTACCGTAGCCGCCATGTTGGACGCTGGAGTCCCGTTTCCATGGTAACGAGTCGCACGTCCATATGACGCAATACAAACTTTACACTGTCATTTATGACATTTTTTTATTTAGTATATTTTTTATTATACACATAGCTATGCACACCAAACCTTAAAAGAAACAACAAGCAATAAGTTCAATTGTATTTATTATCATGCACATCCACATTTATTAGAAGCATTTATACGATGAATGGCAAATCTTCCTGATGTCAGACACATTTTAAAATAATGTGATTTTATTATTTCAGGTCTGACTGCCCCCAAGCTGCATGAGGCCAGAGGTTGTTTTGGTGGACTTCTCTGTGGCCAGGAACTTGTCCAGCTTCTGTGAGACATCTGGAGGTACATCATGAGGAGAGCTGCACTTGCTCAGATTGGTACTCAGGAATGAGAGAAGCTCACAAGCTGACTCAAACTCTTTAAGTTTCCTTTTGTACTTCTCTCGGATGTAGTCTGGGTTCTTGCTGTTAAATGCTGGGAGGTTGAAGAGGTAGACGGTCAGTTAAATCAGCTGTGCCCTTTTAACTCCCTATGTAGAATTGCATTTTTAAAATAAAAGCCAAGCTTTTCTAAAAGAAAGGAACAAGAAAAATGGAACCTTTTAGGTTGAATGTCAGATACAATATAGCAGATCTCTTTACACTGAGGAAAGGAAACTTTGGCTTGAGTTTTCCTACTGCAGTCATGGCTTTGATGACGGATAATGCCACGCTCTATGAAGAAAGATTAAGGGGTATTTTAGCTTTTTAGTGTAAAAGGAATGCCATACAACTTTAATTGTGAGATCAATAGATCGTCCAACCCGGGAATTTTTTTTTTCCAAGTTTTTGTTAAAATGGGGGAAAATATTTTAAAGCACCAACAGACTTTGAGAATTCTCTCTTACTTGTTCCAAATATCCCTGGATTGGTAGAGATGTTAGTAATACTGGATCCTCCAAGGGAGGAAGTTTATGTGGAAGTTTCAGATCCCAGTATACCTCTGGTGACCTAAGAACAGTTTATAGCATGAGCATCAATGGCATACTCTGCATATTCTTGCCATATTACATGTTGCTAACAATGTTTTTTTTGTGATATTTTGTGATTATTTATGTTGGTTGTTTATTATAATCCACATTGGATCTCTATTCATTATCTCTATAAAAAGCTCTTTGGTCAAAACTATACAAAACTATTAGTTCCAAATAGCTGGATTGACTTCTCACCGAAGGAACTGCCTCTGTTTCTTCTCATTCTCAAAGACATAGATCCTATTTTTATACTCAACAGCATACTCCATATTTCCACGAACCAAAGCCTCATATCTAAAGATGTAAAGGAAAAACTTGGTGTGTATTATACATTCTCTTGGATTAAAAACAAAATTAAGCATGAATGATCACAGTCATAGTCTAATCTATACCTTTGTTGGCCGTCCAGATAAGTGACAGGGCAGAAACCCTTCATTTCTACCTGCTGAGGGAATCGACTCTTCACCTGACCTGCACTCAGCTTATTAGGAAGCAGTGCTGGAGGGGGCAGTGAGTAGGGGCAGCCAGGTGGCACAAACTTTTCTGGGGCCTCTAAAAATTTCTGAAGGAGGAAGTGAAATTAGTAAAGCATGAACATCCTTGTTTAACGTGTTTCAGACACTATACCTCTAGAAACTCTCTGTTGGCCATTTTGTAGAAGCAGCCCCTGAATTCTGCTGCAAATTCCAGCGAGACATTCCAGGAACAATCCACAAGATGGTGATGGAGAGCCAAGCTAACAGGACAATACTGTCCGAACTCCCCCAGGCGAGACTGAAGCTCTTGTGGGGTTATGCAGAGTCTATATATACTGGCTGCCTGGCCTGCAAACAGAATAGTAGTTATAGAACCACACTGATGTCACTCCAAATGTCATGTCTAAAAATGAATTTATTTACTTATTTAAGTTTTGTGTATTGATGGATCTAAACACTCTCACCTTTGTGTACCCGTACCAGGTATGCACGAATGTGTGTCATGCTGATGCCAACTTCATCTAAAACTCTCTCCCACACCCACCACTTGCTCTTGCGAGCATCAATGGGAATCCAGTTATGATACTTCTGCTGAAGATAAAGTCTGACCGCTTCAGCCTCCCTCAAAAAGCAGGAGTTCCGAACGATTAGGATCTGTGGGTTGCCGAGTGTTGGATAAGACCTACCGGAATGAGAGAACCAAATAATGTATAATGGTTTAATTTAAGGTGACAAAGCACACGGGGAACTAGCAAGTACCAAAAATCTGCAACTTCTGGTGGTGTTGAATTTTGTTTATAAAGCTCTGTGTGTATTTGTGCATGTCTGACCTGTTGTCTTTCTCCATGTCTTTCAGGCCTCTCCTCAACACTTCTGCTGTGTCTACCTGCAGTTCAATTACCAACATAGGAATTATGCTACAGGATTCCATCAGTTCTGCCTGATGCTTGGTCACAGGAAAGCCGTCCAACACAAACCTAAGAAAACCTCAGTTACTGTGTTGCATTTGTAGTGTAAAACCGGCCTTAAAGGGATAGTTTGCCAAAAAGTAAAAAATCTGTCATAATTTAAGTACCCCCATGTGGTTTAAAACCTTTATTTCTTGCTGTGAAGCGCAAAATATATTTTGAAAAATGCCCTAGTGGTTTTGTGTTCATACAGTGGAGGTCTATGGCATCCAATGTTCTCTGGCTACCAACACCAACATTCTTAAAATTATATTGGGCAAAATATAGAAATTTATCAAGGTTTGAAATGAAAACAAAGAGAATTTAATAAAAGCATGGTAATTTTCTGAATTTATCTATGCTGTTTTAGTAGCGTTACCCACCCACGAGTGCTGCAGACTGGGCTCATCAAAGCCACTTCAAGGCACTGGATGGTCAGTTCATCAGGTATGGTTAGGCCTTGGCTCAAATGCTTCTGCACTTGATGACTCAGATCAGTTCTGGGCTGGTTTTTGAGCACTGTACGTATCACATCCCCTATGGAGAGTCTAGGTATTCCAAACTTACTTTCAAACATCTCCGCCACTAAAGTATACACAACAACACAAGATAATAGTACTTACGGTTTCTTAAACAAACTTGCTTATTAGATTGTTTATGCAATAGGATCCTTATAGTGGCTTTTCTTTTTCTATTTCCAGAGTTTGAAAGTGCAGGTTTAAAATCTGACCTGTGGTTTTGCCTGCTTTGGATGATCCAATGATAGCCAGTCTCACTGGCAGAGAAGGACTGGGTTTTGGTTGACGGAGGTATTTGATTGGATTAAGGATGAAGGTGTTACGTGTTTCCTTGGAGGCAAAGAAGTAGATGAACTGCTTAAGGATGACAGGGAAGGTATTGGAAGGGTCCTGGAGAGGCTGTATAAAATCTCCTTCAGCATACTACAAAAACAAATTGGGATGGTTTGACTTTTAAAAAGAAAACAATATTCGACATAATGTAAAGAACATTCTGGGAAAATATCAAATTTGTATCTTTAATATTAACTGACTAGGACCATTTCAAAGACTCATGGTAAAATTAACAATTAAATTCAAACTTTTTGCATGCTTTCTCAGAATTAAACGTTCTGACTTTAGCCTTGTTTTCACAGTTGTCACATTCACATATAAGCAAAGAAGCTTTACTGCATCTCCCATCATACTCTGTGCCGTATTCTAAATATAATGTTTTCAGGTCCAGTCTTACCTTAATAGGATCCCAGCACCGGAAGCCACTGGGATATTTGTAGGAACAGTACAGGAGTCTTCGAGCAAGACTGTAGCTGATTGGCTGGCACATCAGAAGTAGAGACTCTCTATTTTCAACCAGTGGTTTAATTCCTTGTAAAAGCTGGTACCTTACAATCCGAGGTAAGCGGCCAGTGTTTATATCCAGACGTGGGATTCGGTTGTCTGTAAGAAATTCCTATAAAAAATACATTAACAATTCACTAGCAGAAAGTGCAACTGCCCTAACATGTTTTTCTAAGAAATGAAAGATGGTAACTTCTTAATTTGATGACCCCCATTACCAAAATATTGTTGAGGTTGTTGTCATCCTTCTCAAACCTCTGACTAATCTCCATTTCCAGCCTTTCTTTTGCACTGTCCTCTGTCTCCTCTTTTTCATCCTCTTCCTCCACAGGAGGAAACTCCTCCAGCAGTATTGTCTCAATGTTCTCCCACTGCTGCTCGTCTTCATCCAGCTCCTCTGTTTCTGCTTGTCCCTCTTCATTCTCCTGATAGAACAGAATCTCAAGTTAGAACAGTTAAACATTTACCAGGTCAAGACATGACTAAAGTGGGATTACTGACCTCATCTTTTGGAAATTTTTTAGGATCTTTAAGAGATCGTTCAGCCACGAGCTCAGCTCTTCTTTGTGTGATAGCCTCCTCCTGCATTTGGACACAGATCAGTGCATTTTTTATCAAAATCGTTTAGCTTTCGTTTTCTGCTGGTCATTTTTATTTACCTAACAAGGTGAAAACTCACCCTGTGCTCATGCTGCAGCTTTGCAACTAAACGCAACTGTTCTCGTCTGCGTTCACGCCTCTCTCTCCAGCGTGTGAGCCGTGCAGGCAGAAGTCGCTGCACCACCTCAGCCACCTCTACTGACATCACTGCCACCACATCTGGAAACAGGTGACGTTCTAGCATGAAAGACACCTCATCCATGTTTTGAGGAAATCCTTCCAGAATAAACCCTGCGGATCTAAGGAGAAGATTTAAGGTGACCCACACTAAGGTTGTGTTAATGTTTGATGTATTTGTATCAATGACCAGTTTGTTACTTGTATGGTTCTTGATTCCACCACTGTAACAAAACCATTTCCAGTATCTCTGGTGGGAGAGGATCTCCATCCTGCAAGTATTCTTTTATGGCCTCTTCCTCATAGGTAAATTCTGGATCTTCCTGCCAACAATAATGCATGTTACTCACCAAGAAATTTGAAAATAAATCAAACTTCTTACTCTTACTCTTCTTACTCTTCCACTTACCTTAATATCAGCCTCATTAGATGCAGTCTCCTTATGACCAGGCCTGTCTTCTGGGTTAGGTGGTGATATTGCGCTTTGAGCCCCCAGCAGGGTCTTAAGCTCTTCTGGAGGCTCCTCAGGAGGTTCGGTATCATCGGCACGTGACAAACGTTTCTGGGTCTTTGGTAGGATTAACTCCTGGAGTCGCTCTCTAAATTGGATGTGGAAGACACCTAGCTGCTTTGCAAGCCACTTCCCATGCATGGTCTTTCCTGAGCCCCTCACTCCTAACATGAAGACTCGCATGGCAGGTGGCTGTAAAGACACATGATGAGATGTTATAATGCTCAGAGGTCTGTTGTCTAAAATTCTAGTCATACCTTAAGTAGCTCTGTGTTTGATGTGTACAGTTCAGGGTTCAGAATGAACTTGTCTTGTGCCTCTGCACTGGAGAAATAATAGACTTTCTCTCTGTACTTGGCAGCATGTTCATCCAGACATGGGCATAGTGTTCCTCTCTCCTTCAACACCACTGGACAGAAATGCTTTGTGTCTCCAAGCGGCCTCTCTAAGGTGAAATCCTCCTGAAACACAAGAATGCTATTCAGTAAGTGATTGTGTACACAGAATACATTTTTGCATCTGGGTGTGCTATTTACCCTATTTTATGAAGTATACTAAAGCAAAGTTCAGTTATATAGTTTTAACTATTCTTTATAATGTTTTTTCTTTATCCCCATCTGTTTAAATCATAATATTGCATGTAACTTTAAATTTGTTATAAATATAAAAATGTTTTATATTGTATTAAGCAAATGATGTTAAGAATAATTGAACTATTTCACTTCTATTTTATGGACACAAAACCAGTACAAGTCAATGGCAGATCTGTTTTCAAAATATATTTTTTGTTTTGCAGAAGAAAGCCTTCCAGTTTTGAAATCACAAGAGGTGAACTATCCCTTTTAAGTAAATGTTCTGACCTCAGGTTCCTCTTCATCCTCAGTATAGTCTGGTTTCTCAGCCTGTGCAATTATATTTGCATCTTCGTCTTCAAGGTCCGCACTAGACATCATTGTGGCTGTGTGTTTAAATGGCTCTGAGAGAACAAAAAATACTAATAGTAGATTTATTGAATAAAAAGTGACCAATAGGAATAAACCATAGAGACTTTACATACTCTTCATGTGATGAATCATCTCTTGGAGGATGTCCTGAGGGGTTTTGTTAGTGATATCCAGTACAGCATGTCTACAGGTAACTGTGCGTTTCATGTTTTCCCAATCCTTCAAAAACTGTTTCAGCTGCAAACTAAACACATCCATCTCTGGACCTTCAGGAAAACCCTTTTCCCACACCAGTGGCAGCTCCACATCTGCATATGAATATAAACATATATAAACACACCGGTGGACATAAAATCACAAACGGCACTGAAGAGAAGGAAGAAAAATGTATTTATCTTTATTATATATATCTATCTATCTATCTATATATATATATATATATATATATATATATATATAATAAAGATATATCCCATATATATATATATATATATATATATATATATATATATATATATATATATATATATATATTAGTGTGTACCATCATCATGTACTGTAACTGAAGTTTGGCCTTCCCCAATAGACTTATCAAAGGTCTCTGTAAAAAAAAAATGTTGATCCAAACTTGCATTTATACACAACTACATTGTTTAAAAACAGCAGTTTGCAGTGACAGTATTCAGATTTCATTTAATTTTTAATAAAGGTTTGTGGCAAAGTTTAGCAGAGATCAATATATTATGCAGTTGTATAATAACTTAATTATATAAAATATTTTACGTGCCTCATTAAATATAAGAAAAATAAAGTAATAACTTAATTTTTTTTTATTAATTTTTTTTCACATAATAAAACTGATTAAAATTTCACATTTAATTTCCAGATATTTTACAGATATCGTTTAAGTTCATGTACTGAAAAAAATAATTAAACAAATTTAGTTTGAACATACAACCATTTTTTAGGTGAATTTTTATAGAAATATTAAGTAAATCCAGATTCCTAACATATACATAAAATTTAAACAGTATATTTAATTAATTTCACAGCTTTAAAATGTTCTCTTTTTAATTATTAATTGTTATAATGAAAAAAGTGTAGTGATCAATATAAGGAAATACCATCTGACTCTTCAGGTACAGTCTCGAGTTTGGACTGAGGGTCAGCAAGCTGCAAACCTTCCTTTGTTTCCTCATTGTGTAGCCTGAAAAAGAACACAACAACAATGATTAAATACCACTGATATGCCTTAAACATAACTTCAGCTTCAACTTCATAACTTTCAACAGATTAATGATGTGTTTACTAAATCATGCCTTCAGACTCACTGTGTCTCTTGATCATTTTGTTGTTTCTGTAGCATACGTTCTTCTTGTAGCCGAGCCAGCACAGCTCGATCGACCTCTACTTTGTTCTGTTTATACATCCTGGTTAGGGTCATTTTTCCTTTAACAATAGGTGATCATTACAACCAAGTGGATGTTTTCGGCTTAGCAAACATAAAAGGCAGATGGATTAAATGTGAAACAGACGGCAAGATCTTTTCTAACCTTCATCATGGTCTTTCAGACAGAATATGACTTCGGGCACAATAGCACCATGTATCTTCTCAAAGGTGAGCAGCTGAGATTTGGAAGAGTTGTCCAGTATCCAACCATTTTTATGTTTAGAATCCTCATCTTCAGCCTCAATCTTAAACGATACAAACAAGAGGCTTACAAGTTCTCCAAGACATGATTTAAGTTACAAAAGGGCAAGTAAGTCTTTTCACCTCTCTTATGAGCTTAACCAGGGTCTCCAAATACAGCTCAGGTGGGGCTGCAGATAGAGATTGTTCTGCCTCCTTCATGGCTTCTTCCACAAGAGCTTGAACATCTGGATGATCTTTTGTCACCTCTATTTCTATAGGATTAACACAATACCAGACTAGTAATTCATTTTTGGTAAACAGTCAATGTTGTTTGAAATATACAATGTTTATTTAATGGATTACTTTTTTATCTTAACTATAACATCTTCCCTTTGCTAACCAACTGGGTGTGTAGATCAGCAATATATAGGGTAAGTAAATGATAACAGGTAACAATATTTATATTCAAACGAACGTACTATTCAATTTCTCAATGGTGAATACATACTAATACTGTGTCAATAACAATGTATAGGACAATATGCGGTGTAAAGTTCATGTTGGCTGAAGGTTTCCCTCACCTGAGTATGCTCCATCAGACTCGCCCTCATCGGATTTTGCTTTATCAAGATAAATTAAGAAATAATCTTTAGTATCTAAACAGTCAGCCTAGTTAACATGGCACAAATCTAAATGCAAAACAAATTATTAAGTTTCTTTATGAAAAAAGATGCTCATCCAGAATGTTTTGCTTTGGCACTCGGGCAGGCAGCATTTTCTAAAGCATTGTGAAGAATAAGTTAGTTTATTCAAAAAACAATATTTGTCATTTTCATACAAACTAATAAACTATTAGTGTATTGAGATTTCAGTAGCAAACTAGTCATATACTCAACATAGTCTCCTGTTACACTTAAAGCATGCTCAATACTTGTGTCGTGGACCAGTTTAGTACTGAGACAGTACACTTAAGCTTACAACTAGTATATGATATACAGTAGTATATTTACTACATTAAGAATACTAAAAATGAACTTGAAGTATATTTTTCATTGTCAGTTATAATTCTCCTATGCCAAATTATCAACAGTTTAAATTTGCACACAGACTGTTTTCTACCATAAAGTATGTTTTCCAAATATACGAATACAATATTCAAGTCCATAATTATCAGTGCCATTCAAATCAAGATTTCTTTTTTTTTTGCAGCTTTCTAACCTGCTGTACGCGTGGCCTCAACCTCCATCCTGGCTCTCAATTTATCCAAGGCTGCGAGTGTGGCATTGTGGCGCGCTTTATCCAGCATGTCCCGTCTAAACATAGCCAGGGTTTGTTCCATCAAAGCCTCCACGTCTACTAACACAGCCCCATAATGCTTTGCTAACAGAGCAGACATTGTGCTCTTTCCTGAACACGGTGCCCCGATCACAGACACCCTGCATGGCAGGTGGGGCATAGGGGGCAACAGGTACCGTCGAGGGTTTGTCGTGAACTTCTGCAGAGCATCCTGAGAGGACAAGTTGTAGATCTTATCCATGAAGCTAATTGGGAGTATAATTTGACATTCATTAATGGTTTCTCATTATAAATGCCATGAGTCAATCAAATGTTATACTAACCCAACAGAGAACTCAGGTCTGCCCTTGATGACCCTGCCCTCTTTGAGAGCCACGGGACAGGTGGAGGACCATTGACTACTTCGCCAATTAAATCCTGTTGCAACAGTCTTTCCAGATGACAAGTTTTGTATCAGCTCCTCCTACAAGTGTCACATTATAAGAAAGTTGAATTCAGTAATAATCACGAAAAAAAGATGTATCTTCTAACCATTTCCATCTCATCTGCCAGCACTGCGTCCTCGTGCGACATTAAACGCACGGGCACGGCAGGACATCTCACAGCCATGGACTCCAAACGATACATCACTGACTGCAAAGACAATTCAGAAGGTATTAGATCATTTTCTAAGACAATGTCTTGCATTATAGCTGTGACAGGGGTCACCCACCTCAAAGAGCTCATTAGGGTTCTTGTTTCCATCCAGCTCAATTAAGAATGGGGGATTATGCTTCGCCATGTAATCCTACATAACAAACCATGAATTTGAATGTTCACAGTGGTGTGTTTCAGTAAATGTTGGGGTATAGTGAGTGTTCTCACCTCTAGAGGTCTGAGCATAATCTCCTTATAGAGCATAATTCTACTCTTGACGTTTTCCGGATAATTCTCTCTTACTCTCACTAGCTGTGTGATCATGTCTTTGTCTAGCTCCATCTCTTCAATCTTAAACAGGTATATAATCTTTAGACTCAACTTTTCTGTTGAGTTAATACGCAATAAAATAGTTGATCCTTTCGTATTACCTCTTCATCCAGATCCTCTGGTTCTTCATCTTCCTCTGTGTTATTGCTTTTTCTAGGAGTTTCTTTTTTTATATCATTGAGCTTCTCACTCTGGAACACACGACCTGTCTCAGGATGTTGACGTTCACCTGACAGTCTCTGGATCAGGTCCTTGTCTGCACACTACAAACAATACAAAACCATTGAATTTAGTTAAGAACAGATTCTTTTGGATAGTTTTTAGGTTTGTGAAATAGTAAATGGCCACCTTGATGTTGATGATGAAGTCTGGTGGCAGTTTAAGGTTTTTGACCAGGTCTATTTGCTGTTTTATCTTCAGATATTCTTCTGACATTGAAGGTAAACAGGCCAGGACATAACCTACTCGACCACCAGAAAAACAAGTAAACATGTTACTGAGGTTTCAAAACAAGTCGTAAACTTGATCAGTGTAGTTGCACGTCTGGGTAACCAAAGATCATATTATGTTTATATCTGGCTGTTATTAGCGGGATTTGAACCTTAAAATACGGTTACTGTATATAAGTTTTGTCAAACTTTTACCATAATGTTTAATATCCGTTGACTCTATCCGGTCAACAATTAACTTGACCATCATCTCCTCTGGGACAGCCTTTCCTTGAGAGAGACTCTTAAAGAGCTGAAAGAAAAATATCTGATTGGACATAAGTTGTGTACAGTTTGTAAATCCTTTTCCTTGTGACCACGTTCAAAAAGATACACACCTCCAACCCCTGTTTTGTTTCGTCATTGATGATCCCCTTGAGGAGTTCTGTGTCTGAACAAAATAATAAAGAATATTGATCAAATGTTCATAAAGGCTGACAATGTCAAATCAAAGACACTTGAGTTACCATCAATGAGGACACAATTCCAAGTCATTGCTAGTTTCCGGGCGAGAGTTGACTTGCCAACACCCTAGAAAGCAATACAAATACACAATGAATGCAGTTTTCTGTTTTGTTTCAGAATAGAGCATGTTGGATACATACTGGTTTTCCAATGATGATGAAACATGTTGGTTTAGAAAGCAGAACATCTCTCTCTGCTTCATCTTCAAGGAGTTTGTCAATCAAAGGGAAGGTGGGTGCATCACATACAGTGCTTGTCATTGTTATAAGTGTGATTTGTTACTGCAGAGCACAGGAATGAGTTTGTTTACATCCAAAGAACTTTGTTGTGCTAAAAAATCAAAATCAAGTTGAAAATAGTTGTTTATTCTTGCATTGAGTGTTATCAATCTAGCAAATTTCCAACTGTAATATCAAATACATTTCTTACATACATGGTGCTATAAACATGTATGACTCTATTAAACAATAAATGCATGCATGTGTATGTTTTACTCACTTTATTTGTGTAGCAGTGTGGTTATTTACCTCCATCTCATGTCGTAGCTTCATGTGTTCAGTTGTCATGGCAACCATGACAACAATGTGGCAGTATTTCAGAAACGACAAGATAAAGTTTACAATTTTACTTTCAAATGTATTTGTTTGTTTTTATAATATCTCGGTTAACATGTTAAATATTTTTTTTTTTTTTATGAGAAATTCAGCAAAATCGAAATTCTGTCGACCTGCATTTTAACCTACACCCCTTTAGCCACTAGGGGTCAGTGTTGAACATCTGTAGCTGATTCTGACCAGCTATTATTTCACTTTTTTTTTAATTGCATACAATTCAATTAACCTCCAGAGCCATGAATAAAGGATTAAAAAGTAAAAATATTTCTTCATCACCCCAAATAGTCATCTCTAATCCCTGATAGCACATGTACACATACAAATATTTAATGTCTGCATTTTCATCTGCAAGGACCATCTGTAAATGTGGGTATTCCTACAGAAATGTGCACTTAATTATATTTTAAGAATATAAAAAATGTAACAATTATATTTTAAGATGAAATAATGTCATTTGTCACAATCAGCCACCAATGGGGTATTTTTTGTTTAAGAACTTCTGACCATTTAAAATACATATGTCTGTTCATAACTGTCACATGTATCATGTAAGTAGCATTAACAAATAAATATTATGAAAATATAATGAAAACAGTGGTACGCTGAAGTTGCGTCACTAATGTTCTCGTTTAACAAAAGTCATTTATCTTTGAGTAAAAAAATGTGCCTATGATAAGTTCACCTTCTCTTTCAATTTTCAGAACATTTCAAATGTATCTCATGACTTTAAAGAAAGAAATCAAATTAATTTGAAAGTATATCATGCTTAAGGACAAGTTGTTTGATACCCAGCAGAAGCTATTTTTAAAATTGGCAATTCCGTAAAAATGTTAACTGTTCCATGAAAATATAGAGTTTTTACCAAAGGTGTTTAGTATACTTTAAGTATTAATGTCATCCTTCGGTGATTCAAATAACCATGTTATGTCTCTCTTTTAGTTTTTATAGCATTATTTTTATTATCTTTTTCATTGTCATTAAGGGATATTTTCAGGATTGTCACATCCATAACTCTGCACTTTTGCTGATAAACAGGCACATAAAAATATTATAATTATTTTATGTGCTATAAAGACATATCCCTTGGCCATTTGTTTGGATATTTTTTATTCTGGTTTGTACATTTTGCTTCACATAAATCTTAAAAAGTTATTTGTCTCCCAAAAATCTGTCCTTTTTTGTCACATCCATGCGGCAGGTTTATTTTACCTGTTTTAGAATAGAAAACTTAAAAATACATTTACATATTCTAACATTTAAACACTATCAACAAGGGTTTTCTAAGATATAAAAATGCTTAAATTTTGGTAACATGAATAAGCGTTTTTATGTCACGTCCATAACACAATATGTCACTTCCATAACACTGGAATTGCCCAGAGGCATTTTTTATGAAAACTGGTGTCACAGGTGTTACCTTCATTGTGGATAACAGCAGTTATGATAAATCTAAAAAAAATCATGAAGCTGTAAAAATTATTTATCATTATTTTAAAGTCAAAAGGTAATCCGATAATGTGCTTTACCTTTCTAAGATAAAACAGAAATACATTTTAAGACACATTTCCAAATCAAAAGTGCACGTTTCTGATTTATAATGAAAGTATTTTGCTGATAAACAGACAAGTAAAAATAAATATATAATTATTTTATGTACTATCAAGACATATCCCTTGGCCATTTGTTGGATAGTTTTGAATCTGGTTTGTACATTATAATTCCCATAAATCTTAAAAAGTTTGTTGTCTCCCAAAGACTGTATCCCTGTATCAAAAGTGCAGGTTTCTGTTTTAGACACACATTGGACCTATAGCAGACATCTTACACTAATACCTATCCCATCTGGGATATTTGGGCAAATAAACAAAAAGTTTAGCAAAATAGACATAATAAAATAAACAAGTCTAAACAACTGGTTGAATTCCTCGCTCTCCCCCTCTTTGCTCCATTGAAAAGATAGCAGGCCAAGCCCTGGAGACATATGTCTAAAACTACAAACAGCTTCCTCGTTCCTCACAGGCATGCTTGCAAGACATGGGCGTACTTTTGTACACCACCATCACATACAGTCACACTGAATAAAACATGGACTTGAGTAAACCCTTGTGTGATGTCAACACATGGAGCACATGTCTAGTGTGTATCATAGACACATGTGTCCACATCAGTATGATCAAGAATGATCAATCTCTGCATTGTCACATCTAAGAAATCCCAAACAGCATCAGCAGTTTTCCAATCACACCACTGGATGTCTGTATTCAGAGAAAATAAATGATTACATGAAATTATGCTGATGTCACATTTATCAAGTAACACCCATGAGACTTTAATAGATTGCACAAGAAGCATGCACATGCAATAAAACATGGATAAATGTACAAACACACGTGTGTAAGAGGCTAAATATATCCAGTGTAGCATGGAGTCGTGTTTAGTGCTTAGATAAGATCCCAAGAATTCCGGCGCCCGCAGGGGAGGGACACGCACAGTAACAAAGGAACACCCGCAGTGGCATTAGGGCCACCACGCAGGTCTGCTGTCCACCCTGTGTTGGGTATTTTTCTCTACAGGGACGAATCGCAGTCAATGCCACCAATCGGGCGCTCTCAGATCTGGTTTTGGGGTTACTGCGTGGGTCTCCACCTTTGATTCCCAGGGAACAGGAATGACGCTGTCGTGGCTTTAGTTCCATTTGGTTTCAATCTGCTCATCTCGGTTTGATGTCTACCAACATCTGCAACAATGTCAAACGGGGCAGGACAGAGATTAGAGACCCGGGTGAGAAAGTTGGAGTCAATGATCAAGGATCAGCGCTCACCCTTGAATTTGGAGAGCTTGCTGGTGAGGGTTTATTATTTTATTATACAGAAGTGTTTTATCTTTAAGATTTTTTTTGACACACTGTTATGCTGGTTTGGAAATGATGACGTGTATCTGTTTTATTATTGTGCATTCTCGTTCTGGAAATGGTCATAAAGTGAAAGAAAGTTCACCTGTACATGAAAGGTGTGATATCATTTACTCTTGTCGTTTCATGCTTTGCCTTTCTTGTGCAGAACACAACAGGAGATATTTTGAAAAAAGTGGGGACACATGCAACTGAGTGGGTGTCAGCTAGCAACATTCTTCAAAATATCTTATGTTTTGTTTTTATGATACAGTACTGAAGAGACAAGAGAGAGAGTGAAGGATGACAGTATTATTATATTTGTTTGAACTATCTTTTTTTATATTTGTATATTTGTTTTATATCATACAAATATTTTATTTAAGAAACACAATTTACAGACAAACAAAGCAAAACAAAAGCACAATCCTATTTGGGGTTATAAACAAATGACTGGATGTTTGTTCCCGTATTGTATCTTATCATTTATCTGTGTTTGGTGAACACCCACCTTAACAGCAATGTGGTTGTGTTTTCATAACCCTGTTGCTCAATATACTACACGTTGTGTGTTTGTGAACTCATATATAATGTTCATGCCCCAGGCTTTATTGGTTACGAGAACACTCCATTGGAGGACCTAAAGTGTCTTAAGGAATTGCCGAGATGCCTATGTCATCTTGTTAGATTGGTTCAGGGTGAAATGTGAGGACCTGCCGAGCAAGCCTTGCAGGGTGAAAGCAAATACAATGTGCTCCACTTCTTCCTATTGTGACTTTCCATTGAAGAACTCGCTTGTCGTATTACCCGGCATCCTTTGCAAGAAAAACCCCTCATTCCAGACAGGCACAGCATATTTTAACAAGAGAAAACGTTGGCACTCCCTACTTTAAAGTTGTTGTTTTTCACATCGGTGATCTTAAAATAGTCCAAAGCGAATACCTGTAAGGAAAGATAAACATTCGGTCATCAATCAACCTCTAAACTCGCTTCAAACCTGTATTACTTTTTACACAGAACACAAGCGAAGATATTTTGAAGAATGTTGGTAACTGAACTGTGGTGGTACCCATTGACTCACATGATAGAGACACAAAACCAGTGCAAGTCAATGGGTGGCATCGTTGTTTGGTTTCTAACATTCTTCAAAATATCTTTGTGTTCTGCAAAAAGCCACATAGGAATACAAAAGTGCTTGCATTGTCGTGTTAACTGTTCCTATGATTGAGAATGATAACCTTCTATGAAGAAATGCAATGGTACTGGGTGATGTATTTTTGGTGAGCGCATGTGCGTCATACACCGATTATGGGAGGCCTAGGAAAGACCTGAATTAAATCCCTGTAGCTTCATTCCACAGCAGGTTTTTATAGAAGCATCCACTCATCGACAGCCATGCATGCTTACTCATCTCTTTGTATCAGGGTTGAACATATTCCTCTTGGTAGTTTAGGATCGGTGTCATCTTAAAGGGTTAGTTTCCCCAAAAATTACAATTCTGTGCTGAGTTACTCCATCACTAGTTCCAAACCTGTGTATATTACTTTGTTGGGTTGAACAAAAGGAATATATTTGGAAGAATGCTTGTAACCAAACACTCCCCAGACCCTGTCCTAGTAAGAGCTTTGCCACGAAATGTTTTACTCTACTACTTTTATCAAAATACCTCTATAGAACATAAACCTTATAAAGTAATCTGTCCTACCATGGTAGTCAGTGGGGTCAACAAACTGTTTGGTTACAAGCATTCTTTCAAATATCCTTCTCTGTGTACATCAGAACCAAGAACTGTATACAGGTTTAAAGTCGCTCAAAGATGTGTGAATAATTTATTTCATTTTTATTTTTGGGTGAAACATCCCTTGAAGTTGGTGGGTAAAATTCTCTCTTTTAACAATATCACTAATATTTTTAAGTTTAATCCTGATTCTTAATGGATCTAATGACTAATAATCTTTTCACTATATAGTATGCAGAATAAATAGTGTCCTCCATGTTGTTAGCTAAGGAAATGTCATACAGGAAGCTTAGGTCACATCCTTCAATTGAAGAGAGAGATAGCTGGCTCCAGTCCACTAAGAAGTCATTGCTTCCTTTGAGAAGTAAACCATATTGTCGTCTCACTCTCTGTACAAGAAAAACAGGATTCTGTCATTGTTGATTGTATGTGTATGGTTCTGTGTCCACATGAGAGAGACAAACGTGTTACAGAAGAACCTTCTTTGTGTATGTCTATATTATTAAGTCAGATTAAAGGTTTAATGTAAGGATTTTTCTTCTTGTGATCACAAATTATTCTCACAATTTTATTTCTATAAGCTCACTAGATGGTTTTATTTAGTGATGTATTCGATATGTTTGCTACATCAGATGTTTAGAAACCCATCATGGAATCTAAAAGATGAATTTAACTGTCTCTTCTGAGAGAATGGACTAAAAATACCAATGACTCATTCACATTTATATCGAATCACAGAACGTCCCTTCCCCAGTATAACCTGCCACATTGACAGTTTGGTCAACTTCTTGGGTCATCAGGAGATCCTTATGCGATTAGTTATTCGTCTTGTTGCACCCTTTACAACACTCTTATTAACCTTTTCCGCAATGCCTTGAAGTTTAAATGGAGGTTGGGCAGGGGGAAGTGTCTGGGTGGTTAGGGGGATGGGTTCGGTGGTGTGGCAGCAGCTGGTTTGTGTTGTATTATTAGATCCGCAGTGTCACTGTGTTTAAAACATAGTGTTTATGTATAGACATTTACAAGTTTTTTGGATCGTCATCCTAACGGTTTTGATCAGTCTCAAAGTTAACTTCTAAACAAGAGTTATCCGGTGGCATGACGCTAGGAATACCGTTTCAGGCTCCAAGCCCCCACTTGTTTTAATGAAGGAAATTATTCAAACAGTCTTGTATGAGCACTGCTTATTTTTATCAACCACTAAAAGGGATAGTACATCCAAAAATAACAATCTTACATCATTTACTTATATTTGAATCATTTTAAAACTGTATACATTTATTTGATATGATTTTGGACCCCATTTACCACCATACCTGGAAAAATTACTTTACAATTCTCTTGTTCTGTTAAACCCAAAAGACTATTTTTTTTGAAGAGTAGGGCAACAAAAGTTGTTTGAAGAGTAGGGCAACAAAAGTAGTTTGAAGATTAGGGCAACAAAAAGTAATGGGGTAATTTAGAGTGTTTCTACTATGGTAGTCACAGGGCTCCAAGAAGTGTCTGGTTACAAGCATTTATGCAGGTTAAGAACATAAGAGAATGAGCTGAATCTTCACCGTTAATGTTTTATCAATTTGTGAAAAATTATTTGCAGTATGCCTGTTTGTGGTTTTTAATCATGGCGTGAGTGAATATAAGTATTTTTATAAGCATTTATTCTGGGCCTGCCTGTTTAGGGAATTTCGCCTTCTACATATGGTGGTGTGTGAAGCCAGTCTTGACAAATGAAGTCTTTAGGAGAGATTTGGTTCAAATCTCACCTTTGGTTTATAGCCAGTGTTAAAAGATGTTACACAGTATCTGTCAAAGTAAGCTTTAGTCCTGCAGTCAATAATCTCTCTCAAGAGGTATTTATTGTTTGTATGTATGTAAGGAGACAAACCCAACCTAGTAACAGCTATCAGATATTGGTCATATTCCACATTTTATATTTGTAATGTTTTTTCTTATTTTCAGGATTCAGTAACTGCTCTCGCTCTTGATCTGAATCATCCTGCACTGAGGAAGAACAAAAACATTGATGCCTTCTTAAACAGATGTGAGTGTGTAAGGAAAATATTTCACTGTGTATGTGTGTGATGATTTGTGTGAATTAACTTTGGTGATCGTTTTTCAAATTGATACACAAACACAGTATGACTTTATGAGGTAAATTTATAAAATGTATAAAGACACAGAAAAATGTAAAGTCAATTTCCAATTTCAATCTGTTTCTTTCTGTGAACTTCATATAGTTTCTATTTGCAATTATTTGCACAAACAGCTCAAGAAATGTTAAATGATAGAAGGTTTATATTACATAGTTTATTTATTAATATGATACAATTTTATCACAGTTTAAATGTGTCTTATCATGCTGTCAGTCTTTCATGTTGCTGATGGATGACCTCATGGAATGGAATGGCCATAATAAATTTAGAAATGCTGATTAAATAAAAATGTTAAATGTTCTCTTCATTTTTTTGTGGTTATAAGTTCACAAATTGTGTCATGCTGCGTAATTTTGAAAACATTCACACATGAATAATGCACATCAGTGTAATTGTATTGAAGGTTTGTTTATTGTATTCATGCATTTGTCTAATATCTGTAAATATTGTTGATGTATCTGTAGATGAAAAGGCCGTGGGTTGCCTTAGGGACTTACAGGTGAGGCTGGATGATTTTGACAGAGTCAAGCTGATTGGTCGTGGAGCTTTTGGCGCTGTTCAGCTGGTGAGTATCTCTCTGTGTGTGTGTGTGTGTGTGTGTGTGTGTGTGTGTGTATGTGTGTGTTTGTTCCTGGTAATCCCTACATTGTGGATACCGTATGACCCCTCAAAGACATTATCTTTGTGAAGTCTTCAAAAAACTGGATGTGTGTATCTTTAGGTGAAGCTGTGTGTGTGTGTGTGTGTGTGTGTGTGCGTGTGTGTGTGTGTGTGTGTGTGTGTGTGTGTGTGTGTGTGTGTGTGTGTGTGTGTGTGTGTGTGTGTGTGTGTGTGTGTGTGTGTGTGTGTGTGTGTGTGTGTGTGTGTGTTAATGCCTATAAGGCTTGTATGCACATGTTCTGACTGCTCTTACTTACCTGGAACAGCTCAGAGCCTGAGGCTTTTGGGTCAATGTAACTAAATTAACAAATGATTCAGTTCATAAGAATTATTAACTGTTAGAACCTATTACTTTTTAAATATATCTCTTATTGGAAAATTTAAAAAAAATCTGTCATCATTTACTCTTTTTAGAGTTGATCGAAATCTGTGTATATTTTAGTGTTCTGATGAACAAAGAGAAAGAAGTTTGTAAAGAATGTTTGACTACAAAAGTAGGGAATAATGGCTTTTTTGTTCAGTTGAACAAAATAAGATATTTTGAAGAATGTAAAGCAACAAATAGTGCTGGAGTAATTATTTTTCTACTATGAGAGTCAACAGGGTGTAAGAACTGTTTACTTACAAGCATTCATCCAAATATCTTTCTATGTGTTTAACCAAGCAAAGATCTTGATCAACTAGAGACTTTGGCGTGAACTTTGAAATGTGTGAACTTGCCAACTGCAGTTTCAGTATGTAAGAAAAGAATTTTAGTGTCAGCTAATATGAAAGTATTTTCATTTAGTTGTCCTCAAATACATAGAGTTGCAAACTGATAATCATTGAATAGAAAAAAATGCAGAAGATCATTGCTGCAAAAAGTCAAATGAGTTTGCAAATTCAGTATTTGCATTTCCTGATTCCTCTGCCAAGTCTGTGACGCTTTTTAATGATTTCCTTATGAAATACCTGAGAAAATAAATCATTTATCTGTTCAGATCTTGTTTTATTAAAAGCTGGGTGAAAAGCAACATTTCTTTTCGGAGTTTAAAGTCAATATTTCGTAAACAACAGTTGAATTGTAGGCAGTAGTAAATTGTTACATATAGTGTTGTAGCTGTCGTAGACGAAATGCACTTATAGCTAAGTGAAGTCACTTAATAAACGTTATAAATAAATGAATAATTAGTGTTTAGTCCAGTAATGTCACACTCTTGGTTGTAAGCTATTGTAAACAACAGAGTACTATGTGCTTTTGTAATGGCTTATATGGATGTCTCATATGGATGATTCTCATGGTTATAGGTACGACACAAGGGGTCTCAGCAGGTTTATGCCATGAAGCAGCTTAGCAAGTTTGAGATGGTCAAACGCTCAGACTCCGCCTTCTTTTGGGAGGAGCGTGACATCATGGCATTCTCCAGGAGTCCATGGATAGTGCAGGTGGGATTGCAATTTATATAACACATGCATATTGTGTTTTCAAGTGTTTTGAATGTTTTTTGTTTTGTTGTGTACACAAAGAAAACATTCGTTTGTCTATCTGTATCCAGAATACCTTGATGTGTTTACCTTGCAAGGGATCTTCCAATTTGTGATTTTTGGTTTAAATAACTTTTTTGTTATTGCTTTTACATCATTTATTATTGACCAGTTTGCTGGTCTGTACAAAGAAGAATTATGAACAGGGTAACTTTTAACATTCACCTATTTTTTTTTGTTCAAACAGCTGTGCTGTGCATTTCAAGATGAGAAGTATCTCTATCTGGTGATGGAGTTCATGCCTGGAGGAGATCTGGTCACTCTGACCAGTAACTATGACATGCCTGAGGATTGGGCACGCTTCTACACTGCAGAAGTGGTGCTTGCTCTGGACTCAATTCATTCCCTGGGCTTCATCCACAGAGACATCAAACCGGACAACATATTGCTAGATCGCAACGGACACCTCAAACTTGCTGACTTTGGAACATGCATGAAAATGGACTCGGTGTGTACTGGGTTGTCTGACTGTGATGAGTGTGTAAAATGTATTTGGGTGTTTGGAAAATGGGGGTGGATACTCCTCTCTATGCTTTTCAAATTGTAGTTTGAAGGATAAGGATTGGCGCACACAAAATGATCATACTTTGAAATTTGCATTATATATTATATAGTATAAAAGTTAAAGTTGTTCATTTCAGATTTTTACTAACAACATACCTCCCATCATGATTTGTTATTTACATTATCATGTTCATGTCGAGCATTTATTATGCAGCTACTTTACAGAAAGTTAATGTCAAAACTTTCAAAACTTGATTGTTAAATCTTTTAATTGACTATAATAATTGCAACTACATAATTAAAAATCATGCATAATCATGCTTATTTTAAGTTTGAGATATTTGACAATTCTGCCATCTTGTGGAAAGAAAGGACAGTCGTGGCCTATTGGTTCGACAGTTGAATTTGTGATAACAAGGTTGCTGGTTCGATTCCCATAATATTAATATGTACATAAATTGTAATATATTAATTTAAAATGCATCTAAAACATTGTATAAGTTTACCTTTCATCTTTATCTTTATGTACATGTGTGTGTCTACGTTAGACTGGTATGGTCCGTTGTGACACTGCTGTTGGTACTCCTGACTACATTTCACCAGAAGTTCTGATGTCACAAGGAGGAACTGGTTACTATGGCCGCGAGTGTGACTGGTGGTCGGTTGGCGTTGTCATCTACGAGCTGCTAGTTGGTGAGTGGCGCAGTAACTCTCACTCTTTTCCTTCTGTTTTCTTAATCTAATTGACTTTTCTTCTGGAAATGAGGATAGGTGACACCCCATTTTATGCCGAGTCCCTGGTGGGCACGTATGGTAAGATCATGGGCCATAAAAACAGCTTGACCTTCCCAGATGACATTGAAATGTCGAGGGATGCTGAAGACCTCATACGTGCATTTCTGACTGACAGGTGAGCCTATCAATATAAAAACAGAATGAAAAAAGGAGTCTTACAAGTGACACTTTATGACTTAAAAATCTTTTATGCCATTATACAATCTTTGTGCTATAACTTTTCTCTCCGCCGCTCAGTTTGTGCACACATTTGTGCATTCCTGATCAGATATCTGAAAAGGGGATTTCTGTTTGTTCTTCAATTGCAAGCAAAACACAAACACCCCTCCCTTTGCATTCTGTATGCTGGAATGTCCCACACGTGGCAGTCCAAACTGCTGCACCCCTCTAAATCTACATGATAGGAATGGGAGGGGAACAGCTATTCTGTATTTTTGGATCTTTTCTGTGTGTGCATGCATGTCGCTGCGTTTCTTAACTCAACCCTTTCGTTTTCTGTCATTGGCTCACTTTTGGATGTCCCACTCGCCTGCACACATCATTTAGTGGATTAGTCACCACAGTTGTGGTGCTGTTTAGGGTTTGCTGACCAGTGTTTTATTATGTTCAGGGAGGTGAGGCTTGGTCGGACTGGAGTGAATGAGATAAAATGTCATCCCTTCTTCAAGAACGATCAATGGACTTTCGACACCATACGAGACGGTAAGAATATGAGTGTGGCTGGTCTATCATCTCTGTTTGTGAAAGTCACAATTATTAATGTTTTCTTTACTTATGCCGACTGTATAGTATTAAATTATGTGCTGAATGATTGTTATGGTTTCTATATCATGCATGTCCTGCATTGCATGTTTGATGGCAATTATATTGGATTTCAATCAAACTTGTGCTTTGATATCTGTTAATGGACGGATGGACTTTAAGTGTGCTTTTTAATTTTCTGAAATTAGTAAAAAAAGGATTTAGAGGGTGCACATTTTCTTTAAATTAATTGTTATGTATTCTAGCCTGTGAATAGAATTTTTTTCCATTGAATGAGTACCATATGATAACTATTTTAATACCGGTGGTACATAGTTGCTCATGTTGTGTTTTGCCAGGGTTTTTATGCAATTTTTTTAGGTTTTTTGTTTTGTTTTTTAGAGTCCTTGATCTTTCTCTTTGCTCGTGCTTTAAAGGGGAATGTTTTTCTATAATTTGTTTTTATTTTTGTATATAATGTTGTTTTCCAACGCTGTTTCAATGCTGTTTTGCAAGGTGCATGCAGTCATTTGTTGGTGTGTTGTATTGCGTTTGTGCTCTCTGCTTGTTGATGTTACATTTACACATTTACATATATTGATTTTTTTTTACCCAAAGCAACTTATGCAGTCGCCAATTATCAACACTTCAGTCTTTGTCTGCTGGCACTGTGATTCGAACCTGCAACCCTCTGCAACTGTCTGACCACCAGACTATGACTGACATATGTTGTTTTAGTGTACTGTAGGTCACATTGCAATATGTCATTTCTTGATAAATAATGTAATATGTTAGTCAAAAAAAACATTCGAAATTTCCAAACATTATAACCCAAACATCCATTCTGTAGAAAAGCCTCACTGTTGTTGGCTTGTGAGACCTAAAATGTAACTTTTTGAAGTATAAAAACCATTATGATTTATTGACATTCTCCTCTGATGTGTAGGGAGCATTGCGCTCCTGTTGATTTGTTTAAGGGTGGAAACCAGTATGTGGCATGTACATAGCTACTAATGACCGAAAATCCTTAAAACCACATACAGAACTCTTCATCTCATCCTGTGAGCAGTTACTCGCAGATTTTTCCCCTTTTTATCTTGCCGCTACAGCAGCCTGTCATTTGTGGTGCTATCAAGGAATATTTTGGGAATATGAACAGAAACGGTTATATGGAAGTTCTTTTATGGTATACTGATGCCATGTAGTAACATATCATTTCCCCTTACTTTCATGCTGTTTAAAAAGAAAACTACAAATTCGTTTGAAGATGTAAATGTTACCATATGATGACTCACCGCAGTGGAATTGCAGTAATGCCTTACCTCATTTGGTGTTTTCAGGGGATTTTGTGATATGAAGTCCATGTGCAAAAGAAGATTTAATTTTAGCTCTATTATGTTCATATTTTTTAACTTGATTAATCACCAATATATACAAAAATGAAAATTATATCATCATTTACTCATCCTCTTGTCATTTCAAACCAGATTATGACACAAAAGAAAATATTTGGAAGAATGTTGGTTGCTGGCACCCATTTAACAAAGCTTTTATTTCCGTACAATAGTAATGAATAGGTGCCCCCGCTTCTCAGTGGCCAAATTTCTTCAAAATATAATTTTTTTTTGAAGAAGAAACAGACTCATGCAGGTTTGAAACGTGACACAATTTTTGTGTTTGGGAGAACTATTTGTTTTGGATAAAGCAATCTCCAAAGTGCATAAATGTTTTTCCTTCAGGGTGTGAAGATTTCTGTCTCTAAATTTAACCCGTCCCCTTTAAAGGTCTTAGACATGTTTTCTCACATGTCTGCTCTACAACTCGAGTGTTTTGGATGTGTTAGTGATCATGAGTGGGTGAGGGCACAGTGAGTAGGGAATAAGCAGTAGCCAGCTTGGCAAGTAGTGCACACCACTCCTTCTCTACTACAGTGTGTGCTTTGTATGCTACACACACTGAGCCTTTCAATCTCTCTCTCTCTCTCTCTCTCTCTCTCTCTCTCTCTCTCTCTCTCTCTCTCTCTCTCTCTCTCTCTCTCTCTCTCGTCTCTCTCTCTCTCTCTCTCTCTCTCTCTCTCTCTCTCTCTCTCTCTCTCTCTCTCTCTCTCTCTCTCTCTCTCTCTCTCTCTCCCCCCCATCTCTCTCTCCCCCCTCTCTCTCTCTCTCTCTCTCTCTCTCTCTCTCTCTCTCAGCCATGGCTCCAGTGGTGCCAGAACTTAGCAGCGATGTTGACACCAGTAACTTCGATGATGATATTAAGGATGATCCGCTAAGTCTCGAGACCTTCCCCCCTCCACGTGCCTTTGCGGGAAATCAGCTACCGTTTGTGGGCTTCACCTACTTCAGAGAGGATCAGTAAGTGTGTGTTTACTTGATGATGGATTGGGATGTTTTATTTTATGATAATGAAACATAAAAGATGCTTTTTTCAATTCAGAAACTCCAAGGAGTTACAGCACTTTCCTTTGAGTTAAACATTGTAAAATAGTGTTGACCACTGAAAAGTCAATACATGTTTTTTTAATTTATTAGAGGTTGATCCAAGTTTGAAAAGGCAGAATCTTCCAGGCTTTTTTTGTATTTCTTGGTGAGGTCCAAAATGTTTGATTCCCATTGTATTTTCATTGATTAATAAAGATATTTTAATAAGAAAATGATCAAATCTGTTCTTAACCAATACTGTTTGAGAGTACAAAGGTATCTTGTTCCCTTAGACACACACAAACACAAGTGAACAGTTAAAAACTGTTAAACAACGGCTCCTGTATAGACTGATAAAAGGGAGCAGGATGTTCAGTATTATTTCTCATTGGCGGGAGCATGGTTATGGTAACCGTGAATGAGTGCTGCATTTGTTCCATCACAAATCCATCCTTTTTTCCCTCATGCCTTCCCTGTTTCCTCTTCGATCTCTCAGTTTCTCCAGTGTGACTGAGTGAAGCCACATGTGCTGCTGGCACAGCTTTAGATTTGCTATGCGATGTTTCTCTGCCCTCCTTTCTCTTTAAAACTTGATTTCTAAGCTTTCATTTTCACATTAAAAAGGAATTTTACAGGGTTGCTTCATTGCTCAGTGGAGTCTTTAACTATATACTTTCTCACTCTTTGTTTTAGGTTGTTAAACCACCGTCAAAATGGTCCAGATGAGGATTCTGGGATCTCTGTTGACCGTTTCATTGAAAAGGAGCATGATCTAAACCAGTCAGAGGTGTGTGTTGTGATAATGGATCTCTTAGTTTTAGTCTATTGGCTAAACAATAGGGGAGCCCCCCAAATCCCAAGCCCCAGCCTTTTGAAATGTTGGATACAATTGTCACAAGTTGTCACAAATTCTTTATTTTCGAGAATGTCTATAAGTAGAAAACTGATTTATACTTAAGGAAAAAAGTGTTTTTCGATGTGCATGGATAACATTTCTAAACTGTAAACAGACTGGCCTATAATACAAAAGAGAAGTGCATGCTCTATAATTTGTCCACATGTGTTTTTGAATTTCTTTAGTCCACTGATCTTCAGAAGAAACTTCATAAGTTGGAAGAAAAAATCAAACATGAGATACAAGCAAAGGAGGAACTGGAAAACAAATGCAGGTATAAAAACTCAAACAAACAAACAAACAAACAAACAAACAAACAAACTTACATATCACATAACCTGAGAGTTTCACCTTACCAGTTTCACTTTATTTTACCAGTCACATCACAAGAAAAATGCAAACTTGAATAACTGGAAACTGATATACAGTAAACTATATTGGTTCTGTGTCTTGTTCTGTATCTTAACAGAACAGCAAATCAGCGACTGGAGAAGCTGTCCAAAGAGCTTGAAGAAGAGGTAAATGACTTCTATAAAAACACTAATAAGTGTACTTTATTATGGTGTGTAATAATACTTTCTTGCCCATTATGTTGTGCCTTAGATCTAAATGATTGCCTGCAAAAGCTTTTAGCTAAAAATCAATGGGCAGCTCTATAGTTTTCATAAATTAATTAATACTTTTCTCTGATTTTGTATATTCTAAATTGCTCTTTTTGTTTCTGTTTTGTTAGGTGAATTCAAGACAAAGCGCAGAAAATTCTCTAAGGTCTTTGGAGAGAGAGAAAGCACTGCTGAATCACCAGCGCTCCGAGAGTCTGAGAAAAGCCGGACAAGAGACAGACAGAAAGAAAGTCCTTGAGAATGAGAGTGAGGACAGCAACCAGAACCATACTTACCCGACTCTCAACATCAAAACAAACCATAGATTAATTTTAACCATGCATTTGCAGAGATCTGATGATGTTAATTTTATTATCATTCAAATAATAGAACCTAAATATGAAAATTGTGTCACCATTTACTCGCCTTGATTAAAATCCTGTATAACTTTCTTTTGCTTAAAACAATATAAGATATTTTGAAATAAGTTTATTTTATTTCATAGAAACAAAACCAATGCAGGTAAAACATTTATCAATGTATCATCTTTTGTTTTCTGTGGAAGAAAGAAAGTGAAAGAGATTTCAAAGAGTAGATCATTATAAACTTAGAACTCACGCATTTATTCATCTAGAATAAGTTTTAGTTGTGCTGTGATGATTTCCTTTAAAATATTTGTAATTTCTGTCTTGTAGTTAGTAGCCTGAAAGAGCAGCTGGTCGAGCTAAAAAAGAAGAACCAGAATTGTCATCTCTCCACTGAGAAGAACATTCACTTAGAGAGACAGGTGAGTCTCTTATCATCACACTTTATTAGTCCTTTAACCTGAAAGTTATAAAAGTGTTATAAGGTGACGTGTGAAGGTGGCTAAAATAGATTTTTTTTTATTTGTTTTGGTGACAGTAGTGATCTAAATGAATATCCATCATCGTTATCCAGTAAATTATGCATAATTAAGTTTTAAAGAATGCATTATTAACATGCTTTATCAGATATTTATCTGATCAATCGAAATCATTTTAAGAAAGTGTGAATATTTCAACCAGAAAACTAACCAGATGCTGATTTAGAATCAGTGCCAGTTGAATTCATGTACCTTACTTGTATTCATAATATTTTCATTTCCAGTTGGAGGAGGTGAATGCTATATTGAAAAACGAGGTGGAGGAATCCGACAGGCTAAAGAAGGCCCACAGTGAAGCTCTTAAACAGTCCCAGCAGTTGGAGGTCTCCCTCAGAGAGCTTCAGGAGCGTCTGGCCCAGCTGGAGAGTAGCAAGCTAAGTCTGGAACAGGAGAAACACTCTCTGCAAACCTCACTGGAGGTGGAGAAGCGAGAGAAAATTGTCGCCTCTGAGACCATCAATGACCTACAGGGTAAGTGCATGGGCTTGTTTTATTATGGCGAAAACTCAAATTAAAAGCGAATAAACACCTACCAAGATTGTGTTGAACTTGAATTCTAGGGATCGCACTTTGTTTTTGTGAGTGCACACGTGAGTGAGTAGCAGTCAGGTTCTTTCAAAAAGAAACACTGGGTTCTTGTTAGTTTGGGTATGTTCATGTTGTTTTGTTGGGGTGGAGCTGCCCACAGAGAGTAAACATGAATGGCGTTATTTAAAGCTTGGGCAAGTAGCTGATGTTAAGCTGCTGGATGGGGAATTGAACATGAGCCAATATTTTCACATTTTAGGTCTTTCTAGTGAAATAGTGTTCGGTAATAGAATTTTTATTGCACATAAGATGCAAGAATTTTATTCCAAATTATTCCATAGATATATGTTTAGTAATCTTGTCTGTTTACAACTACACCCTTGAGATCTTAACTTTTATGTATCTTTATCTCATCTCTCTCTTTTGCAGGTCGTATATCTGGGCTGGGGGACGAGTTAAAACACATAAAGAGTTTTCTTTCAAAGGTAGAAACGGAGAAAAGACAGTTACAGGAGGACTTAACAACTCTGGAAAAGGTGCGTGTTAACATAAAACTGAATTGTTTACTTTCCCACCATGTGTGTGTGGGTAGTTCTGCTTTGGCGAGACCACATTATTGTTGTCACTTTACCTGCAGGAGAAAAGCAAGCAGGAGATCGATCTCACGTTTAAACTTAAAGCCGTTCAGCAAAGTCTGGAGCAGGAGGAGGCAGAGCATAAAGCCACCAAAGCCAGATTGGCCGACCACAACAAAATCAACCAATCCATCGAGGAGGCCAAGTCTGAAGCCCTCAAAGGTGCCAAGTTTTGTGCAATTCCTTAAAATACTGTGCATTTAAATTCTGTCATAAATTACTTGCTCTCGAGTGTTTTCAAACCTTCATATGTCTTTTTTTGAACAGTTATTCCCCCATTAACTACAATTGTAGGGATAAGGTCAATGATAGTAAAAAGTACACAATAACTTTTTTCTGTCCTACATTCTTCAAAATAAGTATTTTGTGTTCAACACAACACAACAAAACAATAAAATAAAATAAAGAATAATTAAACTTTCCTCTGGAAGTCTATGGGGTCTGGAACTGTTCTGAATATGCATTCTTGCAAATATCTTTCTCTGTGTTTATCAAAGAAATGTATATTGATTTGGAACTCAGAGGTGTGTAAATGATGTCAGATTTTTTTTTGAGTGGAGGAAACTATTCCTTTAAGGATAACACCATGTTTTTGTATAAAACAAATATGTCGCAATATTCCTTAATTTTAAAATGTTTCGACTTTATGTTGTAGCCGAGTGAGTAAATCTATCTGAAATGTGTAGTACAAACCTGTGGCTTTTCTGGCGTAAGAGCTTCAGACGGAATCTGTGACTGTGTGTGTTTGTGACAGATATGGAACGCAAGCTGCTAGAGGAACGATCTGCAAAGCAACTGTTGGAAAGCAGACTGATGCAGCTGGAGAAGGAGAACACCGTGTTAGACTGCGATTACAAACAAGCCAAACATGAACTCCTGGAGCTCCGCTCACTGAAAGAGAAACTCACAGAGGAGGTAAAACTGTCTGTCTACAAATGTCTATCTCAGATGTCTAACCCTTTCTAGCATTATGAAGACCTCACTCAGGATTAAATGTGTTTGTATTACTCTTAGAGTTTAAATAGAACTCTTCTTTTTTCCGCTTTACCCTCTATACTCTGTTTTTATTTTATTTGAGGGGACTTCTAAAGAGGTGAAGTTATAGAATATTATAAAGAATAGTTATATAGGAATATACAGTAGTTTTCCTGCAGAGCACGAGGTTATTAGACTCATGTTCAGAACCTATTTCATTAGTAGGTGCAGAATATTTTATGACAGACCTATAAAAAGAACTGAGAATGCCACTTATGGTATAGATGCTGTGTTAATATGTCGCCCTATTAAAAGTATAGCTTTAGGACTTTATTTTAGACATTGCATTTATAAAGATATTTTGATTTTGTGCCAGATGGAGGTGCTGAATGTACGAGTGCAACAGGAATGTCAGAAGAAGAATTTGTGTCAGGCTGATCTTAAGGTTCAGAGACAGGAGATCAGCACCCTTAGTGCCTCTGAGAAACAGCTCAAACAGGAAGTCAACAATCTGCTGGAGCTCAAACTCAGTCTGGAGAAAAACAACCAGGACCTACGCAGGTGATCAACTCACTTAGGCCAATACAGATCCAATGTTGAAGATGTTATATTTACAGAGAATAAGATATGGCATTTTTGGCATTGGTTGCAAAACAACATTATTTTAACAGTTATAATTAACAAAGAAAAAACATTAACATTCTATGAAAAGTAACATGGAATTGTGTTTTCTGTCTAACAGAGAGAAAGAAGAAACTGACACACAACTGAAAGAACTGAAGGATCAGTTGGAGTCAGAGCAATACTTCACAGTATGTTGCCAGGTTTTCGAGTGTTTGTGAACAAATGAGCGAAGGGATTGGTCTGGTTTCTAAAGCCTTGTTTTCTGATTTTAGAAATTGTACAAGACACAGATTCGCGAGCTAAAAGAGGAGAGCGATGAAAGGACTAAACTCTACAATGACGCCCAGCAAAGAATAGAGGATCTGCAGGAAGAGAGGTGTGTATCATTATGGTGTTTGTACACACATACCAGCTATGCATATACTACAAATAGACTTGAATTAGAAAAGGATTTTATTGTCTTTAGGGGTATAGGCAGGGTCGCCTCTGGTGGCTCCAAAAGAGAGCAAAGTTATTTAAAAATGGTTGCTTTAGAAATTATAATAAAATATCTAAAAACAATCTACTAACCCTAATACAGCACAAGACCAAATACAGAAGAAATAAGAAAATGAAATGTATGAAAATTATTACATGGATAACCATTACATTTTTGCATTGATATTGACATACAAAATGTTTTTTTTTTTCAATAGGGACTCATTAGCAGCCCAGCTAGAGGAGAGTTTGACAAAAGCCGACTCTGAAGCACTAGCACGATCCATCGCTGAGGAACAATACTCAGACCTGGAGAAAGAGAAGATCATGAAGGAACTTAAGATCAAAGACATGATCGCCAAACATCGACAGGATCTCAGCGAAAAGGACAATACCATCAACTCTGTAAGACGGACAGAAACAAAGAAGAGTTAATATTAAAACGTCTTTTTTGTAATGTGCTTTTCTTTATGTCATAAAAGCTTGAGGAGTCGAATCGTACACTCACGTTGGATGTTGCCAACCTTGCCAGTGAGAAAGAGGAGCTCAACAATAACCTTAAACGTCTACAGCAGGGTATGTAGACCGCAAGAGAAAAGAAATGGCAATGAATGGACCAGTAACATAAACTTACGGATGAACATGTTATAAATATGTTTGCAGTGCTGGAGAAGGCCAAAGAAGACGAGAAGGAGATGAAATCTATGAAGCTGTTTTTCGAGAAGCAGATCCTGGCTGAGAAAACACTGAAGATTCAGGTGTGATCAATAATAAATGTATAATTCATGACAACTGCGTAAGATAATAAGAAGTTTATATTTTACTAAATGGAAATGGAAAGGTAAACTGTAACTATGCAGGTCAAATTTAATATCAGCTTTCTGTGTTTTAGGCTATAAACAAGCTGGCAGAGGTGATGAAGCGGGGCATCGGCGACAAGCAAAGGCAAAATCACGACACCGACATCCGCAGAAAGGAGAAAGAGAACAGGCAGCTGCAGTCACAACTGCGTGCGGAGAAAGAGAAACTCAACAAAACAATCTTTAAATGCCAAAAAGAAATGAATGAAATGCAGGCTGTGAGTAAAATACAAGTGAAACATAACCAAATATGCCGCTTTGTTTGCATCAAAACAATGCTCTAAATATTTAAACACCAGTTTTAACAAAGTTATCCATTTCAACTTTTAAAGGTGAAATACCATACACAGTTTCTGCAGCTCTTATGTACCTCTACTGTTAAATCGCGGTGTTCATATATCAGAAAAGTCACAGGGATCACAGTGAACATGACAACTCAACATCTTTAGACATAAGTCTAAAGCACTTATAATGCATGAAACAGTGCAATACTTCTCATTCCCAACTCTCATTTACACACCCTGTTGTTATTTCACACCTGTATGACTTTCTTCCTTCATATTTCAAAGACTTTTGATAACTGAACAGCAGTGGCACCCATTTCCTTCCGTTGTGTCTGCCAGTTACCAACATTATTCAAAATATCTTCTCTAGTGTTCCTTTTGTGAAAGGAAATTGTACAGTTTTGAAATCATAAGAGAGAAAGTAAATGATGACACTTCACCAAAAGATGAAATTCTATCCATTTAAATGTTATTCTATGTTTGTAGATGATAGCAGAGGAGTCTCAAGTGCGTCTGGAGCTGCAGATGGCTCTGGACAGTAAAGACAGTGATATCGAGCGTTTGCGCTGTCAGCTGACGTCTCTCAGCGTCCACTCTCTAGACACCACCAGCATCAGCAGTATTGGAAATGATATGGATCCCGATGACACTTATCCAGGTAGTTTAAAATTGTTTTGAAATCAGGGACAAAAAATCTAAAATGATCTATTCATAAAGGTATAAAGTATGTACAAAATACTGCATAGTACTTTAGTAGACTTTTTTAATAATGGAAATTAATGGAGAGTGGAATTTGGAAATTATATGGAATTTACAAACAAAGCTTTAAAAGCAGGATAAACATTGTCTAAAGTACACAGTATGTCTAATTGTTGGATTAGTATGAACAATGATATTGATGAAAAGAGACGACAGCAGTTAGTAATCAAATGTAATATATTAAAGTTGTCGGTCCAAAGTCTTAATTCTCTGGAACTATTGAAACAGTATTCCTGTAAGCCCCCTCAACTTAATACACACTCATACTATATTCTTATTTTACATTTGCTTTTTACTCTTGTTTCTTTCTTATTGTTTTTTTTTGTTTATTTACTCTCTTAATAATGTTTTTCACTTCCTCCCTGTCCTATCACTGTGATCCTGTAGTGCGCATCACACACTCACACACCTCAGAATCAATGTCCTTCACTTACCAGAGAAGCTCCAAGTCAGTGTGTATTGATACCCGGCCATGCCGGATCAGCCCTCTGTTCCCCTCTGACTCTGAGGAAGAGGAGGATGAGGAGGGCGACTGGGGGTCAAGGCCCGCCCTAACATATGAGACACCCACTGACCAAAAGCCTGCAGGTGACCCTGCATGGAAAGAATTCACCATGCACGGTCTTATTCAGTGTGGAGTTGCACGGATGTGTTTCAAAACCTAGTGAGCTGTTTGGACAGCACTTTGGCGAATCACATTTAGGAAAGGCCAAATTTCTGGAAACTTGGAAAGATTTTAAAACCTGTTAATTATTCAAATCATAATTAACAACAAATAATATGAATGACTAGGTTTAGAAATACTCCACTAATGTATTGATACATGGCCACAGTCGTTCTAACATGGTGTTATGCTCACAGGATTTGATGTCTTTTTGCTCACTTTGTGTTCTTTGTTACTAACACTACTTGCAGAGCAAGATGCTTTAAATTCCGGAAACATCTTAATGTGTGTCTTGGATTTTTTTATAAAGTGACAGTTTACCTCTAAATGAAAATTGTGTCATTATTAGGTCACCCTCCTGTCCTTTCAAACATGTATGACTTATTTCTTCTGCCGAAAATATATTGAAAGATATTTTGAAGAATTTCAGTAACCAAGTATCGGTTGGCGCCTGTATGTAAGGTTTAAAATTGGAAGAGGGTGAGGAAACGATGAAACTATTTTCATTTTGGGGTTAAATATCACTTTAAAGGCCAAAAAATGCTTGATGATGTGACAGTCTGGTAACATTACATTAAGATAAACATATTTATTATATTGTTTATTAAACATTCTTCTGTTTGATAGGTACCACTGATGCAAGTCTTGAGGGATGGCTCTCAATGCCCTCAAAAAACACAAAAAGATTTGGATGGGAAAGAAAGGTAAAGGTTTAAACGTGCACATTCATATGTCACATGAATGAAGCCTCTCTGATTATCTGTGCTTTTGTCTCTTTCTGAATTACAGTATGTAGTTGTAAGCAGCAAAAAGATCCTGTTTTATGACTCAGAGCAAGACAGAGAGCATTCCAGCCCGTTCATGATTCTGGACATAGAGTGAGTTTGATGCTACTGTATAAGGCAACACATACATTTATTTATTTCCTGCCATCCCACAGAAAAGACCTTGTTAGAGTGATGAATTCGATCTTTTATTTATGCATACGTATTTTTTATTTAAACACAAAAACAAACAAAAAAACAACTTTCCATTATTTGTCTTCTAAAACAAAAAGAAAACATAAATATGCGACATGTTATATTATTGTGAATATCAGAAGGAACAACCTTTATGCTGTCAATCACAAACAAACGTATGTGTTGTTATATAAACTGCCTTGATAGTAAAATTTTCTAACTGGAGAAATGAATTAATTATTTATAAGCTGTAGAGGCAGTTCTGCCGTTTACAGGTTGAATCTAAAACCAAATAATCAAACAAACATCATGTTCAGATTGCTTTGTCACACAAACTTGATCGACAAAACGTTTGCGTGAATATCTTGCCAAATATGTGATATTTAATAAATGTAATGTTTAGAATCACAAAATGCCTGAAGAGCTTGTGGCCAAATTTCAGGTGTGTCTTCTGGAAATTGGGTAATTTTTCTTACATAATGCTCTAAAAACCATTAACATTATTGGGGTCCCGCACTTTATTTTCTTATTCCTGCATGTTTAAAAAAAATAACAGGAACATTAGTGGTTTATAATGTTGAAAAGGACCGGGTCATGTCAATTTGTGTAAATTTCTATTTGTTTGTTCTTTTTGGTCAGAAAATTTTTATTATTTATTTTCCCTTTACGTTTCAAGAAACAAATAATGGAAAAACCAGTAGTTTATTTTTTAATTTTTTGGTATGAATTTAAAAAAAATTATTCAACGACTGATACACTGATTGTGCTGGACCTTACTTGTCATGGGGTAAGCCACAACATTTTAAAGGGACAGTAAAAATGTAATTTAAAAGCTGAATGACATTCCCGAAAAGCAGATATTTTAAAGAATGTACAACACCTATCAATGGCTTCAATTGTTTTTTGTCTATATTAAATAAGTGAATGAGTACAGCCATTGTTCGCTTTCCAGCATTCTTCAAAGTATCTTCACTTGTGTTCTGGGAAGAAAGTCACACAGGTTTAAAGGGACAAGAGGATGCGTTAATGATGACACAATATAACATTTTGGCCGAACTACCACTAAAAAATGTTTTTTTTAAGACTGTAAAAGCTCTTTTTAAGTGTGTGCTCAGTAGTTAAGTCACAATGAACATCAGACAACTTAATCATCTACTGTTGAATTATTGAACTTACAAACCATTAAACAGCCTTTTAATGTTAAGCTTCTATTTCCCTTCTAGAAAACTGTTCCACGTGAGACCCGTCACTCAGACGGATGTTTATCGTGCTGATCCCAGAGAAATCCCACGGATCTTCCAGGTAGTGTGCCGTATTTCTTCCTGGACAAATGCATTTACTTCATACCAGGATAAGTGTGCTTCACATTTAAAGGCCTTCTTTCATCCTCAACAGATACTATACGCAAATGAAGGCGAGAGCAAAAAAGAAGAGCTTGCAATGGAACTCTTATCAGCAGCCGATAGGTCATCATTTATCCCGCACAAAGGTCATGAATTCGTCCTCACCCTTTATCACTTCCCCTCCATGTGTGCTGCGTGTCCAAAACCTCTGTGGCACGTCTTTAAGCCCCCACCTGCCTTGGAGTGCAGACGCTGCCGGGTCAAGTGCCACAAAGACCACATAGACCGCAAGGAGGAAGTGATCGCACCCTGTAGAGGTAAGGAGGTCATGTTGGCATCATACAATCAAATTGGAATTTTCCATTTTATATACAACAAATTGATAATAATCTCTTGTTTTCTTCTTCAGTGAACTATGACATGTCCACAGCAAAGGAGCTGCTGCTGCTGGCCAACTCGACGGAGGAACAGCAGAAATGGGTCAGCCGCTTGCTCAAGCGGGTCCCGCGTAAACCAGTCATCCACACCCCCAGCATTGCTTTAGCCTCTCCCTCTTCTGAAGGGTCTCCACCGAAGATGTCCCCCCAAATGTCTCCTCACCTGTCCCCCAGTCTTTCTCCTCACCTGTCCCCACACAGCTCTCCAAGGCTGTCTCACAGAGGAGCAGTTAAAGTGCATTCCACACGACAACCGCCGTCTCCAAAGACCAGGTGAGAACTGATGGATGGATAAACTTGATTCAGTTAAGGTGAAACTTAATGGCTTCAGATGAGCGTCACATAAGCAGCTCAGTTCATTGATTTGATGCATAGGGAATGCACACGTATCTTAAATGCTCATTAAAAGTATTGCTAATGATGTTGCTTTATACGATTAATCATTTTCTTAATTTCATTATTCCTTTAATAAAGGGTTGAGTTTTATGCTTTGTCCTTCTGCTATAGCTCAATGCTTTCTTTATGCTGCTAACCCTTTATAGCCCTGGCCCAATGATCCGTATCATTCTTCACTGACCTGTTCACCTTTGACCTTTCATCTCCCCTGTGCATATATGTGGACAGTAAGTACATCACATGGCTGCTCATCGACTAGGTTTCCTGCTTCTCTGTGCTGCCCTGAAACAACCCCTTGATACTTTTTTTGTTCTCTGTGAAGTATTAAATGCATCTTAACATTAAAATCTTTAACATGCATGTCAATGGTATGAAATCACCTATTAATAAAGCAATATCTCTTTCATCTCTAACTTTAACATTGAATAACATTGAAACTGATTTCTCCTGCCATCGAATAAGACAACATACATTTTTCTAGAAGTGGACAATCTGCTTTAAAAAGTTTGTATAAAAATGTGTTTTTATAGGTAGCTTCATAATCTGGACTATAGGTACTATCAGTAAATAAGCAATACTATCTTGCTCAGACATTTTTTGAAAACTCTTGGTCTTCTTACCTGAGCCCAAATGACTCCTTTTATTTCAGATTGCTTGAGTTGGGTCTAACGGACTGGGATTGGTCTCTTGATGTTGAAATGGATGATGACGATGATGTGTTAGACTTCTGAACGCTTGCGGGGTAACCATAGTGGTGCCTTGGCATGTGTTTGTGTACATTTATATTAAGTCTTAAAGGGATAGTCCATTCAAAAATTCTGTCATGAATTACTTAACCACAAAGTTGTTCCAAACCTGCATAATTAGTTTGTTTAGTTTAACACTGAGAAAGATATTTGAAAGAATGACTGTTTTTGGATCTCATTACTAGTACCGTAGTAAAAAAAATACAATAGTAATCAATAGCTCCCCATAATGTTTTACCATCCTGCATTCCTCAAAGTATCCCATTTTGTGTTCAACGAAAAAAAATAGTAGGGTTGCCTACTATGGAAGTAGTAGTAATTTTCCCCTTGTGTGGTAGTCAATGAGTTTCAACAACTGTGGTTACATGCATTCTTCAAAATATCTATTTGGAATAACTAAAAGTCAAATAAACGATGACAATTTTTTATCCCTTTAAAGGAATAGGTCAACCAAATTTAAAAATACACTCATCATTTACATACTCTCATGTTATGTGTATGACTTCTGTTATTGAGTTTGGTACAAACATATAATTAATCAATATTACAGCATGTTTATAATGTTGCATCTTATCATAAATGTGTTTAAATGTACCCTTATGAAACTCATATTCCAACTTGTCACAAGACTCGCAAAAAATCAAAAATAGATGTAAATTATAATAGATAGCATGATCAGTTTAAATATTCTATTATTTATTTGTAATTAACTATGGAAGGGAGTCATATCTGGCATGGGTATGTCTAAATTATGAGTGAATGTCCCTATTTGCTTGATTTATTCTTTTTAATAAAGTGTTTACAAAAGAATGATCATGTTTTATTCCCACTGTAGGGGAAGTAGTTTTCTTGTTTTAGATGCAGCAACATTTTAGATTACATATGTGCATGTTTGGCTGGGTTAAAAGACCATTGGCTTTGTTTGATGGAATGGAACATTTGTTATTGTGTGAAAATGATTGTATGTGATGTCTCCTTGCTTGTGGTTAAGTAGAGAATCAATGAATCATGGAGTTTCCCATGGTCATTTTTTTATTGTTACCTACTTATTGAAAAATGACCTCTAAAACCCATTCTGAGGCTCTGTTTTCCTTTAATTTCAGTTAACCTTGGGGAAGTCCGGATGGGTGATAATACATCTGGGAACATTGACATCGCAGAAGAAAATTACATGCTGGCAATTGGAGGATATGTGCCAAACACCATATATAAATGACTGATGAGCCTAATATTTAATAATGCAAAAGCCATATATTACCTTAAGGATGTAGTTTAAATTTTAAGTCATGAGATTGTTTTAATGCCTTGCTAGAATAGTATTTTAAAGTTTAAAGGTTAATTTGGACACTTTACAAGGTTGTCAGAGAGTGTGTGCTTGTGTGTGTGCATGTGTTGAATAGAATATAGTTGCTCTGCAGTTTATGATAATCTTAATTGGTATCATCAAAATATATATTTTTAAAGAACAGACATATGTAGTGACAAATTCTATTTACATCAAGGAATACTTATATTTAAGAAAACATTTGTTTTTACAAGAAAAGCTTTTTATTGAAAACAAGCATTGTATTATGTAAAGCATTTTAGGATTTTATTATGTCATCCAAAGAAGATTTGATCTGTTTCATAGCAACCTTTTTTATGCTGTTAGTAATGTAAACTATATACAGATGATTGCCACTGAAAAACTGTTGAGACAATGTAAAATTGTAAATTAAAAAAAATGAAAGAAAACACTATGTGAATAGTTTATTTAATTATTTAAATGTGTTTTACAAGATTTTAAGCATCTATGTCTTACCATAACCATAGTACAAACGTCACGACTACAGTGGGATAGATAATCCCATAAGTGGCATTTCTTTAAAGAACATGTATTTTCTTGTCCAAGATAAAAATTTTAAAAATCTCAGTATATAAATTCTGTTATAATTGATCAAGAAGATAAAAGGAAAAAAGTTTATATCTGTTAATGATTAATATGAATTGATTGGAAAAAGTCAAATGTTGCTCAACAGCCCAAAAAAAGTACTGGACCTGGAAAATCCGTATTTGCTTGTCAACATGTCCAAATTAAATATTACACCGGGTCTATAAAAGTATGAGCAACTGACCTGTGGAATCTTTATAAGCTTTCACAAACTTTACTGCTTATGTATCTTGTAATGGACATATTACTTCATGTTCTTCTCATCTGCTTCATCCATGTGCAAAGTGTATTGCTCTCAGGACAGTGTCGATCTGTCCAACAAACCGATGAGGTTAGGATAACCTGTCTCCGTGTCAGCTTCACACAGCTACCTAAGTCTTTCCCACTTAATATTACTTACTTAAATGTGCGTTTTAGCAATCTAAGCTCTATGGCGCTGAATGACCTCGAGTTTTTCCCTCATCTAAGGAGCCTCCTTTTACTCGAAAACCATCTGGACACATTACCTGCGGACCTGCTGAAAGGCCTCTCAAATCTTCAGGTGTTGGACCTTACAGGTAATGCTTAAACTTAAAAATAACACTTGAGTGTATTTTTGGAGTCTAATCTGTTTCCAACGCACAGGTAACAATCTGTCAACCGTGCCACCACGTGCGTTTTATCACTCTCCTCTTGTGGAGCTCAGCCTCTCAGATAACCTGCTCTCGAAGGTGGATGCTGACTGTATACCTGTCAACAACTCTCTTCAGAGGTTGGATTTATCATCTAACAGGTTCACCAGGTTACCTTTGGCACTCCTAGAAAGACTCAACAATCTTGAAAGTTTAGACTTCAAAGGCAACCAACTGGAGAATCTGCCTCCTGGAGCTCTGAACTCACTGTCCAAGCTTGAAGCTCTGTATCTGGAGAACAATAAGCTTGAGTCTTTAGATGGCTCAGCCTTTAATGGTAATCCAAACCTTCAGCAGTTGTTCTTGGGTAGCAACAGGTTGGAAACCCTTCCTGCAGGACTCTTTCAGAAGCAGGTTCAGCTTATTTTTCTTGACTTGAGTAATAACTACTTTAAAAGCATGACTCCAGGTGTGTTAGATGGACGATTGCATGTTGTGTTTTCAGGTAATCCGTGGCACTGCAACTCTAGTTTGGCGTATCTATGGCATTGGCTGCGTAAAAATAGACGTTTTCATTCGGGTGAGGTCATTTGTCAGTCACCTGAGCGCATGAAGGGTAGAAATGTCACTGAAATTGCTGACGCAGAGCTTGGGATCTAAGCTTAAGTGAATGGAAGAGTGACAGGCTTAATAACATGCCACATATTGCTACTCTGGCGAGGAGGTTGCAGGTTTCTGTTATAATGACTGCGCTAAAGACGGCCTGTTGATGACTTAATCAAATGAAAGTCATTAAAGGCCATTGCACAGAAACCGTAGTAAACAGTATTCCAAAGTAGAATAAGTAAGTCCCAAATCATAGTATGTTGAAGAGAGCATGCCAAA
This sequence comes from Triplophysa yarkandensis, assembly GCA_033220385.1. Lineage (NCBI taxonomy): Eukaryota > Metazoa > Chordata > Actinopteri > Cypriniformes > Nemacheilidae > Triplophysa > Triplophysa yarkandensis. The sequence continues at coordinate 16,577,387 of CM065658.1, read as the reverse complement.
GATTCTCAAAAGATCTTCTTCTTCCGGTGAAAATGCAAAATGCAGAACTGTGTACACTCTTATATAATTGATAATTTTCTCATTTTAAAATGTTAACGTTTTCTCATAATAAAAACGACTTAAATCTTTATTTAATACTTTTTTTAATTTTGTATACTTTTATAAAAGTAAAAATCCGATCTTATCGCATAACCAGCAAAGATGATATTGTTTTGATAAAAGTAAAAAATGTTCTCATTAAAAACAATGACTCAATAATTTTTGTGAATAGTATAAGAAGGCAAATCAGGATGCAGCACATGTGTGCTCTGGCATACGTCATTACAGAATTATGTATTAAATGTAGGATGTATTGAATTCCATGCTTGCATTAAAGCTAAATTATGACACACATGATTTTATATGACATCAACAAAATAATTTTGAAGCAGAATTAGTTCTGATGATCTTATATGTATTAAATGATTTTTTAAAATGTAAACAATAGATTCATTTTAACAAGTAGTCTTTGTCTGTTTCTCCCTCCGTTTGTCCTTATAGAAATCCTGTTATCTGTGTGAAATGTTTCTTTGGGCTTTGGAGAGATTTATGACTCCTGTAAACAGAGGATGTTACTTATGAAAATGAAACCTTTTTATGAAGGGTGGCTCATTGAAAGAATGAGTGAAACACTTAAATGGCCAGAGCTCGATAGTACCGCATATGTCCCTTATTTAATTTATTTCTCCTGTTTTGCAAAAATTATTGAATAGCATTATAGATAAGTTTGACTTAATCTAAAACTCTTACAATGTCTTAATACTTAATTGTAGTTGATATTGTATTCATATGACATGGCCCTCCTCTCACTTATATCTATTGTTGGGATTGCATGAGTAAATGTGAGAAAGAACATTGTTTTCAAGTAAAGCTCATTTTTTATTCATTAGTTTATATAATCATCCCAAAGGCTTCCAAATGTAATTTATATAGCTTTACTTTTTAATACATCCTCGTAAAAGCATTCAAAATGTATCTGTTTAGGCAGAATAATGGCACTGTGTATTCAACATGTCAAACCAGCTACCATAATGATTAAATGGAAGCCATTATAAATTCACTGAGAAATAAATTGATCTGACATGGGGTAAGGATTTGATGCAGGAAGATGCTTTATGAATTTCAAATGTTTTGAACTTCAAAATTTCAAAAACTCCTAAAATGATGACATGGATAGGTCCATTTTGATTCTGGTCAAGGTTAAGTTAAAGACCAAGGAAAATTACTGGTTAGTAGGTTAAAGGTCCAGTTTGTGATATCCAGTGCAGGTTTTAAATGGCAAACCATAGCTCAGTCCACAACTCACTCCTCCTTTTAGAACCATTACAGTGGCTGACACAGGTCAAAATTGCCGTCACATTTTCACTTCTATCCTTAAGGAGACCTAAGAAACACTGTAGGAAAGTCTGTAGAGCAGTGTGACTGTCTAGAGCTGGTGTGAAAGCATGGCGGCGACTTCTTAGTAAGAGGACCCATACTGTGTGTACCGAGAAAAAACTTATTCTAAAGTAAGAAAAACATAAGAGTTCATTATGTATAGTTTTTATACACATCTAAAGATATAGTTATGTGTATTATATTGCATTTCTGTCAGTAGTTCTACCTTAATATTACATATTGGAACATTAAGAAATTTGATGGATATGAGCAAATCAACATTCTGTTTTGAGCCTCAGCATCCGTGCGTGATTTAGTTCCACCCTCTGCACTGTAATGAGAATGTGAACATAATGCTTTTTATGTTCCCTCTGAGATGCTGGCTTTTACACACACTTAACTATCCTTAACAGGCCTGGGCCTTTACGGCCACAAATCTCATGCACAACAAGAATAAACTATTTTAGAATTTTCAAAGAGCGCACGCATCTCACAAAATACTCTGTGACCTTCAGAGAGGAATTTGATTGACGACATATAATCGTTCTCTTAATCTGTCGATAGATTTTAATGCACCAAATACAAGATGTGTGTGCAAGTTACAAGTCACTTCTCTTTGAATTATATTTAGATCAAGCTGATCAAGTTGTTAGCACATCTGTTAAACAAAAAATAGCAATTTTGGTTCCTCAGAAGAATACTGTATTTAAAAAGGATTAAGTATTTAACTGAGCCGTTTTAGAAGTTTTTGCTCATGTTTACATTTTGATTTGTAAAGTTTGGACGCCTCCAAAATCACGTTACTAATTATTTTATTACAGTTGCATAGATATGTCTGTCATCATTTTCTCACCCTCTTGTCCAAACCTACATAACTTTCTTTCAATGAACACAAAGGAAGATAATTTGAAGAATGTTGATGATTAAGATTCTCTAGTAGGGGTTTTTTGTCCATACAACAGAAGTAAATGGGTGCCACGCTGTTTGGTTACAAATTAAAAAAAAATCTTTTATCTCATCATTTAAAAATCTTTTATCTATTCTTTTGTGTTCTGCGGAAGAAAGTAACTCGCGTGCTTTTGGAATGACAAGGGTGAGAAAATGTTGACAGAATTTGAGTTTTTGGATGAAGTATCACTTTAAATACTGCCAGTGCATTTCTCCATGAATCAGGTTCTCTTAAGTATATATCCATTAGATAAAAGGGTAAATGCATCTCAAGGGGGTCACACTCAATCTCGCTGTAATGGTTTAAAACTCATTGCCAAAAGCTGTTTTGTGCTCTAAATATTGCCCATATATCATGAGAGGAATGTGCTCATAATTCTGCTTTCTTCCTGTAATTAATTATACAAAGTAATGGCTTAACTCTGCAACACAGTCGCTCTGTCACTCAAAGCCTATTTCCTTAATTAAGTGTCTGCCGGAAATGTTAAATATACCTGTAATAAAAGTATGTTTTGTTTGAATAGCACACACATCTTATTATAGGGCACTACACTGGCTCCCTAAAAAGTCTAAAAACGTTGTGAATAGACTGTGCCGCCATAAGATTTAAGAGCAGGCCATAGAATCTCCGTTATAAGTATGACCTTGTTAGTAAACCATAGTGTGACTGTCAATTCCTTCAATGTAAAGGAAGTCCCCACAGATTAAAATTCTCAAAAGCAGCCGAGATGACATGGGTTTGTGAAGAATGACTTCCTGAGTCACATTTCTCATTTCTTCAAGCACTCAGGAGCCATTGACATCAACCCACACCACATATGACCTTAGTGACATCATTTATTTATCACCCGATGTCTTCTGTCAACAGGAAGTTAAGTGCACTTGTGTTCTTCTTTTGCAGTCTTTGTAACCACATTTAGCATAAAAGGTGGCAGACAAGTTCAATTAGACACTGTGTGTTTTACTGTTGTGGCAACCCGCCATCTTCCCACTAAAGGCTGCACTTGACTTCTCACCCTAGGTAAACCCATTTTAGAGGAGATTTTAGAGGTAAACCACTGTGGCTATGATTTGAATGCTTATTTCAATATCAAATGAATGCCATGGGTGGACAAAGCCTTGCAATAATGTGAGGCATCTGTTTATTTAAATCCTTATCAAAAACAACTTAAGTTCTGCTCTCTAGGATATGCCATACATTTTTACTAACCTGAGTTATTTCAAACTTTTCTAGATTTCGAGCAGTGGTGCTTTTTTGATGTCTTTGTCACAAAATCTTTTGATAGTTTCAGCTCAAAATGAGTTCAGAAATTTCAACTCCCTTTTTAAAAACCTTCTTGATTTACGATACAGTTCATTTATGAATCTATGATTCTGTGTATCATTGCTCGGTCTTTACAAAGTAAAAGAAAAAAAAAATTCGAGGTAAAGGTATAGCTAACTATTTACGACCAAGACTTACTTTTTTTTGTGCTCTAAATGAAAGATAGGATAGAGGTGAATATCACACGCTCATGTTCCATCTCTTTCAACTATCTCAATTTAATTTTCTCGTGAAATTGTTCAATTATCTTTTTTTAATACATATGTTACTGAAAATTTAATCCACTTATAACATATATAGCTAGCAACCAACAAAACACATAATTTTTTAAAATAAAGTTCAATAAAGGAATAAATAAATATTACTGGACAAAACTCAAATTCTGCTTGTAGAGAAATCAAAAAAACCGGCATAAGGAGTTAAAGCTTCAGTAGACATATGAGTAACACAAAAGAAGAATTCCGATAGAATCGATTGCCTTATTATTTTGTGCCACCCTTTTAGAGATGGGAATTTGTGTGAACGCATCTAAACACTGTTCTAAGGCCTGACTTATTCATGATAAGGCATAGCCTTAATGCTTGTGAATAAGTTATATACACCACTGGCCAAAATATGTTAAATTGAAATGTAATCTGTACTTGATTGTACTTATAAATTTATAAAAGCAAAAATTTAAAGTGCATTGACATTGAAAAAAATTGCTTATTAAAACTATTATTAATATAAAATATAAAATGTATTTAATTGTCATTCAAACACTAAATTAAGGTATAAAGGATTTTGAAATTTAAACAAAATGTTGGAATAAAACTATACACAATCCTCAGGGTATTTTGTTTATTTCGTATTGCTTTTGCTTTAAGAAGAACAGTTTTTTCTCATTCTTTAAGTGCATCATCAGGAAAGGTCAGTTTTAATAACTATGATTATTTTCCTCCAGTCGTAACGTCACTCAGCTACTTCTAAGAGCACTTGAGTAATTTTCTTTTGTGAAGAAATCGCTGCTGCATAAGGGCGAGAGGGGCTTTTACATGACTTTTAAATATCACAGTCTTTACATGTACAAAGATCCTTTTTTTCTGTGCAGGAAGGCAGAGAAAATCGCTCGGAGTCAGTTAAAAATATGCCAGCGGCTCTTGTCTCCTAGTCCATGACATGCAGGTGTGTAATTATACTTTCCTTCAATTTCAATTGTTCACATTGTGTCTTCACACCTGTTGGTCTCTTTACGAACAACTGCTCGATTATACCTTCACAAACTTAAAGTCATGCATAACGACCTTTCATACAAGCTGAAGCAGTTTTGTGTAATGCTTCAGGGCAAACATGGTCCCTCTCGTATTTTTAGAAAATGACAAACAGCGGGCTTAGACATACCCCTGGTTTGAGGGTGAGCTAGTGATGTGCTCTGGTTACAATGCTGTATGTGTAACCCAAAACTGATCCACGGGCCTTTGAGAGGGATTTTGACCACAGTCAGTCAGCTGCACGGAACATGTGACTCTCTCTCCGGCAAGCTGGGCATTTCATCGGCTTAATGGGACACCAAATGGGACTCTGGAAATGATAAGCGGCAGTAGGGTGTGTGCAAGCATTACAGAGGTGCATTTAGCTGTTTATTTATACTGTAGAGGGGGGGGGGTGTTTGGAAAGGGTGTGCAGCCTCAATTCTCCTTCTCCTGGTGAACGTTTTTAGCATCTGCTGTTTGTGCGTGGTGCCGATGGGGCTGAGTGGATGGGGGCTAGTGATTACTAACTATTAGCTGTACCGGCTCCTTTGTCCACCCACGTGTCATCTAAACCATATCTCAATGTCCAGCATACACAGACCTACACAGACAATCTCGCCCTACCTTTTCATGTGGGCACATTCAGAACACTGTAATTCACTAAGACAAGAAAAGAATAACACCCACACACACATTCATGGCCACATGTCTGACAAGACTGAACAAATGGCGCAGGATGGCCCGCACCCCAGAGGACACTCAGATTCTCCATGGAGACATCAGTCATTCTTTGACAGAGGGTTATAATGCTGTACGCCATTTTTTAATGGAATAAAACGTTTGGAAAGAGAAAGAACATGTCTTTAGGCGGGTCAGGCGTATATGTGAACGGGACATCACAGGAGAATAGAAAGTATGGGAGGATTTTTAAATGCAAATTGCATATTATATAATGTACATTACACAGTCAAATGGTTATATATTGAATATATTGTTCGAATTAAAAACTTAATTAAACTCGTACGAGCCCAAGCATTATGAGCATTTAATCTATATATATTTATGTTTGTTTTGGACCTTCAAGATATTTGTTAGACCACTATAAAAAAATGTGTTTATATTGCCTCACCCCTTTTAGTTTTTAGTTTATTCCTTTTACCAATGACATCCAGCTGTATCTGTATAGAGCATCGTATATTGCATTTACCACATATTTACACATTCTCTAGTATCAAACCCGCAATGTTCAGCTTTTCTACAAACAGGGCTGCAAGAAAACAACATAAATGTGATTACACGGAAATCTAAACCTATATAGACTACTTTAATCATGTTTTGGTTCATGCTCCGCGGATGTAAAAAGACAAATTGGCATGATCAATCATTGCGTGTATGTAATAATAATTACGTTCACACATTATTGACCAAGCATTATTGATCATGACAATCTGAAGGCCCAATCATTCAGCTGTTCTTGCATTTGTTGCCAGGCTGCCATTCGGAACCAAGTACACACATGGCACCATGTGAAGCATTGCCACCCGATGCCTGTGTCCTCAGTGCTGGCATTTCACCCTCATTTGGGTCACCCTGCTCTTCTTCCTTTGCCCGTAACGCCATGAGTTCAATTTCATGTTTGGCAGCAGTTTCCAGCACACGTTGCTTGCTGTAGAAAATGACAAAGTTGTTAATGATGGGGTGTATGGGCAATGCAATGGCTATGACCCCACACAGAAAGCTGACGGCGGCGTTACACCTGCCCAGCGTGGTTTTGGGGTAGATGTCACCATAACCCACGGTGGTCATGGTGATGATGGCCCACCAAAACGACTGTGGGATGCTGGTGAACATGGTCTCCGGGTGACTTTGCTCCATCGTGTACCCCAAGGCAGAAAACAGGAATATCCCCACGCCCATGTACATGAGCAGCAGACCAAGCTCCTTCAAGCTGCTCTTAAGGGCATAAGTCAAAGTTTGGAGACCCGAGGAGTGCCGCGCCAGTTTGAAGATGCGCGCTATGCGCATGATGCGCAGAGCCTGCACCGCCTGCTGCACGTTGGCCAGCTCCATCATGGCAGTGCCCAGATGGGTGAGTACCAACACCACGTAGAATGGCATGATGGCCAGAAAGTCAACGATATTCATGAAGGAGAACATGAAGCGCACTTTTTTAGAGCACGACACGAAACGCAGGATGTACTCCACGGTGAACCAAACGATGCATGCCGTCTCGATGCACTCGAGGGTCGGGTGTTCCACGAAGCGTCCGTCAGCATCCCGCACCTGGAGCTCCGGGATGGTACCCACGCACATGACCACAGAGGACAGCAAGATAAACACAAACGACACGATGGCGATGATGCGCGCTGCCAGAGAGGACTCTGGCTTCTCCATCAGCTTCCACAGGAACCCTTGGCACCTCTGGACTCGGGTGGTCGTCGCATCGCCCTCCAGATCGTCCAGTATGGTTTTGACTTTCTCCGCAATTTCTGCAAGTTCGGTTTCAACCTCGTTTAAGCTACACTTGCAGCATTCGTCCAAATAGTCGGCGTCGATTCCCCAGAAGTCCATCTCTCGCATGAAGCACATGGGGCAGATGCCTCGTTTCATGTGGATCTCTCCGTAGTGATAGAGCTCCGTGATGCATCTGAACGCGTCCGGATCTCTGTCGAAGTAAAACTCTCGCTTTGAAGGGTCGTAGTCATCGCAGAGCGCGGAGAGATCCTGCGCGCCGTCCGTGGCTCTGGATGCCAGCTGCGCCAAGCGCGTCTCGGGGTATCGGGTCAGCATGTCCCCATGGAGAACATGCTTTACCCCGCCGATGTTTAGGGAGATCTCCGCGTCTTCACTCGACTCTGAGCTGTCGCAGTCGGCGTAACGTGTTCTCGGTAACTCCCACATTCTGATACTGGAGACCATGTCAAAGTGGGAATAAAGTTTTTAATGTCTACAATTATTCTATTCATGTGGGTACATTGTATTTCAACTCCAAAACGTTAAAGAAATGTATGATGGATGTGCATTTAAAACAATAGTTATGAATTATAATAGAAAGTTTGTAAACTTACTGATGCTTGGACACAACCTTGGAAGAAAGTCTCAGTTTAAAAGCATCATGTCCGTGTGGATAAGAGGAAGAACTACGAAAGATTGAGACATGGAACGGGTGAGGGTGCAGAATGTGTGTGTGTGTGTGTGTGTGTGTGTGTGTGTGTGGGGGGGTGGGGGGTGGGGGGTGGGGGGGGGGAGTGATCATTTATGTTTAAGAACAGGCTATAGTTTATTCTGTCATAAAACAACACATTGTCTTTGAGGATAAAAGGGTATGTATAATTGAATTAATTCAAAACACTATTCTATTCTTAAGCTCTGCTTTCTTTACAAAAATATAATTCAAATATAGGAAACATTTTCTAATTCATTTATGAATATGGTTGCAAGCAGTGGAACCACTGGGTAGGCACACAAAACAGTAACATATCTCCCTCTAGTGTTAAAATGTAGATTTTTAATTTTCAGTTTTTGCTTATTATATATATCATTAGAATAATAAATAAAATTAACATATGAAAGACATTTGTATCATTGGTAAGCAGTTGGTTTCATTTATTGTAATCCGAGTGATCAAATACAATGTTGAAATACATACTTTTTGTTCAAACAGTCACAAGCAATGTGCAAAATGCTCTGTCTCAATTGTTCTCTGCGAAAGGACGAAAGAGACAATGCACGACAATTTGAAAACTGTCTCAACTTGTTGGTTACATCCCAGAATTGACCTATTAGGAGACATGTAGAGATTTTGCCATGAACAGCCTTAAAACCTCAAACCGTAAAAGACATTCTACACACATGCGATTTACCTTGGAGGTTGTGTATTGATGGAGTAAATTCCTGAGCTCTGTATTCTGTTGCTTCACAGTCTGTGTTTCCACTAGAAGCTCAGTCCTTTCAGTTAATACAGTACTACACAGAAAACATGTTACTTAAACCCAGGAAAATGAAACAAGCATTCAGTATTTAAAGTATGAAAGGCTTACATTTCATTATAAATTTGCGAATAATTGAGAACAAAATACTCTTACTGATATTCATTAAGAGTTGTTTCAAGCGCAGCCCACATCTTGAGTTTGGACTCTGGAATGACATTGGTCAAGCTTTTCCAATAAGCTTCATCTTCAGAGTCATCTCTAACATTCATTTCCAAAACACTGCTGTGTTGGGAGTCCTGAATGTCACTGGACGCATTCAAACACAAATACAGTTTTCTTATGAATTCTACACTTAAATGCCCAATGCACATCATTTGATTTTCAGACTGTAGCCTGATTTTTACAGACAGGGTCACGTTTCTCGTTATACTGAATGAAAACACAAGTGCACTGACCGGGGTCTGCAGTGTTGGGCCGTAAATTCTTTCAGGGCCACAAGTAGATGATTTGGATGGATGAGGTCGGTGGGTTCACCCAGATCACTGTTTCCATCTTCTGTCTGAAAAACAGAGTGACATATGGTGTTTATTTTGATTATTAAAGCAACACTGACACTTACGTGATGGTAAATCTGCTCACTTTTACCTCTTGATCCTTCTGTTCTCTGCTGTGTTTGTACTTCATAAAGAACTCAGTTAGTTTGTACACATCCTCCTCACTCTCAATTCCTATTACCTGGATTCATGCAAGACAAGATTGCCATTTAATGTAAAGTCTTGGAGAAAGTGTCTGTCTTGTGTAGTTTAACTTACAGAGAAAACAGCATCTAGCTTCACAAGGGACTGCTCACTTTTCTCAAGACTGGACAACAGAGTTTGCAGTTTACTTTCTACAAGGAATCCCTGAAAAGAGACTTGATGTTAGACGTGTTAGAATATGTTTTCAAACATGTTGTCAAGTTTCAATATAGTTAAAAGTGCCAAAAACACCCACTTACAGTCTCATTACACAACAGTTCCAGAATGCTTCTCACTGTTCTCCTGTTGATTCCACCACAATTGGTCTCAGACTCCTCAATATCACCCCTCTCATCTTCCTGTTCTTCTTTCAAAACGTCCGCAGCTGCCTGTCCAGCGGTTCTGAAGGCCTGCTGTTCATTCCTGAACGATCCAGATCGCTCCATGAAGTCAAGAGGGGGTGTCTCCCAAGCAAGGCCCAACAAATGCTCATGAATCAGGCGGTCTACCTCCAGTGCCCTGTGTGCCAGGTTCTTTACCTCTGCTTCATTCATGAGCCAAACATTCTCATAACGTTCCATATCCAGTGCTGCGAAATGTCTAGCCACACGTCAAAACAACAAATATGAATACCATCGTGAGCACAAAAGAAAACCTTTTGGGTGTTTTTAGTTATTTTTTAAATGCTTTATTAAGATGAATTTGATCTTATTTGTGATTTCTGATTAAATCTGCAATTATTATTTTAGAGTCTTGTGTTATAGTTCAGAAAAAACTCAAAAAATTTTTCACATGACTTAGTCTTAGAAAATTATCTTAATAAAATCTTTTAAAAATTAAATTGATTTTTCATTTTAATATTTTAAAATACTTAAATTAAAACTCCCATCAGTTAATTTAATAAAAAGATAATCAAATAATGAAATATTTTGACATTTATGAAATGAAAAAAGCTTTTATTTGACAAAAATATGTATTTGTAATAAACATTTGGTTGATTCCAATAGAAATATTTAAGCTAATCAGATTTACCTACTATTTTTTCACTCAAAAGTATTTTAACTGAATATCATAGATTTAAAATGTAGTCATTTTTTTGTTAATTGTTTAACGTAAAATTACAGTTAAAGTATATTTCACGTATAACTAATTTAATATTTATGTCAAGAAAGGGTACCTTAGGAAAATTTTCTAAAATAATATATATACAGTCAAATTCTGGTCTTGTGGGTAAGTAAATGGTGATAAAATTGGCCCTATGGGTGACTTGGGTGAACCCAGACCTCCTTCTTACATCTATAGAAATAATATGTAATACAATGATGTAAGCATGCTTACCTTGCTTTTTTCTGCATCTCCTTGTATTGCTGATTAAGGCATGTTTGGTCTTTACTCATTGTTTGGTTCTCCAGTTTTGACTCGTTTTCTCGCTCTGAGCATTTAGACTTTAAATTGTTGACAGCATCTTGTAGTCTAGAAAAATAACATTTTAACATCAGTTCTAGATATAATGTATTGGACTTCCATGAAAAGTAATAAAAGAAAGAACTAGTAACCTAATAAGTTTTCTTTTTAATTGGGATTTTAAGATTGCGTTCTCCTCTTCTCGTTTCTTTAGTGTGATGAAGTTCTCATCAAGTTTCTCCTGTTTCAGGTAGCAACTGAACTTCATCTCCTGTACACCCATCCTTAAGTTCTGCACACACAGAGAAAGAAAGCAGCTTGGAACCTTTGTCTAAACTATAAGGTATGTTTCATTGTTTTTGTATGCACCTGTACTTCTGTATCCAGTTGTATTTTGTTTATGTTATATTCCTCAGCTGTTTGTATCCTAAGCTTATGCAGCAGCTCCTCGTGTTCTTCCATTAGGCTTAAACTCTGCATCAAGTTTTTTAGCTGAAGACAAACACAGTCAGATACAAGAAAACAATGTTGACACATCTTGCCCAGTTTTTGCTCTTTTAATACTATACCTCTTTGTCACGACGTTCTTTCATCTGTTGCTCCCATTGCTTTCTGTTTTTGGTCAGTAAAGTTCTCCTCTCTTCGCCGAATGAGTTCTATGATATACACATACACAATTATGTGTCTGTTCAAAAAAAAAAACATTCTCACATGTATGATCATCAAATGTTATTGCTAAATTCGGTTTATTCCAAGTTAAAAATACTATCAAAAGTGGGATGGTGACAGACCCAGGGTATGCAGGGAGCAATACCTCAATTACGTGCAGCTTCTCTCTGTAAGATTTTTTCAAACTTGATATCTGTTCCTCCATCCTCTCGATCAGCAGGTCTATGTCCTTAGCCTGCTTCTTTAGGTCTTTGACATATCGATCATCACTCACTTTCAGCTCCTATCCAAACACAAATTTATGCAGGCCATATAATTTATATGTTTGTATTGAGTTTAAATCGTATATGCACCTGCTGTAGATCACTGATGAGTTTATTCTTATCATGTATAATCTGGTTGCAGAGCTGCTGTTGGCTGTTCAAAGCATCTCTCAGATCAAGCGGTGTCCGTTTCATTTTAGACTCCGTCCATTTGTGAGTGATCTCCTCGTATTTCTCCTGGCTGGACCTGGCCTCGTTTTCCAGCTTTTCTCTCCTTTACAGGATCAAAAGGGGCAAATGAGAAAAGAGAGTGAGGATAAAAAGGTTGTCTGTGTGTTTGAATGTCAATTTAATGCTTTGGCGAGCACTTCTATTAATATATAGTGCACTGTGTATATAAAGAACATAAGCTTATGAAAGCATGGGTGAATACCTCAGTCGATCCGCCTCCTCTTGTTCTCTTCTCCTGTTTGATTCTCTGGCGTCTGCAGCTACAAGAATGTTAGTCACCAGCTCCAGGCCATCACTTTGTAGTTTCGCCATGTGCTGTGAAATACATTCTATATGGACTTCACTCACTTAACGCTGTTAATCAGTGCAATTTGCTATGAAACTCAATTTTATTAAACCTCGAAAAAAAATCAATGATTAATCCTGGCTCAAAACTTGTGTAAGAAAATGATCCATCATTGTAGTGTGTGTGTGTGTGTGTGTGTGTGTGTGTGTGTGTGTGTGTGCGTGCGTGCGTGCGTGCGTGCGTGCGTGCGTGCGTGCGTGCGTGCGTTTGTGCGTGTGTGTGTGTGTGTGTGTGTGTGTGTGTGTGTACGTGTGTGTGTACGTGTGTGCACCTGTGTATGTGTGTGTGTGAGTGTGTGTGTGTGTGTACACGTGTGCGTATGTGTGTGTGTGCATTTGTTGTGTAAACAAATACACATTTTACAATACATTTGTTTCATATTCTATAATAGTTTATTTATAATTATTTATGCTCACCCTTTCACACAGCTCCACTTCCTTCTGACTTTCTCGTTTTTCATCTTCATTGTCTTCTTTCCCCTCCAAATCCTCAGCATTGAGTCTGCATTAATAAAACACACATTTAAAGCTTGCTTTGGCTATCTAGCCTGTAAGATGTCTGCTAATGATCTTGAGATCTGAAAATCTGTATAACAAAAATCTTATAAGGAGCTGCATCCCTTTCTAATCTTCTAGACATCTTATACTGAAAAAATGTGTTGATGGAATGACTTAATTTTATTATGCACACTGGTTCCAGGTATTTTAAACAGAACCTTTTTTTCAAAGTTCAAGAGAAATTATGTTGAAAATACTTAATTTAATCGTGTGGAGCTGATGTACTTGATAAAATTAAGTAATTCCAACAACCTATTTTTTCAGTGTTTGTTTATATGACTTAAACAGCAGACATCTCAGAGATGTTTTGCAGATGAGCAAATAAAAATATAAACATTAAATAGTCTGTGTGATGTATTTGTGTTATCGGGATTAAAGGATAGTATATACCGTTTCCTTAAGGCAGTTCTAGCGGCTATACGCACGCGACGAGCTTTGATTCTCTCCTCCGGATTATCGGACTCAACAGATGGACCGGGCTCAGCCTCATCGACTGCCGACGATTCGTTTTGCTTCATTTCTAATTAATTAAAATCAATAGAATTAAAAGCACAAACGGAAGTGAATGAGAAACAGAAGCGCGATTTTTGTATACAGTCTCGTTGCTATGATACAGGTCAGGTGTCCGCTCGCGCTTGGCCGAACACGTCACATCCTACTTCAATGTTTAAGATTTTAATGTTGTCTAAAAATATTCCCTTTTGCAACTAATTTGTAATTATGATATTATATTATTTATTATTCTAATGTCAAATTCCCCTGGAATGATTCCTTGTCGATTTTATTGACTTTATAATTTATGTTTTTTCACAATTGTTAATGAATTTTATTCCTTATAAAGTTTTTTACTATCTCGTACATTCAATTATTACATTTATAAATATATGTAGATTTTGATTTGAAAAGAAACTTAAGAAAGTTTATTAAATACTTTATAACATAATTTGAGGTTTTGTGCATTAATCTGACTGTGACGTCATAGGCCATTCCAATGAAATAGAAATAATAAATTTTACAAATGCACATTGTTTTAATATGTTGTTCTTGCTTATTTAGCATCCATTTAAAAGTGTTATAGAAAATAACAATATAGTTTCGAGTATTCTTGATATGACGTCACTGTCTGGGGTTAAAGTACTTGTGTTGTCATAGTCGTCTTAAAGTATCTTAAGTTAAGAGTCAGTGATCTGACTTTTACCTTTGCTTGATTGAGCATAGCATCATGGACCCACCATGTTCATCAAACTGATGAAGGAACAGATCAAACTTCACTCATCTCTAGTACTTCTTTTGTGTGTTTGTGTGTCTGCACTCATGTAGATGTGGGTTGGGTTAACAGATTGTCTTTAGATTAATGGTCTCAGACAAGGATTAAAATGTCAGGATATTGTTTAATGTATGAAATAACACCAAATCCAAATAATAAAAGGCATTTTATTATAAAAAAGTGAAGAAACTTTAAATATATGTTGCTGTGTCAAACTCAGCAGTAGGATTTAGTATTGCTTTGCTTTGTTTTTATTCTGCATATTGTTAAGTTTCATTTCACAAGAGTTTTTATTTTAGTTTTATTGAGAAATATTTTAGGTTATTAATAAACAAATTATGTTTATGATATGGGTGCATGGGTGCATGGGAGGAACTATTTCAAATGGGACATGTGCGAAATAATGCATTAAAATAAAATATAATTTTGCTGTTCTTCTTCATCCTCTGATGTCCAAATTGCTGTTTTTTGGGAAGTTGGAAACTTTGAAACATACTTTTATATTTGCAAAACCAAGTGACAAACATTAAAATGACAAACAGTTATGATTTATTTAAAAAACTCATCACGACTTATAGGGATACAAGATTTCAGAGGGACAGCAGCAGTAACTAAAGACATACGGCATTAAAAAATATACGATTTTTTGTTTAAAATCTCTATCTGAACAAAACATACATGCATAGAGAGAAAAGGTACATAGGGAAAGAGGTTGGACAAGCAGAAGATTAAGCTAACTGGATTTGTATCTTAAGAGTCTACTAGTGGCATTGAGTAAACAAGAGAGAGAATAATCTGTGTTTGTATCTCTTTATTTTTTTGGAATATTATAAACTAAGAACATAAGACGCTGGAACAAACGAGCAACACAGAAAAGGATAAAACAGAGAGAGAATGTCCGAGAAGGTGATGGCAGAGAAGTTGGAGTCATTGATGAGGAGCATGGAGATCCTGCTGAGGGACGTGGAGCAGCTACGTGGACGTTGTGGCCACAACAATCTGGAGCTCAGTCGCCACATCATAGAGCTCCGCCTGGAAAACAGAATTCTACTAGACAAATACAACGGCCTTGCAAAAGAGCTGCAGGAGGCTTTTGGGACCATTGTGGACCTCCAAGGGACAAAGTATGCCTTGAATTCCAAAGAAAGACAGGCTGGTAAACTCAGCCGACAGCTCTGATGAAAATGCAGAAGGAGAACATTGATCAGAAAGATTCAACTATGACTTTTCTATAGGCTGGACAATGTACATTAACTTGACAAGAGTTGAGCATTAAATACTTGTGTTATTCTAAAGATTTGTGTTATTTTACAATTCAGGATTTTGAGTTTTGTGCAGTTTCGGGGTGTTATTGTTGCTCTGAGATTACTGAATGTTGTTTTGGTGTATTCAGTTAGTGTGGGATAGCGTGTGAGTCTGTTTGTGTTAAATTTTCCTTCACAATGACAACTCTGTTTCATTTAGTTGCTAAAAGGGTAAACATCTAAAATAGCAGAAACTCACATAATTGTCACATAATGTTTCCACCCTATGATTTAAAACTGTTTAGTGGCATTGTTAAGAGAAACTCAATGGCTTGAACATCTTTGATCCTAATAGACCTTGTTTTTGTACACCATTTTGGGGCTATTTGAAGCCAGTCATGCTGAAAAAAGAGGAATTAGACTTAATGTTGCAAGGTGTTATGCACACTAGGCTTTAAAAGGCTTAAAAAAAATGTTTTCAAACTACATTTTCACACTGTACATATTCAAAATAAACTTGTTTTATCGAACCTGGTACAAGAATTTTTACTGATTGTCAATGAAAGTGATGAATTGTGTACCTAAAAAAATAAGTGTCGTTTTTAAACTTCTAATAATTAGACATTTAGCAGAAGCTTTTATTCAACTCAACTTAAAAAAAAGTCAGAAAGTTGTTACTTCATTCTATTATGACACGATGTAGGACTCTTCAGATGAGCTGATTGTAACTTGATATGAGTGGTGACCATTGGTGAGTTTGTGTAGGCAAGTCCACAATGCCCTAAGTATTTAATCCAAATTGGATAGACATCAGTACCATTTCTCTCTCCTTGTAGCCAAGAGAAAATATACTTTTCTACACTGGGAAGGTAAGACTTTTGGTACGTCTTTGTACATTTATTATTTTAATTGATCTTATTTATTGTAAATAAAACAAATATCTGTTTGTAGAAGATGATGATCCTTTCACTTCTATTGGTGTCCTGCTTGGTCTCTGGAGGTCTCAGTGTGAGTAATATATAAACAGTTAAACTTAAACAATTCTAATTGCCATTAACTTTTTCTAATGGTTACATTTTACATTATACAACTGCCCAGTTTAGTATTTGTTTATTTATGTGTTTACAAGAACATAAATACACATAGAAAGAAAAGTATCTGAATGTGTATGTATTATCTTTTTCTTTATGACTTTTATGATGTCTTTAGTATATCTCTGTGTGCTTAAAATATGTTTATTCTTAAACACAGCAAATTTTTAAATGACTCTATAAGAATCAACATTTCCTTATTAAACGTATCCATTTGATTTATTGTAGATTGGGCATTCAAGTAATGATTACTGGGGAGATTATGGTCCATACGGAACCTGCAGCCGCACATGCGGAACTGGAGTAGCAGTAAGAACAAGGATTTGTAACACTATGAGGTGACTGAATGTGTTTGTGTTTATTACCTATTAAATACACTATCTTTCTATCCTACTATTTTTATAACTCTATCTTCTTGTATTAAGGATGGATGGTGGGCACAATTGTGTAGGGCCATCCAAGTCCTATAAACTCTGTAACACACAGGTAAACAATTTAACACTTTGAGAAATAGACACATCAGAATTTGTAATGAAAGGTTATTGCAGTGCTGTCATTTTTTTAATAGGAATGCCCCAGTGGCTCTCGAGATTTCCGTGAAGAACAGTGTTCTCTGTTTAACCAAATGGAATTCAAGGGGAAAAGTTACACATGGCGGCCTTATTATGGAGGTTAAAATCACACTTAACATTTTTATTTGCCCAGACTTCAAACTGAAAAAAGTTATAAGTGGTAATTCACCCAAAAATGGAAATAGTGTCTTCATTAACTTACCCTCTTGTCCTTTAAAATTTGTATGACTTTCTTATGCCTGTGAACACAAAAGAAGATATTTTAAAGAATGTTGGTATCCTTGTATTTTGGTTTGGTTTGTTTTCCACACGATAGAAGTGAATAGGTTATTTGGTTATACGTGAGTGAGTAAATGATGACGTTTTTATTTTTGGGTTAACTATCCCATAAAAAGTCTGTTGATATCATGTTGCAACAACACCAAAGTTTAGGATTAATTCTCAAACGAGTTGTTTTGCATTAATGTGTCTGGAAAATGCATTTGTGTGAATAGATTGCTAAAATAATTGCCATCTTTACGAGGTGATTCCAGATCTCACAATGACTTTAATTAGAGCTGTAATTTGTGAAGCGTATAATATAAACCTATAATTGGGTGTTCCTATTATGGTCAAAATCTTCTCTCAGACTGGCATGTTATTTTGTCACATAGTGACATGACCTCATTGTGTTATTCTACAGGTTCAAACCCATGTGAGCTGGTTTGTGTGCCCAGCAGTGAGAACTTTTATTACCGACACAGAGAAGCCGTGTTGGATGGCACACCATGTTACGCAGGCCGCAAAGATGTCTGTGTGGAGGGTGTCTGTAGAGTACGTGTCATTAAACTAAAATACAAAACCACACACACAAACACTTCATTCTAACACCCAGTTCTTTACTGAAAGGTGGTGAGCCATGGAAAGATTGTGGGTCTTGAAGATCTCTCTTTTCCCGTCACCTTCAGGCATAGCCCTCAGGAAGCAAACCACATAATGGACACCTTCAGGTTAACACCATACTGGTTTCTACTGGAAACTTGTTTGTGAGTAAGCGAGAGCGAGAAAGCATATGGATAAGATCTTTGTTTGTGTTGTAGGTACACATATGGGCCGTATTCAGAGTGCTCGGTTCAATGTGGTCAGGGCATACAGACCCGAACAATCCAATGTATTAATGAAAGAACATCAGATGTTGTCGATGACTCCCACTGCATGGCACAAGGTCTCGGGAGACCCACTTCTCAGCAGGCCTGCAACCAGCGCCCCTGTGTCGACTACAGCGTCGGTCCATTTGGTGATGTATGTGAAACCAAATACAAAAAAATAAGATATTTTTCTCTAGTATTCCTGAAGTATTTTCTCAGAAAAGAAATTACAATGGTGCTGTAAATATACATATATTGTGCCATAAATTTGATGTCCTTACTGATTTTTTCTTACCTTGCAGTGTTCAGTGACATGTGGCGAAGGACAGCAGATACGAGAGGTCTTCTGCATCGGGGATAGAGGCCAGCACATCCCTGAGCACCACTGCATTGGCCTTACACGCCCACATGACATCACATCCTGCCAGAGACCAGCTTGCCGACAAGTTTT
Organism: Triplophysa yarkandensis; assembly: GCA_033220385.1. NCBI lineage: Eukaryota > Metazoa > Chordata > Actinopteri > Cypriniformes > Nemacheilidae > Triplophysa > Triplophysa yarkandensis. Next base: position 16,558,576 of record CM065658.1, on the reverse strand, counting down.
TAGATACTATACCACTGACTTCAACCTAGTGAGTATAGGAAATTAAACAGTTGAATGAAGCTGATCAGTTTCTAAGTAATTAGTATATTTCTTTTAGTGTACTCGAAGTTGTGGAACTGGCACTCGGGAACGCAGAGTTGTGTGCATGGATTTGGACCACAATCAATACGCAGATGAAAGATGTGCTTCCATAAGGAAACCTCACACTGTAGAGAACTGCAACACACAGCCCTGCCCAAGTGCACAGAGTAAGATTTGTGATTTTACTCAAATTAAACATGTAAAAACCATCTAAAGAAACATTAACAAAATTGTGTAGAACATAAGTACGTTTTCAGAAATTATATTTTAAAACAAACTATTTTACATGGTTTAGTGGTGCCCAACGTCCAGAAGTCAAATGGTTACAAGCGCACCTTTCGTGGATTTGTTCCACACACCCATGATACCCCATCAGGTTACAAAAGCTTTCTACTGTAGACAATTTTTTTTCATCTCATACTCGTGGTAGATGTTAATTCCTTCTTGTGTTTTATCCGTTTTCTTTATGCATAGTTAACAGACCAAGTGATTCATACCCTACAGTGATTGGCTCATATTGTGCCCAGTCTTATTTCGGCTGCTGCCCTGATGGCCACACTGCTGCCTCTGGGCTTAAAGGAGAAGGGTGTGCTGAAGAAGACTGTCATACGACCAGGTACATGAGTACAATTGTTCATCCACACAATGTATTTGTTCAAAAAATATAATCAATGATAGCAAATATTTTGATGAATATGAATGAATGTGTTTAGCAACCAGACATCAATAACATTGTATGAGACAATACAAATTTTAGAGTCGTGATCTGCTTTTCTTGGCAAATTTCTAATGCCACAATAGTTATTTTGACTTGGATAAAATAAGGTATCTTAATAATAAAACAGATCAAGTACACACAACATTTTGTATGTATGATGATAGGTATGGCTGCTGTCTGGATGGAGTAACTGCGGCCCAGGGTTTTAAAAGAGCGGGATGCCCAGAGTTTGATAACAAGGTGATTTTTCGCTCTCATTATTCTTTAATGTTCCATTCATTAAATAACGAATTTCAACTAGAATTGATGACTCCTGTTGTTCTTGTTTTTCAGGATTATAACTCCGTCCAACTCCGCTCTGATGTGTGCGGTTTGGCAAGAGAAGTTGGGTCTTGTTATGAATGGACATCTCGTTTCTTCTTTGATCGTTCTTCTGGCTCCTGCTCCCAGTTCTGGTATGGTGGTTGCCATGGGAATGGCAATAACTTTGTCTCCAAAGAGGAATGTGAGAGGACATGCAAGGGTGCTGCCGGAGTTATTGCCCCAAGAGAGCCAACGTCCACGAAAGGGAAAGGGATCAACCGGGTCAAAGTTTATAAACTGAGATCACGTGCATAAGAGTTAAAAAAGATGTGTCATTGAAAACAGAACCACACACACATACATAAAAAATTATCACTAATAGTTGCATGTATGCTTTTAATTATTGTTTATTTGTCCACGTGCTTTATACTTTATATTCTTGCTAGGTTATAATAAAAGAATACAGACAAGGATCACTGATTATAAATGAAAAACACATAACGGTGCTTTATGTAGAAAAAACAAAAAACATAAATTCTATGTGATGTTAACTTGAATACTTGATATTATGCCTGAACACATTTTAAAAATCGAAATCATGTAAAAGAATTGAATCTTGTCCTTTTTTATTATTTTTATGATTTATTTTAAATAAACTGCATTCTTCTTAACCATGACCCGGACTTTTATTTTGAAATGACAACTCGTATCTGACATAACCGGAAGAGGATGTTTGTCGTCCTTATACGCTCTTCCTGTAGCAGCAACCCGTGAGTGTCTGTTAGCAGTTAGCACGACATTTCAAACGACTTCGAGATCTCAAAATAAAACATGGTGGGTATAAGAAATCATTATTTATATTACAAAATGTATTGTTAACATCTATACTGTTGTGAATCTGTGTCCCGTTGCGTGGGTTGCCAAATATTATACTGCGTAAAAGTGTGTAGTGGGCAGGAATGTAAAATGACGTCGACCTCGCTAAGATTCAATGGCTACATCCAACCGGAAGTTGATTTAGTTATTTCCTTCACGTTATTAAAGGTTTAATCTTCAATTGGATTAAAATTATTTCATTTTCTGTCACTGGTGGTAGCATGTGTGTAGAATCCAGTTGCTTTGTTTTGGGGGGAGGGGTTGAAGTCCAGCAGCTGTTTATAGGAGTCCCTGTGGCAGTTGTTGGCCTAATTTGTTTATATTCAGCTCTTGTGACGTCACTATAGTATATGTCTTTGGTAATCAGTATATTTGACTTTATTTTCTCTTTGTTTACAGTCTCACACAATTCTGCTGGTGCAGCCCACCAAGAGACCTGAAGGAAGAACATATGCAGACTATGAGTCTGTCAATGAATGCATGGAAGGTACATTTCTGTTCCTAAAAATCTGGCAATTTGGCATGCACCGGTATGAAAATTTTGGCCGATAACCGATGGCTCTTTTATATTTGGAGGCCGATAAATATTTATTGTAAGCAGGACATTAAAGGCAAGCTTATAGTGAACTGTTGACTTTATTTTAAGATTTCAGCAAAGTTTGAACTGATCTCTGAACTAAAGTTACTATATATTTCTATTTTTTCTTAAAAGTGATCGCTTGACAAAAAATAAGACATAATTTAAGCAAGTGACGATAAAAATGTCGTGGCCAGTAGCAAGCATCATAAGTGTTTCAGCCGGCAGAAATAATGTCTAATTTATCGGCCTAAAGATATCGAGCGAATTTTATTATTCGACCGATAATTCAAAAACTAGCATTTGTTGAAATCGATAAGGCTGCTGGTATATCCCTCATTCCCGCTGTCAACTGTCATGTTGTGTTTTTTAAATAGTTTAATACACGTATAATTTGCTTCTCTTTCCTTTCTTCGTAGGAGTTTGCAAGATGTATGAAGAACATCTGAAGCGGATGAATCCTAACAGCCCTTCCATCACATATGACATAAGCCAGTTATTTGATTTTGTCGATGATCTTGCTGACCTCAGCTGTCTTGTGTAAGTGTCACAATTTGTTGTTAAATGAAATGTGTTGTAGTGTTCGTATTCTTTATTGTTTTAAAAGGCTATGAGTAACCTGGAAACTGTTCCTTCTGTCTTTTGAACAGGTACAGAGCAGACACGCAGACCTACCAGCCCTACAACAAAGACTGGATCAAAGAAAAGATCTATGTGCTGCTGAGGCGTCAAGCCCAGCAGGCAGGGAAATAGAGAGGGAGAGAGATGTTTTTGATGCTAGTCACCAGCTTTATCTGAACTACGCAACATCACTGGACAAAAGTAGCTACGTGTGGTGGTAATGTGGTGCTGCTTAGATCACATGCTGTTGATTGCATGTCTGATTAGTCGAATGCATAAAGTAAAATGTTACAATATTTTCCATTTTAAATTGCATTTTTGTAACAAACAGAAGTTAGGGACTTGGGATATTTATCAGAGATGAGGGTAGGATTGGTAAAATGGGTACAGGATTTGTTTTTTAGTCCCTCTCATTTAATGATGTGTTTTCTTGTGTTTTTTTAATTGTGGTTTAATCCAGTAAAGTATACTGTTTACACATTTCAGATTGTTCAGTTGTCTCATTACCCACGTCTTGTACTCTTTCTGTTCCTTGACAGAGTTTGGTCCTTTCTGTTTTGTGTGTTTTAACCAGTCGTCATTACAAAAAAATAAAGTGTTTTGCTCCGTTCATTGACAATGTCAAAACTGCTTGTGTTTAAAGCTGTGATGGAAAAATATATTTGTTAATCAAGACGGGATGTTTTTTATTTAATCTTTTGCGTCGCTAAGGGGGCTAGGAAGTAATTGCTGAAACTTCCTGAAGACGTATTTCCTAAAAATTGGTGGGAAGTGGTCTGTTTTTTCCTTTTTTATGTTTGATTGAAACTTGCATACCAAATGCGGATGGTGGTTCATACCTGCATCTGCTTAAATTGGGTTTTCCTCCTGTAGAGGCATTGCAGCCTCAGCTGAAAACAGGTAACAATAGTTTTTCCATGACAACGTATTGTTAATTCATGGAATCCACACTTTTATTGCATATTAATATAAATTTAACTTTAAACAAGCACACATTAAATGCCTCACTGGACGTTTTCCCATGTCCAAGTGAGGATTAGGTTGGTAAAGGTTATATGTCTGTTTAATTATTACATTTTACATGAATGTGTTTGACAACAGCTTGTATAAATGCCTTTGTACCCGAACAGTTAAATAATAAAATGAATGCCTTATTAATGCCAATTTGTGAAAACTATAAAGATTTAACCTCATGGGAGAATATGCATACTTTCTTAAAAACACATGGCCCAGTTTTTGATTAAACCAGCAGTGGAAGGGAACTCTGATGATTGACATCACTTTCTGTCAGCCATGTGCCTTGTCTTCTAAACCTGCATGTTCTGGACTCCCTGTATATTTAACTTCTTATTTAGAAGTAATGTTACGTCTAAAAAACACAGATGCTTTTTCATAGATTTTTTCTGTTAAAATATGTTTCTAGGAAATAAAGATTTATTTCCATTACAAAGGCAGAGAATTGAAGCTTATACTCTTTTCCACAATAGGATTAAAATATTTTTCTCAGTTTTTGTGTATTTCCTGCTTTTCCTGTTCAACAACTTTGAGCCCCCTTCTGTTGTATCTGACATTTGTAAATGATGTGGGATAATGTCACCACATAATATATAGATACAAAGAAGGGCCTTATTCTGCACTCGAATATCACTATGCAAAGAAGAGATACAACTGGGTATAAACTTCCAAGTAACTGAGAACCAAGAAGATTGTTAGAGACACAGGAAAAAGTGTAGTAGTATATTCTATGCTGGTATATTTGCATAAAAATATGTAATTTACAATGCTAGAATTATAATATTTCCTATTATTCCCTGATGGATCCATTGGTGAGGATATAGTAACCAATGCAAGTTAAAAGAAGAGTTTTCCAAAAAATCTCAAATTTTTTTAAGAAAAACTTTTTTTGCTGTCCTACAGTCTTCAAAATATGAATATGAATACAGGATGTGCTTTTATGTACTTGAAACAAACATATATGAGCAATTCCATAATTATTTAATAAATATATTTTTTGCATCGTACAAAACCCTTATTGAAAGTGTTTAATTGTCAAAAAACAGTGTATGCATAAGTGTTCGATAAATGAAAAAAATAAACAAACCTGGGTTTTATTCATGTGACAAAAGAAGTACACCAATTTTGGGATACAACAAACTTCTTAAAAGTTTTGTGAATTAAAATGCTCATACCAGACCCAAAAATATCCAACAAAAGATAGCTCTTCATAGAACATAAAACATTTACTATAATTTGAATTGTATATGTCAGTTTATGAGCAAAATGTGGAGTTATAGAGAAATAGGCCCCACTTGACCATGAACATTCATGAACAAAAAATTTACAATTTTAAGAAAAACCTCACATGGGGATTTAAACCACTAAATGTGAACATTTGTGCTATAAGTATGCTAAAACCTTTAGTAAAAACTTGATATTTCCATGTAATAGCACATGTGCTACATTTTCCTCTAAACATGGGGCCCTTATAGAAGTGAATGATGACGTCACAAAATAATAAACAAAGACAATATATTATTAAATTTACCTTCATATTTTGTATATAAAATGACATAATATAACAACACATTTACATCTTGCACTATATATTTTTTATTATAATGTGTTTATTGTAATGTTTGTGTGCTCGTGTGAATATGTCGCACTGTCTCTTTAAACCGTGGCGGCGGCCCTGCGCCTCTCACACAGGAAACCCCGTAGCGGCTTTCTGAGGGGACCCAAGATGGCCGAATCTTCACAGTGGGGCTAATGATTACATTTCAGTAAAACGCCGCTATTAATCCGTGCTCGACGGTCGCGCCGATAGTTTGACGTTCCGGAAAGTAAACCAAGCGACTCTGTTTGAATAACCGAAGCGGAGAATGCGGATTTGTGTGTAAACAGACTGGCTGGTCCCTACGCGGCCCTTAGCCAGAATATGGCGGAATGCTTGGAGAAAATATAGCTTAGCTTATTATGAACGCGCCGTTTAATGTACGACTCTTACCACATTTTCGTCAAAAGCAAGCGCGTATAATGACGAAATAGCACCACCGGTACGTCATTGTACTTAATTCGTGTTCGGTTCTCTCATTTCTGTGTTAAAATGCCTCGCGCGGAGAGATAGCCTGCTAGCAAAGGTGCTAGCTAAGCTAACCCAGTTTGACTGAATTAGTCGCAGCGTTAGCTTAGCATAACTAGCTAAAAGTAAGCGGGCACGGCAAAAGATAAACACAACTCGCGCTGTGTCTGCGTGTTTTTAAAGCGATTCTTAACCCACTTGGAAACGATCGATAGGTTTCCGTGGAGTGTTTTATAATATTGGCTATGTCGTGCAGAATCTCGGCTGCAGACAGCAGCTAGCGGACCGTCCGGTCAGGAGATCTCATCCGAGTTTTGTGTGATAGACCCACAACAGCACACAAGCAACAGGTTGCAAGTAAATGCTCAGTGCGTTTTGTAAGGCGAGGTGTTTGAAATTTGTTAAATCAAGGGCAACCCCCCTCAGATTGACCCGCAAGGATGACTGACACTCGTAGACGAGTTAAGGTGTATACTCTGAATGAGGATCGCCAATGGGACGATCGGGGAACGGGACATGTGTCGTCTGCCTACGTGGAAAGACTGAAAGGAACATCTCTGCTGGTGCGAGCTGAAAGTGACGGTGGGTTTGAGAACACACAATCGACTTTTCCACGTTTGTTTTTCATCCACGTACGAGTCACGTGTTTGTTTCAAACAGGGTCACTGCTGCTGGAGTCCAAAATCAACCCCAACACGGCGTATCAGAAACAGCAGGTCAGTTTAAACCCTTGTGATGCTTCATAATACCCTCACACTTATGTATCTTATATTGTTATTGAGCTTGATGTGATGCTGTTGCTTAAGTTGAGATTTTTGGATGTTGTATAGGTGTATGTGTGTGTTTTTGTGGACTTTTGATCATGTTTGCTGTTTGTAGGATACGTTAATAGTTTGGTCCGAGGCGGAAAACTACGACCTGGCACTCAGCTTCCAAGAAAAGGCCGGCTGTGATGAGATCTGGGAGAAAATATGTCAGGTGATTTGTCTTGATCTGTACCTAGATGCTGAGAAATCAAATCATCGCATTTTTTCAGTGGATATTTGCTTTTATGGTTCTAGGTCCAGGGCAAGGATCCCTCTGTAGACATCACCCAGGAACTGATCGATGAGTCTGAAGAAGAGCGTTTTGATGATATGTCTTCTCCTGGCCTCGAACTCCCACCCTGCGAGCTTTCCCGACTTGAGGAAGTGGCCGAGCTGGTGGCGTCGTCCTTACCCTCTCCGCTACGAAGGGAAAAACTCGCCCTTGCTCTAGAGAATGAGGGCTACATACGCAAACTGTTGGAGCTTTTCCGTGTTTGCGAGGACCTGGAAAACCGAGAAGGCCTGCATCACCTGTACGACATCATCAAAGGCATTTTCCTTCTCAATCGCACAGCGCTTTTCGAAGTCATGTTCTCTGAAGAGTGCATCATGGACGTGATTGGCTGTTTGGAGTTCGACCCATCGCTGCCCCAGCCCCGAAGACATCGAGAGTTCCTGACCACCACGGCGCGCTTTAAGGAGGTCATTCCCATTTCAGACCCGGAGCTGCGACAGAAGATTCACCAGACGTATCGGGTTCAGTACATTCAGGACATGGTGCTACCCACCCCTTCTGTGTTTGAAGAAAACATGCTCTCCACCCTGCACTCGTTCATCTTCTTCAACAAGGTGGAGATTGTTGGAATGCTGCAGGTGGGTTTTCTCAAATGGTCACATATGTTCAAACTTCATTTCATTACGTGAGACCATCTATTTGGTCTCAAAAGGATTTCCTTGTTGGGGTAAATTCGGTTGCCTATTCTAAAGATCACAGGTCTTCATTGCTTTGTACACTAACCGCTTTTAAGATGTGGATAGAGTAAACACATGTTCATCTTAAGCACTGTGAAATGTCGATAACCCAACCATTACAGATGAAAAATTTTGAATGATCACGCAAAATAGCATTAATTTATAATATAAATATTAACTTTTTAGGATTAACAAGTTAAAAGAGAAAAAATTGTTTGTGTCTTCATATACATGCTTTTTTCCTGAGCTGCTGTATAGCCCCTACAGCGAATTTGTTTTATACTGGGAGTGGAGTTAGAGGGAGGTGACCTGTTTCCATGGAAACAGGACCATCATGTTCTTTAGAGCAATATCATGTGATGTCACAAACGCTTTGGCAGTCGAGCTGGATGATCCTTTTTTTCAGTTAATCAAACCTTGAGCCAGCATCAGTGTGATTTTTTTACTCTAGCTTCACAGATCGTCATAAAAATCTGTAATATGCCTCTAAATTATAATATCAAGGACCTGGCTGTGTGTGTGTGTTCTGGTAAGCCTAGATGTTGAATCAACAACAGACTAAAAATAGAAAATGGTTTAACCAAGCAATTATTCCAATTTTCCATGACATTGTATAGCAAACAGTTCAGTTGTTTATTTGACCGGTTCCTCTTTTAGATTTGATTTTGTGTACTGCTAAAGTTTGCGTTTAAATTTGAAATGCTATTAAATAATGCATATACAATCCTTTGTAATTTGATGTTTACATAGAAGGCGTAAAATCGTATCTCAATATTTTAGTTTGTGTTGCAAGAACGTTTTCTATTCACATTGTACTGGAACTGGACCTCTTTTTTGTGTGTTCCAAGTCTAAGATTGATTAAACAGGGTCTTAAACTCAAACTGGAAATCGATGTTTTGTTAGCAAAGTTAAACTAAAACTTATTTTATTTTGCTGTTTGTGCTGCTCAAGGCTGAACCAGAGAAAAACCTTTGAGTCCCTTTGTAGCCCACATTCACTTTTTAAAATATGCTTTTATTTCAGAACGGGCCATAACTGCTAACTAGTCATTAGTGTGTTTTAGCTGTGGTGCTGTACTTGAAAAGCTCACAACATGATGTTATAGCATGAAGTTTGTTTTAAATGTAAGTTACACTGAAAATATTTTTTCTTTCATGCATGGGGAAACATACATAGCAAAGGATACTGCATTTTGTAAATACTTCACTGTAAGTACTGTAAGAACTTATTTTTGCTGGTTTTCAATACCAGAAGAAGCCTTTTGCTTAATAATAGCTTAATACTAAATATAGATTCTGCAACTGCATCACTTGTCATCATCATGGTTGCAAACATCAAGACATTAAGTTTCTTTGTGATTTCATCTTTGTTTGGAATATGGATCTGGTACATAAAATGAAAGGCATATTTAGATTATTACATAGACATATTAGTTGCACATGGCATAAATTAACTGTATTTTTGCTTTTATTGTGAAATGTCCGGGGATGTTAATAAATATGTGACCTACAGTTTCTTCACTGTTCATGTGATAAATAGAAATAATTACAGTATTCTTTTATTTGTTTTCAGGATGACGAAAAGTTTTTGACTGAGCTCTTTGCACAGCTAACCGATGAAGCCACAGATGATGACAAACGGCACGAACTGGTATATGAACCTTTTTTCAATGGATGTGAGAACTCAAAGATGTTACTGATGTGTCATACTGAAACTGTTGTTTTACTTCTTAGGTAAATTTCCTGAAAGAGTTTTGTGCATTCTCCCAAACATTACAACCACAAAACAGAGATGCGTTTTTCAAGACACTGTCCAATATGGGAATCCTGCCAGCGCTGGAAGTTATTCTTGTAAAACATTTTTGCTATTTCACGAAGATTTATGGCCATATTCCGAAGAATAAATGTTCATGCTGAAGTGAACATTTTCTAACGCGACTATGCTTTTTGTGTTAAAGGGCATGGATGATGTACATGTGCGTGGAGCAGCCACTGATATCTTCTCATATCTGGTGGAGTACAACCCTTCAATGGTGCGAGAGTTTGTCATGCAGGAGTCACAACAGAACGACGATGTAAGTTACTCGCGTTCACATAATCATTTTGAGTAAACTGGCTATCTGAACTGTTAGTCATGCTGTTCTTTCATTCTTACAACTCTCTTTATTCGCAGGACATTCTGTTGATAAATCTGATCATTGAGCATATGATCTGTGACACCGATCCAGAGTTGGGTGGAGCTGTGCAGTTGATGGGGCTGCTCAGGACGTTAGTGGACCCTGAAAACATGCTTGCAACTGCTAATGTAAGAAAAGTTGGTTTAAATGACATATTATTGCTTAAACACTGTCCCATTTATTATACACTTTTTTATATAGTTCAGGTGCAACTCATGAACAATTGTAATTTTTGCAACTGTTTGTTTCCCTGCAGAAAACGGAGAAGACAGAGTTCTTGAGTTTCTTTTATAAGCATTGCATGCATGTGCTATCTGCTCCGCTTCTTGCCAACACCACAGAGGAGAAACCCAGCAAAGGTAACAAAGCAAAAGTTGTTTAAGTGTGTGTGCTTTCATGTAGACTGACCTTTGACTAGATTAGAAATAAATCAGAATTATTTCTCAGTTGACATTAGTAGAGCTATTTAAAAAGACACTTTCTCATTGCATTTATTTGTCATATCAGATGATTTTCAGACATGTCAGCTTTTGGCTTTAATCGTTGAGCTTCTCACTTTCTGCGTGGAGCATCACACGTATCACATAAAGAACTATATCATCAACAAAGACATCCTACGCAGAGTGCTGGTGCTCACTGCATCTCAACATGCTTTCCTAGCCTTATGTGAGTATAAATACACACAACAGTAATAATAATGTATGGTGGATCTTGATTTTGAATTTCAATACAAATATTGTTGTAAGCATTATTATTTTATATATTTTAATGTTTGGTATTGTTATATTTGGTGATATTATTTTTTTATAAATTAACTCTACCAGATTAATGGGGTTACCGCCATCATCAGTAGCGTTGGTTACCAGAATATTTGGCAATTCCGTTTTGCAACCACAGATTTTTTGGTTATTTTTTGTTCATTACACAGGGTTTTTGTGGGACTAGGTTGGTTGCACAGTGCAATTCAGTTTTGCATTACTTTAAACTCGTTATACATTGTTCCATTTAAATAAAGATTTTATCTTTTGCTTTTTTTAAAAGCAATGGTACAATTCTAAAAGTACTGATTTTTCTAAAACTTCAAACGTTACGAAACCCTAACCATTAATAACTTAAATAAACTCATGTTTATTAAAGAGAAAAGAAAGACTCTCTACCTATTAGTACAACACATGCCAGGATAATCTGCATTTAGTATTAACAGTGTTATTTATAAACCTAGATCTCTTTTGAAATAATTCCCATGAGCTTCCTCTTTGCTAGGCATATGAAATCTAGCTTTCTTACTTATTTCTTTTTTTCAGGTGCTTTGCGTTTCATGAGAAAAATCATTGGTCTGAAGGATGAGTTTTATAACAGATACATTATGAGGAACTTCCTCTTTGAGCCAGTGGTCAAAGCTTTTCTAAACAATGGGACTAGATACAACCTCATCAACTCGGCCATCATAGAGATGTTTGAATATGTCAGAGTGGTGAGTATTATGCTGACCTCATGTCAGATGTATTAGTATCTGCTGTATTTATGCTTCAGCGTAAACAGTTTTTGTGCAAACTTTGTGTGGGTTAAACGACTTTATGGATATATTCAGATATAAATGAATTTTAATCCTAATGCATATATAGCTTGTGATGACAAAACCTTCCTGGTTATCAGTTAAAAAGCTAAAACTGTTGAGACTGATTGTTTTACTTTTTGTTTGATGGATGCATTTTGTGTTTGCAAAGGAGGATGTGAAATCGTTGACCGCTCATATAATAGAGAACTACTGGAAGGCCCTGGAAGATGTAGACTATGTTCAGACATTCAAGGGCCTGAAGCTTCGATACGAACAGCAGAGAGAAAGGCAGGACAACCCTAAACTTGACAGGTGAGAGGTCATTTTAAACCAATAATGAATAATGTAGATCTGTTATCTTGTATTTATCATTTGTGTGATCAGTTACTTTAAAAACGCACGTTGCTTTTGTCTCTCCAGTATGCGGTCAATTCTAAGAAATCACCGTTTCCGGCGGGATGCACGCACCCTTGAAGATGAGGAAGAGATGTGGTTTAACACGGACGAGGAGGACTTGGAGGACGGAGAAGCCGTGGTACCGCCCTCAGATAAGATGAAAAGCGATGAGGACCTGATGGATCCCATTAGCAAATTCATGGAGAGAAAGAAATGTATGTGACAGTTAACTGCTATGGTACCATGAGGCTGTGTTTAACCTTTACATTGATTTCGTCAGAAGTTTGAAGTGTTTTTTCTTGGTTCCCCCTAAGTAAAAGAGTCGGAGGACAAAGAGGTGTTGACTGGGAAGTCAAGCCTCTCAGGACGGCAGAGCCCGAGTTTTAAACTCTCATTCTCCAGCTCTCCTAAGCCCAGTTTGTCGTCTCCTCCAACTGCATCCCTCCACCCTGGTTCACCTGGTTCTCCAAGCTCACCTGGGACTGGAGCCCGGAGCTCACCCCCTACGGCAGCTGTCACCACTAAGGCAAGCAGCGACTTACATTTCATACATTTGTTTTACATGTATTGACTTAAAGTTAATTTCCTGATTTTAATTGCCGATCTGGCTGCTGTTACAGGGAGGTCTGGTGGGATTGGTGGACTATCCTGATGATGATGAAGAGGATGAGGATGAGGAAGATGCAGATAGCAAAGAAGAAAGTCCTCCTCTGTCCAAGAAATCCAAACTGAGCTCCTAAAGCACTCCCTCTTCAGTCAGCAAAGCAATGCTCAACGGGAGCTTTGTCCAGAGACTATTTCAGCGCTAAGCCTAGAACTCAAAACTGAAATAAAATGAATGAATACACAAATGAATGGATAAATGAATGAATGCAGCCCCCCCCCGCAGGAGTCCATGGGGCGCCATGTGAGGAACGGAGGAAGGGAGAGCAAAAGAGAGTAAGATTCTGTCATGGAGCGAAAAGGTGAACAACTCCACATGGAGTTTGTCCAAGTGCCAATTTGAGAGAAAGAGCGAGAGACTCGTCAAGAGAACGGAGAGAGCAAAGCGAAACCTGTGGTTTGGACATATAATAAAGGATTTCATAATATGAATTTCGACTAAGCTAAAAGTACTTGGGGGGTTTAAAAGACCTCAGGCACACTCACTCACAGACTCTCAAAACTGTCGCCCCACAAAGCGTCCCAGGCTTGGACCAGGACACACTGCCCCCCCTCTCAGGGAAGGACCTCACATGACCCGAATGGGCCAGCCAATCCACACCCACAACTCACCTTTGCTGACTCCCTCTATATTTCTTTCTCTTCTTCCTCTTGCCCTTTTTCTGTTGTCCCTTTTCTTGATTACGCCCCCTTTTTTTGAGTTTCTAGGGCCAGGCGGGACACTTGGGAGCTAAGAGGTCTGGGTCGTCATTGTTTATGATGTCACCGTTGTTCTTGTGGCTCAGCGGACGTACTTCCTCTTTCAAAGCCAGCAGTTTCCCCCTTTTCTCATTCAGTTCTTCTCTCCTCTCATTTTTTAAAATGACACAAGAGACCTGCCTTTAATGTTCAGGATGTTTTCAGCCGCACTTGAACAGGTTTTTAAAACCTCAGTGGGGGAGATAGTTTTACCATTTTTTGCCCTTCAAAACTGCAGATTTTTTTTGGAAAATTTGTAAGCCCGTCTTGATTAAAGATTGAGTGGAACTCTAGATGTGATCGATTTTTGTCATATCTTCATTATTTTTCTTTTACATGAGTGTACTCTTAGTTGTTCGGTATGTTTGGGACCATTAAAAAGATCTTTGCTGTAGTAGACCTCTCACGGTTGTGCTGGTTCCATGTATCATGTCAACTGTGCTGATATCTTGTCTTTTGAAATGGGGTGTCATCACTGGGATATTTTGATCCTCCTGTCTGCGTAGTCTGAATACATCAGTGGAGAATCCTGCCACTACTTGACAGTCTTGCTAAACAACATGCACACCATTAAAGATAACAGTTTTTATTTTCTGAATTATCATTTGTTTCACTGAGTGTTTCAAACACATTCTATGTTCCAGCAGATATATTTGCAGTGTTAAGATGATGATAAACACTGATCAATCTTTGGCAGTCTTAGATGGCGTGCAGGCACAAGAGGGTGCACTTCATCAAAAAGTTTATTCAGAGGCTCATGCACAAATCTCACAATTTCAAGTCAAAGTTACTCATTATTATGCACAAAATAATTCTAGTTAGGAAAGAAATAAATAGGTGATGCAAGTGTACGAGTCTGTGTCAAAAAGCCAAATATTTGACACAATTGCTTCTATAAACTAGTAAGTTTCATCTCAAATTTGTAGAAAAGAAACAATAACAAATTGAACATGTGCTCTTTGTTTGTGAAAACCATAATATAATAAACATATTACATCCCATAAAGCACAAATACAAAACTTTAACTAAAAACCACAATTTAAAGTTTAGCCTGAATGTCACATGTTGAATGTTTGAATAGACGCCCACAGACAACAGCACACACCTGCTCCACACAGCTGACACGACACACCGTGACAAATGAAGCCGGCTCATCTCTGTCCGACACCAGACGAGCCCAAGAGAGACTGGCACTTCCTCAAAGAAGACACACCATGCCAACATCACCGCATGGATTACAGTGAGTGTCTCCATCGTCGTGTGTGGTGCTCTTTATTTATTTGTTAGGAGGATTATTGATACTCTCCATTGGCACGCACCAGTGCCAGTGGGCATCCAGAGACGTCAGGATGCCAGTGGAGAGTTGCTACAGATGTGTCTTTTGATCTGAAACCTCCCAGATTGTGAATAATTTATGGATGAGCTGATTTGTTTAACTGGATTCTTAATGTTGGTCAATGATCATGAGTTATAAAAGAGGATGACTATGAACCATCAGATGTTTAGGGGAGACAGGAGATGGTTGAAGTGATTTATTTCTCTGGGAATAAGTTAGTGATGGTGCCCTGTTTGCCCTTCTGAAAAAATCTGCCACATGTTTCCATTCTTCAAAATCTAATTTCAGTGGGGTATTTTCTTACTGTTTAGATTTTTTTGTACTGTCTGTTTGTGTGAAATATTATTTATTTCGTATACTTAAAATCAGTGTTCTTTGAGTTTCTAAGAGGTGTAGCAAAGTGTCAAAGCTCTTGTGTCTAGATAACAGATCTTTGATCATGATTGCAGGCGTGGGGTCAGTTTATATCTTATTTATTCACAGTACAAAAAATATTAAACACATGGATTGTTACTCATTATATGCAATTCACATTTAGTCATTATACAGTAAATCAAAGACACTAAACACACAGTTCAGAAATGTGTGCACAAGTATTTGTAGTTGTGAACACTTAAAATACTATTATAGTATATATATAGTATTTTAATTGTATTTTAGACATAAGGCCACATGTTCACAAACAAAATATAAAAAATGCCAAATGTTGTCACAGAATAAATTTTTATAACATTCTGATAAATGTTTTGAACTGTCTCTGTGGTCTGTTTTTAAGGTCAGATACAACATATCTGTTCAAGTATAAATTGTGTGTATATAGGCCTACATAAAGATGTAAAAGTAATGTGAAGCTGACAGATACGGGTCTAACATATCACAATTTTGAGTTTCCACAAAAACTCTCTTTTAAAATTAAATAAAAAACACACCCCAGTCTATCATCAAAACTATTATAAATTAATTTATGTACTATTCTTGAACCTCATTGCAGTAGAATTTCTATTGATTGCCATACCAACAGGGCCAGCTACATATACACTTCCCACCATTACACCCATTAGAATGTGTGTAATGCTTATCTGGTTGACCAGGTCAACTGAATTCCATACAGGATTACAACCTGCTGTACCAGAATTAGTAACACATACCAAGTGTTTTGTAATTTGATAAATTCACAAATAAAGCTAAGTCAGCATCACGCGTGATTAAAGCGTCATCATTGATGTCCATGTGCATTGCCTAGAAATTTCCAGCAGATGGCAGGGAATCAATAGTGAATCCACACCCTTGTAACCAGCAGGAGAAAGGCCTTTGTGTCAGATTGTATACTCGTTCAACCGCAGCACAGGAAATCCTCAGCGTCTCTCAACGAGGTTGTCAAAACAGCCTCACAATGTGCACTTTCATGTGCACAATTCGACCCTGTCGCCTGCACCAACAATCCCAACAAAGTGGCTACTGTGTGGGCCGGGCGGCCTTCTTTCGGCCCGGCGGCCGCTGTGGAGGTGATCGTGGGGCACGTTCAGCATAGCGTGTCTGTTTGTGTGATTAATCACCGTGTAAAACTCCAGCATATTCATTTGGGAGTGAGGAGCCACGGGCGCCCTTTCCGTTCACGCGTCATTGTGTCTCGGGTCTGACGGTGCCCGGTAGCAGCAAGGAGAGAGCAAAAGTTTGACCATATGGTTGAGATTAAGGCCCTGAAGAACTGACTGATTCACATGATTGGGATTTGTTTTATTTTGAGTTTTGCTGATTGCTGAATGGAGCTTGGGGTAAACGTCTTAAAAGTGATTGATCTTTGGGAATGCTCAGTAAAGCCTTTGTTCGGCGTGGCCCTTAATAAACATCCAACAAAGGCAGTTTAGTTGTCCTATTTGAGTGTACACTCGTTTTGTTTTAGATTATTGGCATGCTCCTATTATCTGAGCATTGATGTTCCTCAAACATAGGGCTTATTGACGTAAACTTATATAAAAGCACATAACAAAGTAATAAAAAAAAGAAATAAAGAATTTCACATGTTCTTATAGACAATGAGGGGAAAAAGCTGAAATTCAGTTTAAGGAGGTAATACTGCATATTTGTTCTGCATGGTGGGAGCATTTTACAATGAGGAGGTATTAGTTAATAATTATTGAATGCTTTTGAAAGCTAAAATTGACTAAGAATAAACATTACTATTGCTGAATTTTTAAATTGTAAGTTTACCTTGATTTCATCATTTACTAACATATATTTTTTACATTTAAAGTTGTTGCTGTTTATTATTGTGACACGAACTAACATGAATAACTGTATTGATGTGAACTAACATTAACAAGAATTAATATATACTTAAAAACTAAATTATAAGTGTTATAAATAAGTGTTAGTTAATGCATTTACAAATTATATCATGTTAAATTATATCAAAACATTGTAAAACACTACAGGCTTATTGAAAAATAGATATTGGCAAAAAGGCAAACCATCTTCTAGTTCATACAAAAATGCACTGAAAAACTAACAATACATAGGAAATTGGGCAAACATTGTCTTTATAAATGTCGCACATGTGTTGCGTGTAATTGTTTAGTAAGCAGAGAAAGATATTTTGCTGTATGATTGTAACCAAACGTTTTTTGGCCCTTTGACTATCGTAGTACTAAAATAATCAAGTTAGTCCTCAAAATATAAAATTTTTAGGTCAACAATCAAGTTCTAAAGTATTTTTCTTTTTATGGTAGTCAATATGAAGAACTGCCTGTTATTACATACATTCTTCCAAATATCTTTTTCTGTGTTCATCAGAACTAAGAACCACTTACAGATTGAAGAATTGATGAAATAATTGTATTTTTTGTTTGTACTACATGCATACAAATTCTTTTAAACCTCTTTTTTAAAAACATGCGAACATGTCAACTGTTTAAAACTATACATCAATGGATGCCACTACTGTGTAGTATTGGGCACTTCTGTCTACATTAAAAAGCTTATGCATTTATGAAAAAGTGTGTGTTAAACAGTGTAAAATACTTTAAAAATATATTACAAATATAACTTTTATAGACTCTTCTTTTAATTTAATATAAATCCTGTGTTTTTACAGCTTCTGAAGAACTCCAGTAAATGGATGGTGTGCTGCATTTAGCCTTCAGTCTTCTAGTTCTGCTGTGTCAAGCCTGTGTGGCATCTGTGTAAAGGGGTCATGACTGTTTCTCTCTCTCTCTCTCTCTCTCTCTCTCTCTCTCTCTCTCTCTCTCTCTCTCTCTCTCTCTCTCTCTCTCTCTCTCTCTCTCTCTCTCTCTCTCATATTCTCATATTCTCATTCTCTCTCTCTCTCTCTCTCTCTCTCTCTCTCTCTCTCTCTCTCTCTCTCTCTCTCTCTCTCTCTCTCTCTCTCTCTCTCTCTCTCTCTCTCTCTCTCTCTCTCTCTCTCTCTCTCTCTCTCTCTCTCTCTCTCTCTCTCTCTCTTTCTCTCTTTCTCTGGGTTGTTGTTTGGGCAATAGATGTGAGAAGCGTGTCAATCTCTTCTGATGGGGAGCACTGTACGGCTGTCTTGAATCACTCTCGCTCATTGACTGTGCTGTCAATAGCCTGGGGCCCTCAGTAAGGCTGGGCAAGAGATAAGAGAAGTATGTCAGACTGTACCGCTGTTAGTACTGTAATACTCTTCTTATTACAGGGTGAAAGTACTTGGTTTATGTGGTGACAAACCCCAGACCAACGTTCTCTCATTAGCATAAGGGGCATGCCATCACATGGTACCCTTTGAAATACCCCCACATCTGTAGTAAACCGCCCTCGACAGAACGGGAGTAGATGTCAATGGGTTTGATATACACCTGCTAGCAGACATAGAAGCATCCACATGCTTCCTCTTTTAGCTTACAGCTGTTGTGGGGCCAAATTGCATTTTGATCTATTAAGCCCTAATTGGATAAAATAATATGCTATGTCACCACTATTTGCGAAAGAGCTATAAAATGTGTTTTTGCAGGTCTCTATGAGTGCAGCATCTATTCACTCCATTCATTTTGAAAACCCCTAAGAGTGCATCATAAAAACAACAGCATTAAAGATCAGTCTTGCTCTCTGAGCTCTCGTATCTGTCCCATAACCATTCAAAAACACACAATAATGTCTAAAACAGGCTGTTCATATAGCTTTGCTTTATGCAATCTCTAAATGCATTGCAAAAATGAT
Source organism: Triplophysa yarkandensis (assembly GCA_033220385.1). Classification (NCBI taxonomy): domain Eukaryota; kingdom Metazoa; phylum Chordata; class Actinopteri; order Cypriniformes; family Nemacheilidae; genus Triplophysa; species Triplophysa yarkandensis. The sequence goes on along the minus strand of CM065658.1, from coordinate 16,539,484 downwards.
TTGTGTGATAAATAAATACATTATATTTATAAGTGACTTGTGTGTCTTGAACGAGCTGTTTGACATTCATGCATTGTTCATTTACAGGGAATTAAGTTAATGTAGTAAAAATACAATTATGTCACATTTACAATCCCTCTTGTCATTTCAAACCTGAAATACTAAGATATTTAGAAACCTTTTTTAACATCAATGACACAGTTTATCTTAAATTTTATAGACACCAAACCATTTGAAGGAAATGGGTGACGGTTTAAAACAGTCTTCAAAATGTCTTATGTGTTCTGGGAGGAAAGAAACTCATAGAGGTGTGAAGTGACAAGAGTGAAAAAAATGAGTACTCATTTTGAAGTGAATAAATGAGTATAAAAAGACAGAATTGTCATTTGTTGGTATAATTATACTCCGAATGGATTTTATACTGTATGATTATAAACATTTTATTTAATATTGCATCAAGCAAGATAACTCTCTTCTGCAGGGAAAAAAAGAAGATATTTTAAAGAACATCAATATTGTCCCCCATGGACTTTCATACTATATAAATGATATCAATAATGGTATTTTTGGGTGAACTTTTATGTTAAAGTTGCAAAACTCTGAAACCTGTTTTTCTTTATATTCAGGTAGTACACTATACGCTACAGTTCCCCTCTTTCCTCTCTTTTATGCACATTAGTTAAATCTGCATGACCTCTTACAGGTTAGTTCGGAAACTCTTTAACGTGTGTTTTGATTTATGTGTGTCTGTGTGTGAGAGAGAGAACAGAGTCATCACTGTTAAAGTACATCAGGGGCGTTGAGATCTCTCTCCTGCTGTCCATAAAGCCGACCGCTCAAATTGTTAAATGGTTTTTCATGAGATGACACAGGAAACACTCCCCAGCCGAGGCTCGCTCATTCCCCATGCACCAATCTTAAATCACTGCAGAGCCCTCGCCTGCTCTGTCAAACTCGCTCCGGGTCAGAACCGGTACAGTAGCAGCTGCTTTTGAATTCAGAGGTCCAGTAACACATTCAAAGATTTTATGGCTGGTTTAAGATCTGTGATTTGTTGAAGCGCAATTGTCTACTGTCTCCGCCGGTGGTCACATGCTGATGGCAGATCAGTGCGGTCTCAGAGGAAGAGCTCCGCTGAAAAACCCATCCATTGTGCGGGTGTGCTTCGGTCCATGTGTTTCAAAGGCTGTCGGGCCCTCAAACGCTAATCAAAAACATGTTTAATCGCAGTCTGTTACAATGACCTGAGGCAACAACATGTTGAGGAGCATAAAAGACTTTTTCATGAGCTTTATTTGCCTTCTGTGAAAAGTGACAGTTGCCCCAGACCTCAGTCTTTGTTCAGGTGGAGATCTTTGGCTTTATGGGGAAAGAGCAATTTTTTAAAAGCTGTTAAAGAGTTCAGCCAAAAATGAAAATGTGTCATCATTTACTTCTGCAGAACACAAAAGATATTTCTTCTTTTTGGTTTCGCTGAAGAAAAAGTCATACATGTTTGAAATGATGAAAGGGCCAGTAAATGATGCAATTTTCCACTTTAAAGTTGTAATGTGCATTTATTTATAGTAAGAAAATTATTTTTTTATTTTGTTCACATATTACAAACTTTATGTTTTTAAACAGTTGTTTTGAATTGCCCGGCTGTTAGCTAAAAATATTATACAGAAAAAAATATTTAACAAATTTGAATGTGTGATTCATGTCTATTTAAAATGTTAAAAATCATCCTCAAATTATTAAATCTGACTTCATTTTTTGCTAACCAGCAGATTGTCTTTACCGTTTTACTGTTTTTAGAGGGTAATGTTTGTTCTTTTTGCTCGGCTTTGCCTCTTATATAGGGTTTTCCTAAGTTTTCCCACTGTGGCTTATAAAGCATGTAAAGCAGTTAACAGATCTGTGTGAGTGCACATGGCTGGAAGCTCTCTGCTGTGATCTAAAACATACCTACATGATACAGGTTATTTCCGTTATACTGTGTATGTTACCATTACTGTATGTGTATTGCCTTCTGGGATACAGTAGAAGACACGGTTTCATACAGAGATAAGAAAAACAAAAGCATTATTACTTACATTTACAACATAATTAAAACATTTTGAATGTAAAATGGGAAAACATTATATACAATGTTCATCATGTAAATAAAATGGAGAAGATTTAACATATTTAAACACCATTAGAGCAAACCTCGGATTCATTCTTCTTTTGAACTGATTACATGCCTTTTGGATCAGATCAAAACATCAATGATGAGCGATGAGCTGTTCTTCATAGGCGCCACTGACCGTGCCACCCGATGCTCAGTCCAATGACTGGATTATCCAGAAGTCTATGCCCACTTTCAAAGGTGAAAGGTCACTGCTATTATTAGAAATCTGCAACCTTTCAGAACAAGAATGTCAGTAACCACAAAAGATTGGTTGGTGAAATGATCAATGGCGACCAAACCTAATCCGTTAAGGTCAGGGTTGAGATCTACGAAATGATGCAGTGGTGGATCCGGGTCAGAGGTCACCCCGAGGCCACATCCTATGTGCTCGGTCATGTGTGACGTTTTGAGAGTCAGATTTCACTTACCAAAATATATGCTTGCATGTGTCACACAGAATACAAACCTAAATAAACCTGGGACATGCATTAGATGTGTTTGGACGTCAACCAGACTGTCTGTCTAAATAGCGACCTGATACTTTCTCGACATGGTTGAATGGTAAATTAGATCGGTTTTGTCTAGATTTGTTGAAAGATTTACAGAAAGATTCATACACAATTGGGGCATTAGAACATCTTTTGTGAACTCATAATTGTGAAAATAAATGGAGGATGTCACGACATCATTATTGAAAAATAAAAAAAATTATTTTATTCTTATAGTTTTTTTCATAACTACTCATGTTACTGAAAGGGTCTTGTTATATCCTAAAAAGAGGATGTTTGTATCAGTAATCCAAGTCTTTGAGTCTGTGTAAGTGTTGTTTTACTGTAGCAGGTGGGGATCAGTCAGTCGGACAGATGTCCTCTGGCCTGTGGAGGTCAAAGTGAACAGACTGAGCTCCAACCTTCAGTATGCTGAGAAAGCGAAATTCTAGCAGTGTCTCTATCCTCATTGATCGGCCACACTTTAGTAGGCATTAGGTTGCACACACACACCAGGCGTTAAAGAAATCAATCTACTGTTGAAATACGTTGCTTACAAACCACCAAAAAGATTGTTAATGCCTGATAATGTACTATAAACATCTATCAGCTGGTCTTCTATCTCACATTTAAATATACAGGATGTGAGCAGTGATGTGAGAGAGTTCACAGCTACAGGCAAAATCTTACAGAAAGTGAGGGACTAACAAAGCGTTGTCTAAACTAAGGCCCGTGGGCCAAAGTTGGCCTGTTGTAACCTTTGATTTGGCCCGCCATACCATCCGAGGGAGGGAGAAAGGAAGGGAGGTAGCTCAATCGTCATTTGTAATTTAACATTACATTTTAGTGTGTTTTGTTTCGCTATAAAAGAATAAACTTACAATATTTGAATATTTCATGAATTGAATTATTTTTCCTTTGATTTGTTTAGTCAAAATACACAAGGAATAATGATAAGGTCAAGGCGGTGACAAATTTAAATCTTTACATCTTAATAGTTTTTCTAAAGAAATGTAGTCAGTGAAACAACTGTGTTTTTTATTAATACCTTTTATTACAAATATTGCTATTTAACTATGCGTTTTTATATTGAGATGTCAAAAAATGAATCGCATTAATCACAACCAGAATGTTTTTTTGCTAACATAATCCAGTGCACATTAATGTTGTATTTTAAATCACATACACAAAGGCCTGCATGTTTATGAATCAGGAAATATTTACATTTATATATATTTTCCAATTATTTGAACTATAAACAATATATCACACTTATAAACACTTTTTTATTTGTTGTTTTTTTATAATATGTACCTATAAATAAAAAATAATGCAAGGTCCACAGACTTTTATTATGTAAACACAAAATTCTAGACGCGAACAATTGCAATTAATGTTTGACATCCCTGGTTTGAATGTTTTCAAATGTTTACATATATTTTTTTCTGATTCTTTCACTGTTTTTTATTGCTGACACCATACGCCATAAGCTAGTTATTTATTTCAGACATAACCCGTGTTTGTTTTACCCCGTCACACAACCTCAACTCTGGAAAGTAATAAATATCTCTCGTGGAAGTGTGCGGGAGATGATTGCCATCAGATGTGGCACATGTGTGAGTTTGCACGCAGTACGCACGGAGCCGAGAGGATGAAGGAATTGAACCTTTCCACACTTGTTCTTTTCATCCCTTTATTCTCGGAGGAAGAAGCACATGTATATTTTTGGGGGGCAGGCGAGTGGTGTGTTTTCTCTCAGTAGGGATAATGCTAGTCATTAATCATCGTGCTGGTGTTGAAACAGCTTCCCGCTTGAAACGTCACCGGGATCCGCTGCGCTTAGCACCCGCTACCGTTCGACCGCTCCGTTAACCGAGCTGCTGCGGGGCCTCCTGCAGTTTCACAAGCTTGGAGCTGAGCCAGCCGACCGGGATATTTTTAATCCCACTTCCCCTTACCTCAGCCATCGGGAATGTTCTCCCACCTACACGGCGTCTGCTCGCCATTACTTTTATTTGAAATTCAGATCTATATTTGCTCATCAAAAACACATGCGACGGTAAAAATACACAAAGCGAAAACACAAGCTCGCAATGAGAAACATCTTGATATCCATATTTTAAGTGCAATGTTAAGTTGCCCCTAGGTATATGTATGTGTATTACAGGAAATACCCGCCTGTATATTTGAAGCCTGTTTGTGTTACCAATGTTTTCATCTAAATGGCCATACATGACCTCTCACGGAAGTCTGTGTTATGAAGAACCGTTTTTCGATGCATAAACAGGATTCAGAACCAATATATCTATGTACAGTGGGGTGAGACTCGCACTTTGTGATGTCATTTGACGACATTCGAAATGTTGAGCAAAATAATGCTGATTTTCTGAAATTGTTGGTAAACTTTTTTAGGGAAGATTGAAACGAAACAGTGTCTCGGGCTGTTTTTTCTCGTAATCCGAGGGTTTTAAACTTTTAGTTTGTAATGTTGTTTTAAGAGTATAAAGAATGTCTGTAAAATTATAGAACTCTAATTCTATGCGAAGTGAGATATTTTATCGAACAGAAGTCTTCTACATTGTTTATTGTTTAGCAACAATGTTGGGTTAGATCAGGTTACAGTTTAGCTGGAGACACTGAATCATTGTTCTATGTTAAGAGATATGCAAAGGTAGTCCTTGCACAGATTCTTCATGATCCTCTTAATCTATGTTCTCCGGGTCTGATTCCCGCTCAAATTGATAAATTTAAAGACATGTTTACAATAATACTGAGTACATACAGCTCCACGTTATGGAAAGAGGCGTAATCTTTCCGGGCAATGTGCGCTAAGCTGCTGTCGAAATACATATTTACAAATTCTTGAAGGAGGGACTTGATCTGAACAAGGAAGTTATCAGCAGTTTTTACAACAGTAAAAAAGCGGTGTACTGATTAGTAAATTATTAGAAAATTTTTAACATACAAACAAAAATTCAAAAAGACACTAAAAACTGAACCTTTAACGCTTGTGTTGCTGAGTTGGGCATAAACTACAAACATGGCAGAGAGAAGCTTGGCGTATTACTGTTGTAATGGGTATTTGAGATTAAACATTTACACAAAGACCAGTTTTCTCATAGTACTGCTGGGATTTTAACTTTTATAAATATTAAGATTTGTATATGAATGAAATAACACGACTCTTAGCAAGCTGTTTATGTAGATATCGTCTAAAGTGTACAAGTGCACATGACGTGTGGCTGACAACAGACACAATTCTACAGGCAACTTTGTCTTGTATACATTTTAACTTTGTTGTAATGGTGATTGTAAACATATAAATCTTTATGACTATAACCACGTTGTCTTTTTGAAATCAAAGCCTTTAAATGTAACAATTTCCAAGGAGTTGAGTCAGATGTAATGTGATGTTGAAGTGATGGTGTGTGGCGTCTGCACACTTCATGGAGATCTCATGCTCACAGGGGTCATGTTATTTTTGATCTGGAAGTGCTTCTCTTCACAAATACCTCCCCGGGGAGAGAGAATTTAAGGAACTGAGATGAGTCTTCGAGGTAGTGTGTTATTTACACATCAAGAAAATGTGCAAAATGGTCACAGGCATATGGTTTTTGCCGTCCAAATGAGTTAAGAGAGACGTTTTTGTAATCACAAGCTTTGAAATATAGTCCAGGGCAGGATATGCGCTAAACTTGTTCTTAGATTTAGATGGAAAAAGTGGAAGAAAGCTCTCATCCCTTTCAGCATGCTTTAGAGGGAGACCTAAAGTTTTTGTGGTAACGCTACATTCCAGTGCAACTATGACTGTTGGGGTGGTCTCGTTGTCTCTTTTTTACTAGCCTAATGATGAAATTACTTTACCATAAAGACCTCAGTTGCATCTGAATGGGGCAAGGATTCAATCCCCAACATTTAATGATTTACAGTGAGCTTCATATGTCATTGCATGTAACTCTATACTGCATGTCATCAGATCTCATCTCTGCACCACGGTTTATTACAAGATTTTGATTGGCCGACGGCTCACTCCGATAATTAGGATTGCTTTAACAAAGTACCCACGCCTCCCCCTGTTTTACATACGCACTCTTTGGCTCTGTCATATGCAGATAAGTGCCCGCTTTGTTGCACGAGTTTCACACTTGTGTTGAAGCAGATGAGTCTTTCCTTCCTCTGACTGCACAAAAACAAAACATGTTAGAAAAGGGGAGGAGGAAACTGCCAATTAGAATCTACGGCCTTGTAAACGTTTGGCTGCTGATTGGCTAATTGGGTGTTTGAACAGAGAGCTCTCTCAGAGGGCAGACATGCAGATCTTGATCTCTTTATTCGCCATCTCCGCCTTAAACATTAGCATCATAGTCTTAAAATGCATTTAGTTGCCTGATTTATGGATTATTGTGTGGTTTTCTTTGTCTCTTTTACTTTGTGGTTTCTCTCAAACACTTAAACACACTTGGTTAATGATTTCTGGGTCGTAGTTAGTTGATGCCATATCTTCACTGTCATGTTGTGGGTCGGATGACTTTCTTTCTCTTGTGATAAAACCATTTTGAAAGTCTGTTTTCCTGCACAATTATGACAAAATGATGAGTATGATGATTTTTGAGATCATAATTAATGAGGACAATAAAGCAATATTGTAAAATTTGTTAGTAAATAGATCAATTATAAATAAATATAAAAATGTAAACACCTATAAGGTATTCAACAAAACATCCCAAAATATGAGAATATAAAGATTTAATAAAGGATATAGCACTAATAAAAATTTAAAAAATAAAGCACAATAGTTGTTTTAATTACATTATTTTGTTTTTATCATTGTTGGAAGCAAAAGTTTAAATGGAAAACCAATGATGGTGCTCAATTCTACTGGTGAGAACTATTATTGCCCTGGTATATTTGTGAACTTAGATTGTAAATCTTGACCATTTGCAGGGATGTTACCATTTTTACTCATAAAATAATTTTGATATGGTGTGCGTTGTGGATTATTGTAGACAGATCAAGATTGTAGAATAATTAATCATAAATTAGTATCTGTAGAGGGACACATTATAATCAATAGTATTTCTGGATAATATAAAGCTTTTGATGAGATAACAGACAGAGAGCTGTAAGATGGTTTGTTATAGACACAGCTGTCTCATTTCTCTGTCAGGATGTACTCGCTCACCCCAGCGATGAATAATACAAACGCACACTTTATTTCATTCTGCTATATTTATTATGTATGCGATTGTCTGTGGCAGGATTTTTAGGATGAAAATATTAGCTTGTGTGAGTGATGGAGTGAGGGGGCTGTGAATGTAAGTGTTTGAGTTGTTTCGTCATTGTATATCTTGTATGTTTTTGCTATCTTTAATTCCTAGGTACAAAATGTGCATCAAGCAAGCTTTATTTAAAGTAATCCAGTCATTTCAAACTTCTGTGACCCGCAGAATAGAAAAGAATATTTTTGAAAGAAAGTTGAAAACTGATAAGCACGGGCACCTATTCACTTAAACTGTGGGAACACAAAACTAATGAAAGTGAATGGATGCCAGTTACCAACATCCTTAAAAATATCTTCTAATGTGTTCATCAGGGTTTCAAATTTCATTAGGCTGAGTAAGTGATGACTGAATTTTTATTTTGAGTGACTATTACTTCCATGATGCATTAGCTCTTTTTTTGTACTATTTTGTATATTGGGTAAAAACTAATTGTGTAAAGATAGCACAGTAAGTACAATTAATTTTATAATGATGTAATCTTTCACCCTTTTATGTGAAAAAATGAGGAATTTGTTTTTGGGTTTCATGTCATTCATGTGAATGGAAACTGAGGCTGTCGTTCACTAACTTTATCTATTAAACATCTACTTAAGTTTCCACAGAACATGAGAAGTCATACAAATTTGGAACAGACTGAACTTTCATTGTGTCTCTTCAAAATCCTGAGGCTAGCATTCCTGCCATGATCGCAAGCAATTCTAGAGAGCAGAAAATATAATAGCGAGAGAGGCCGAAAGAAACCACCATTGAAGAAAAATGAAAAGGGGGAGCGATGAAAAGAAAGAGAGCGGATTTTAAAAAGTGCAGGAAAAGTGGAAAAACTCTGTTCTAAAGGATTTCTGTGCTTTATATTGAGATCTGATGGCTTTTGACAATAGTTCCCCCCTCTCCCCTTATCCAGATGCCTCTACCCCGGGGGGAAACTTGGGGGCCTATGGTGCTCCGCTCCTGGGAACTACCGTGGGTGATTGGCCCCCGCCTCACCCACCTACGATGCTCACCAGAACAGAGTACTGTGTGTTGGGCAGAGGCAGACCGACCTCAGGGCCCCTAATAAGCAACAGCAGCCATGGAGCCGGGCCACTGAAGAGGCCGAAATCCAACAACAATGATTGTGTAATGATATGGAAATGACAGCAAAACCTGAGCTGAGCTACCAAACGGCAGCGATGTGAAGGAGAGGGTTGTCCAAACTTATTAGGGTTTCTTTCAATTACATGTGTGTCCATTCCTCTTGTCTCTTTGAAGGCCCTTTGTGTTTTCATAACTTAATATTTTTATTATTTTTATTATTTTAAATAATTTCAGAAGCTATTCATGTTTTTAAATGGCTCACCCAAAAATGAAAAGGTGTCATTATTAACTATTAACCCTTTTGTCACGATAAAGCTGTCTTTCTTTAGCAGAATGTAAGAGAAAATATTTTGAAAAATGTTGGGGACCGGCACCCATTCGCCTGCATTGGTTTTGTTTCCAGTCAGAACAATTGAATATATGCCACTGAGGTTCGTTTACAAACTTCATTCAAAATATCTTCTTTTGAGTTCTGGACAAAAGTCTTTCTGAAAAGTGTGAAATGTAAAGAAGGTGGGTAAATGATGACATTATTTTTATTTTCGGGTAAACTATCTGAATTCAATGTTTGTTGTATAAAGCCAAACAATTTTGTTTTGTTAATTAATAAAGATGATCTGTTGCTTTTAGATGTCAGGATTCAGTCCCAGCGTGTGATTGGACAGTGATATTAATCGAGCTGTACTGGGCCCCTTATCATGTACAGCACACAAATTACGCAAAGCAGCATCCATCTGCCGCACAAATAGAGCTCCAGCTCGGACCAGCACTCTGCCATTGTTCTTGCATCCCTCCCGGTCATCCACGGCCCCTCCCGGGGTATTTCATGTGCCCCGCTACTCTGCTCACCCGTCACTGGCTATTCACTTAAACCTGAAACATTTCCATGGGCACAAAAGCTTCAAACATGGCCATGACAAAGGAAAGGATTTTTGCCTTTCTATTCTTTTCCTCCTCTGTTTTTCCATTTTCTTCCACACATTGTGTTCTTAATTGGTTGTGCTTGGTAATTTTGTCTCTTGTCTTCTCCCATACTGAGCGATTGTGCAGGGACGGACGTTTGCTTTGACTGAATCGGACAGGAGCTGACTCCCTCCCGTATGCCGGGAGCCGTTTACCTTTGTGAGGTACGGGGAGTTTGATTCGGGCTCCGTGTGTGGTAGGGTTTGGGAATTCTGCATGGATGTCATGGGAATGCGGAGAAAACCCTCTCGGCTGAATGACTGAGATGACCCCAGCGTGATGAACTGAATGTATTCATATCTCCGGTGCTGCTCATGATTAATGATTCCTGCCGCTTTGGTATTGGATCAATTGAAAAGCTCAGCAGTCTCCCTGTACTGTACATTTTCTTTGTTGCTGGGACCCTACACCGTGTGTGTCCTAACATGCTTTTTTATGAACTCCATACTGTAAAGTTATTTCAGCTACAAGGTCAGGAGCCTATGGTGTGAAGGCTGAAGAAAGAGAGAGAGAATAATAACAAAGGGAAACGACTGAGGCTTTGTCTATACACACAGAAGTGTGTGTGTGTGTATGTATGAGAGACAGAGAGAGAGAAATGTGAAAAAACAAAAAGTGGTGGGGGGATTTATTACCTGGAGTCAGACATAAGCTCATCTCAGCCAATCCTGTAGTGCCACTTTATTGTACAGCTCTGTGGTTGTGTAATACACTTTCAGCCATGAGCTGAGATTCTTTGTTCGCCTGCACCTGGGATATTGCAGCCTGCTAGCCAGGCTTTGTTCTAAACATGTAGCGCGTACAATACCATACATTGCGTACAACCCACACTGGAAAGAGTGCTGACATGCCATTTCATCTTTTATCTGATCAAACCTTTGACAATGACAATTGACTAGTTGGGTCTGTTCAGGTATTTAAAACATATTTTAAACCCTGATGTAATGAAGGTTATACATTTATGCATAATTTATTATGATATATATAGGGATATATATATATATATATATATATATATATATCATATATTATGCATAAATGTATATATATAATTATTTTAGAAAACTCTTAACATTGTCTTTGATTTATGTTTTGCTTGGACATCTGCTGTTTTCACTCTTTTATGTTTAATAGGGATTTAACTGCTTTAGACCATCTGTGAGTCATCTCTTGGGCAAGGCGCATTTGTTTTTATACAATCTATGAGACAGCTAATGTGCTTTTAATAGAAATAATTTAAGTGCCTTCATTTTTGGCATGCCTCGAGTTATACATTTGTTTCCTTCAATGTATCGGTCCATCGTCCCAAAGTTAAAATGAGAGTTCACCTTGAAATAAAAAAGTGTGTCATCATTTCCCTTCCCTCCGAAGAACACAAAAGAAGATGTTTTGAAGAATGCTGGCGAACAAACAGCAGTGCCACCCATTCACTTTCAATGTATGGAAACCCTCCAATTCAAGTGAATGGGTGCCAGGCATTCTTTAAACTATCTTCTTTTGCATTTTGGGCGAAGACAGTCTTACAGGTTGAAGGAAAGTGACTGAAGGATAGCAAAATCTACATTCTTGGTACATTTTCTCTTTAGCGTTTCCAGCAGTATCATTACATAAATTTTTTAAAATGAATAATCAAAAACCTAAAAACCTAAAAATATGATGCAATGTTATTGAAGGTGTGAAAATAGTCGCATGTCTTTGTTGTATGGAGCAGGTGTCTTAAACTCCCAAAGACTTGAGCGTCTGGGAAATCAATATTTATTTTTATAGCATGAGCTGAATGTAAATGCATTAATGTGTGAGCATATGAAGCATTCCAGACATTATGTGCTTCATGTGTCCTTGCAAACCCAGAAGACCCCTGTCTCCCCCCTCGTCTGTCGCTTGCATAATGGCAGGAGCTTGTGAGTGCACACGTGTGTGTGTGTGTGTGTGTGTGTGTGTGTGTGTGTGTGTGTGTGTGTGTGTGTGTGTGTGTGTGTGTGTGTGTGTGTGTGTGTGTGTGTGTGTGTGTGTGTGTGTGTGCGCAAGGAAGGGCAGACGTATAGTGAAAAAGGATGATCTCACTGTATTGCTTGTTGCTGAATTGCAGCCAGGATTTCATCATCCCACCCTATCCCCTATATGTTCTGCAATACTGCTGTCTATCTCATGGGGGTGCCATAGACCAATGATCAATCCATTGTTATGCAGCATATATACCCACATATATACCCACAATGTATGCCGCAGCCTGTAATTCAAACAGACTGGCACCATCTAAGACTGCCAGACTGTCTTAGACAGAAGGCGAGACAGCGAATGTTGGAAACAAAAGGGGATGGACCATGGATGTAAAGATGAGGCTGGAGACTGTAGAGAAATGATGAGAGAGAGAGAGAGAGAGAGAGAGAGAGAGAGAGAGAGAGAGATGCTGAGATGTCTAAAACCAACTCATCTTGAAATCTGATTATAAGCCAAATATTCTATGGCTGAAATCTTTGATAACTGCAAAAACAATACAAAATTGAAGATTAGTTTCAAATTCCTAATGTATACAATAGTAAATTCACGTCTAGACACCAATTTTGGTAGAGAGGATGTAACACAAGCATTAAATGAATGTTTTGCTTTGTTCGGATTTGTTTTGTGCGCATGTTGAATTGCACATTAAAGCAGGATTTCAGCTTTAGGATGCAGTCTGAAAAAGGGAGGAGGTGTGCTTGGATGGGCTGCGTCAGTATCAGTCTAGGAAGTGTCTGCAGGGCTCCACCGTCTCCAAATACTCTGCGGAAATCTGTCCACGCATGTGTGTATGTATGCCTTGTTTCAAGGTCGAACTGCTTCCCAGCTTGAAGGTTGAATTATGTAAGCCAGATATTACAGATATTACAGCCTGTGGTGTCTTCTCATTTGTATCCTTCTGGGATACTGAATTGCATGTATTAGATTTGGTTCGTGGCCTTGGTTATGACTGGATAGTCACGTTTTCTGGATGCCGTGTCGGTTCGAAGGTACATGACATCCTCTGTCTGTGTTTTGGCTGTAGTAGAATTCCGCAAGATTAATGAGATTTTTAGTGCCCTGTGCAGAACGTAATGAGCCTGTTAGTTTTCTTGACTAAGGTTTATGTTCTTTAAAACATGTGTTGTTCACAGATCTGAAGCTTTTTCTCCTCTTGACCTGAGCGTGCAACATTTTGACCTGTCAAACTGTCTGGCAGGGGTGGCCCATAAACCAGCAGGGTGTCTGAGAAACTCTCGCGTCTGTGCACGCTTCAAACATTTATTAGAAGAGCAGGAAAGAAACAGGGTTTCAAGAGAGGAAAAGAGGGAACCTCCGCTCTCTAGGAGGCCATGGATCTATGTAGAGGAATGAACGCACTAAAAGCTGCTAAGGGTGTCACAAAGACATTTCGATGAACCAGTGCTCCGCAATTACCAACACATTCACTCTTTCTCCCACACACACCTGGTTCAGTGATTCCAAACCGACTAATCTGTCTGCCAAACCCCCTACATCCAGCAAACATCTTATCATCTTGACTGAAGAGTCACTCTGAAATCCCTCAAGTCATTAACAAATAATTAATTAGCAACCCCCTGAGGGAACGGATTAAGACCACCACAACCATGTTTTGTTGTGCTGGGAAAAGGGGGGAACTGGAGGAAGATCTTTAGAAGTCGGGTTCAGGGTGCATGCCTGTTCACACATGATAGATAATGCTTACATTTTTATGCCGTGAAATTGAGAAATGATTGCTTTGGGGTTTTATGAGATTATTTAAAGGGCAGATTTTGGTTTATGCAAATAAATAAGGGATTAGTTCGTCAAATATGAAATTCACTCTTTCTAATGGGTTTCATAGGAATCTGTTGTTTTTATGTAAGAACGTTACACTGAAAAGAATGTGTTGTTTAAAACCGGTGTACATGATACAATTACGTTAGTTTAATATAACTGTAAAAAACAACTTAATTTGATCATATACGTCTGATCCATGGCAATAAATTAAGTAATTCCAACAAACCATTTTTTTTAGAATACGGTGATGAACATTCATACCCAATATTCTCGGGCAGAATGAATTGACCTTTAATATATCCAAGGCATAGATCTAGTTTTGAGGATTGTGGTCAGTAAAAATGTTAACAAATTGTCAAATCTGAACTTTTAAGTATTACAAGTTTTGGCTTTCTTAAAGATCCCGTTCTTCATGATGTTAGAGTATAAATAATATCTATAAAATTATGGGACTCAAAGTTCAATGCCAAGTGAGATATTTTATCTAACAGATATCGCCTAAAAAACACAGCCGGGTTGGACTACATCCATCTACTTCCTGCTTAAGTGACATCAAAATCACAGGAATACTCAAAAGGGGGACGTAGTCTTATTGCGCTCCCACGGAAATGAGGAAGAGTAGTGTTGTCGAAGTGGAGCATAATGTCTTTTACTGATCCAATCATAGGCCCATCAATAAACTTTTGAATGTTCTGTGATCACGTCCCGATATCTTAGATATTTCAAGAGTGCTGCATCCCTGTGAAAGACTTGTTTTTACTTTTTAGATTGGGTTAAATCTCTTTTTTCGCCCATTTCTCCTGAGGAGAACAACCTGCCAAATAATTCTGCTCACCGTGATATAGGGAGTTAATCTCCTTAGGCTACAGCCCCCCTTCTTACACAAATTCACATCACCTGGTATGCATCAAATCCTAAAATCAGTCAAGCTTATACATTTATAAATTTATTATTGTCTTTTCTTGAATTCAGAAATAATCTACAGGCATCTTTTTCCTTTTTTTGGGGGCATTTGTTCTTCGAAACCATCTATGCAAGTTTTGTGATTTTGTATACTCATTTTATACACACAAAATGTGATTTTGAAATGTAAACTTAATGCAGTTCTTGAATGTCTTTTCACTAACACTGCCAGAACAGAAATCTAGTCTGTTAAATATTAAAATTAAAATTGAAAGTATTGTAATATTACATTTTCTAATTCCTCTATGTATTAGCAATCATAAATCAATTATGAAATATTTCAAGCTAAGTTCAGCAGCTGCTCTTGGTGTCTCATGGTCACACTTGTCTGGCAAATATTTACAATTTGACTCTAACAGCAGGCCAAAAAGCTGATTTTAAGACCAGTGACTTTATAAATCATTTTAAGAGAAAGCAAATCCACAATGAGCAGGAATACCTGGGTCTCTCAGGGTCGGAAGACATAAAGGATTTATTTCAGAAAAGTGCCGTGGCTTAATGTTTAAACAAATCCCTAATTAGACACATTATTTAAATGAGGCAGAAAAGCAGCAGTAAAGGACCATTAAAGTTTACAAGGGATTTTAAAGCTTGAGATCGTAAACACACAAACTCACAGACAGGCTTGACTTCAGGGTCATCGGGTTCACCCTTGACCTTTAGATCCTCGCATATGTTGAAGAAGCAATTAGCACCACAGCCCATCCCTCTGTCTCTTACACACACAGACAGCTGAAGAAACGTCTTGTCTGTGCTGATCAGAGATCGCCGTCCTGTGCCCAGCGCCGTCTCGTACCAATGACCTTGTCCTGCTTGACCGTGGCTCATGTCAGTGTGAGTGATATCATCAAATGCTTGGATTTCAAAGTTTTACCAGCTGTCATCCTTTAATCTGTTCGACCCCCGACATCCCTTTTTTGCTTCTTCCTTCAAGCACTTGGGAGATTTCGATAGTGGTGGATGGGTGCATTCTGAAAACACATTGAGTCAGACAGGTGTGTGTGTGTTGTGTGATGTCATTCTCTCAGCTGTGATTATAATAAGCACTGACCCTGGTGTTGTGGTGATATCAGTATTCTAATGAACACTAATGAATCAGGTGGCTGACAAAGTGAGCACCAGGGATCTTTTGTGTGGATGTCACCTCCAGCATGATGAAGAGCTGTGTGCAATGCTGTGTGTGTGTGTTGTGCCCAAAGCTACATGGCCAAATCCATCTATCAAGAGATAAAAGAATAAGAATCCCCAAAGAGCATACCAGAAATAGATGGAGATTTAAGATAATTCGTTCGGCTATGCTCGTTCTCAGTGCTGAAATCACTCTGACGAGTCATTTGAGTTTTTCTTTCTTTCCTTTGTGTGTGACTGTGCGCTATAGTTTCCTATGAGTATTTCTTTGTTCTGCCTCATTGTTGCATACGTCTCCATTTGCAACTGAACAGAGATTTACATTCTCTCTGTGTCGTCACTTTCAGAATTCCTTTAAATCAGATTTACTTTAAAAAATGTTAATTGCATGATTTAAAAATGACATCTTGTGTAAAGTTGTCTCACTATATATAAAAATCTCCATAAAACCATTTTAGTTTTCCAGTTTATTTGTAAATCCAGCACAAATTTTGTCTGTATTAATATACAATGTTGTCTGAATTTTTATTAATATCACATTTTGTCATGGATTACTCACCCTCAGGTGGTCCCAAACCTGTAATTTATCAAGATATACTAGATATTTAGAAAAATGTTAGCATGTGAGATTTCTAGTGGACCATTGATTACCACTGTAAAAATGCTAATCAAAAGTACACCAGGACTTGTTTTTCCAAATTCTTTGAATCCCCTTTTTTTGCAAAACAGAACTGAAAAATTTGTTCTACCACAGTAGTCACTAGTGCTCCAGAAATCTAACCTACTAACGTTCTTCCAAATATCTTTTTTACGTTCAACCAAACAAAGAGATGTATACAGTTTTGGAACAACCTTACCGTAGAGTTGAGTGAACATGTTAAATTCAAGCATTCAAACCCTTCTATTTTAAGAATTCCAAAATTAGTCTCAGATGGCCAAATAATGGCCAAAAATATACACATGTGTACCATCTTTCACTCTGAGCATTGCATCTTGTCAACAGAACCTTGGGAACCTTTGGATATCTGTTGAAAAATATTCCTCTGAACTGTTTAAAGATGTTGAAGGTGATGGCCTGGAGGCTTTGGGTTAAATGGATTCATCATTGCTAATGATGAAAATGGCCTCATATGCATATTTGAACAGTTTGATGGAAGAGCTGGTCAGATGGCACACATTTGTTCCAGGTTCCTTTTGGAAGCGCTTTGATGAGCAGCAATTAACATAACCTAGATTTGAAAATGAGGGGAATGACAAACTCAGCATGCCGTAATCCAAACCAATTTGTAGTTATTAGGTAAAATAAAAGATAAGTGGTTTCTAGATTTCAGGGTAGGTTTTAGAATGAAATAAATAGGAGCACAGTTTTGTCTGAATAGCATCTGAATTCAGCTCAAATTGTTTTAAATCTGCACAAATCTCTTGGTTTTGATGAACACAGAGAAAGATATTTGGTAGAATGTGTGTAACCAAACAGTTCTTGAACCCATTGACTGCCATAGTGTGAGTTTGGTTTTTGTTCCGTTGACAACGTAACGTTCTGGGTATTTTTGACTACCATTTTTCTTTTTTCTTTTATGGCATTCAAAATAGGGCCCTTGAGCGTTTTGGTTCCAAGCATTCTTCCAATATCTTACTGTGTTCAACAGAATACATAAATGTATACAGGTTTGGAACATGTGTAGAGTAAGTTTTTCAGTTTTGGTGAAACCCCTACCCCTTTAAGCTAAGCACGGAGACAACATACTACCTCTTCAGCATCACTTTCAGTTTGTAACCTTAACTACACAGACAAATCTAGAAAGTCAAAGGTTATGGTAATGGTTTGTTTACTCAAGGTGTGCAAGAGCATTCCTTTTAAATATCGTCCTAATTTTGAGTTCGAGAATTCATTTATTATTTGCTGAGTGCTTTGGAGTACTCTTATTTGTGTGGTGTATTGTTGAAATATGTGCTTATGTGTTGTACTCTGTTGGCACTTGAGGTGTCAAACTCACTAGAGGCGAGTTGTATTTTAAGAAACCTCTCAGAGTCACCTTGTTCTTTAAGAGCCCCTCTGTGCTTCATATAGCAGCTGTTCCCTATAGATCCTGCACTGCGGGTGCCCCCGACACACACATCCCATCATGAAACTGATCTGGCATCCTGGGAAATCTGCCAAATGCACCCCCTTCAGTACCATCTCAGAACACACACACAGACATCACAACCCAAACCAACATAACATTCCTCTGTGCCAATGTTTAGATTTAATCCCATAATAAGACCCTCAGCTGTCCAAGAAAAGAAAGAGAACTTTCCTCTGCTACAATCAAACCTTCAGTCGTTTCTCATACTTTTCAATCATAATTTGTACTTTTTTCTTTCTTCACTCATATTTTTCTTTACAGCTTGTATGTTCAAGCTACTGCATCATAAATTCATAGATATTACAATTACACAATGTAAAATGTGTTTATGCTCAGAGAGAGAGAGAGAGAGAGAGAGAGAGAGAGAGAGAGAGAGAGAGAGAGAGAGAGAGAGAGAGAATATTTTTTTTTGGTTTTAAAATATTTCATCCAGTTAATATAACACCAAATATTTTTTCTTAAAGTTACTGAATTTACTTTACTTAATTAACTTAAATTTACATGTATTAAGTTTAAACATAAAATAAACCTCTGACTCTATAACCTTCAAATTTTTGTATTTTTTGTGTGTAAATTCGTTCACAAAAAATAAGAGTGTCGATAGAAAATATCTGAATATATGATCACATTTTAGGATTTTGTGTTGATATGCCCCCAGAAAATACATTAGTGGCATATGCAAACTTATGTAACATTAGCTATTTACACCAGAAGGTTTTTGTTGGATCGCAAAGGTGCGCATTGATTGATTTATTTGTTTTTTGCATGGGGTTGAGGGATTTAGCAGGTTAGAAAAGGCTAGAATACCAGATGGACCTGTCTGCTGTCTGTAACCTAGATTCTACTGTATTAATCCACAGTCACACACACACAATCCCCAACACTCACACCAGGAACCTTAAACCAAAACAGGAGAAAAATATAGAGTGTAGTAGGACATTCTGCTCTGTGTGTTAGAATCAAATTTTCTCAGTGTACTTTGTTATCATTTTGATTTACGTCATTGCATGAGCACAGGGGCAGTTTGAGATTAAAGGACTTAAGTTGTGTTTAGAATGTTGTGGAAATTCACCCGAGACCCTTGGCAAAACACGGAAAGTGCCTGTGATATTCCATGCCTGTGAAATAGCTCCTTTGATGAAGATAATGGGTTGGGTCAGAGATCAGCTTTTTATACATTTGTTAATTGAAAATCCCCTAATTATTCAATCTAACCCCCCCCTCGTCTGGAATAAGTAAATGCATTTGCTCTTTATGTTTTTTGAGACATGCATTGTGTTGAAATGATGTCATAAATTACATTATCTTATAGTTACAAAATGCATGTTTGATAAGTGATTGTTTACCCAAAAATGACTATTCTGTAATTAATTACTGATCCTCTTTTCATTTCAAACCTTTTCTTTCCTTAGACAATAAATATGTATTCTGCAGAAAGTTGTACAGGTCTAATATGTTGTAAAAAACATGTAGGTTAAATGATGCCAGAATTTTGGGTGTAAAGGGTGTTTTCCAAAGGTTTCAATACTTTTGATGGTAGCAGGTCTTGCTGGTATCAGACAAAACAATGAACCATAAATGTACCTCAAATTATTATTTTTTAATTTATATTATATAAATTTATCAGGTTTAACAGATTACATCACCACAAGTTTCCCTCTATAAGGCTGTTTTTTCAATTGTATGCTAAAAGTTTTATTTGTGCTCATTCACTTGGATTCCATGGATTTGGTTATTATTATTTAATTCATAAACACTTGACACTCTTTCAGTTTTTATCAGATTAAGATTTTATGAGAAGCTGTCTTGTCCATAATGGAATTGTATCAGTTTTGTGTTATAAAATGAAATTGTTTTAAATATCTCCATGAAGATTATAGTTTCATATAGATGGGCACTTAAGAGAGAATTTTCAGTTTTTCAAATATTTATTTTTGTGTCAGTGGATAGAATTGCAGAAATTCTACAGAGGTGTCTTGAACAAACTCAAGTAAGGTGTATCATTTTTGATTGGCATCAGAATTGCTTTATTTCTCTGGGATTAATTATTTTGTATAGACTCTTGGGAGCCACTTAATGAATAACCTTTAAGAGGCTTATTTTATATCATTATCATAATTACAATAATATAATTTGTTTCAGGATCGGAACCCAGGAATTTGTAATGTTTTGTTACTTTTATAAAGAATTACAAGTTAAACTGGTTCTGTGATTGATCTTTTATGAAGATAATAAATGAGCGGCACGTTGCAATTTAATTAACAGTATCTTCAAATAAATGAGCAAACGATTGGTTTAGTCTTGTACAATTGGTGTTGCATGCACACAGTGTTAATTTGGTATCCAACATGCTTATGGGGACAAGGTGAAACAGGACAACCCTGTATATTTTAAGGTGTCAAACCAAAATGTCAAACTGCTGTTGTCTGATTCTTGGTGAACTTTAATACTGACAGTTTCATTGATTTGTGAATAAATACTTGGGTTTTGACTTTATGTCTACCACTAGTGGGTCAATACAAAAAACAATACTTTATACCCAGGGGGTATAACATTTTTCGCTTTACATATCCGTTCTTTAGATCCATGTAGTTCCTTGTCAAACCCCAAGGCGTCCAAGAACCTTTGATTAAGACTGAACTTTTCTTTTTGTTGATTTAGACGTGTGTATGAACGTCATGAGATTCTCCACTTCAAAAAGCCAACGGGAGTGGAAGTTTATAAATGAGCACTTAATCCTGTGAATCAGCCGGTAATTGTACATGCCGCCTTGTGAGACAATCTAATGTAAATGTGGAGTGAAAGAAAGACGGAGGAGAGAAAGAGAGAGAGATTTTGTGGGGAAACCCGTGTTGGATAAATCAATGAAAGAAAGACTCTGGTTCTGTCGAAGCCCGGAGCAGTGCTATTAAACCATCTTCAAAGCACAAAGCTATAGAGACCAAGAACAGATAACACGATCGACACACAGACGGCTCTATTTCTGTAATTTAATACAACCCCCCCCCGCCCCCCACACACACGTAGGGTTTGCATGTTTTTATATTGTATTATCCTCTTAACTTTCTCCTGTCCTAAACTTAACTTTTACCTTTTCTTAATGGGGACCAAAAATGTATAAAAGTGGTCAAAGACTTACTAGTATATTTTTCTATGCACACTCACACAAACACACTTATATGTGTTTGGAGGTCTCAAAATGTTCCACTCATTACTGTAGAAATTCCTTAGCTTATTCATTGCTTGATTACTAATTCTTACATTATTATTACTACACAAACACAGGTTTTAAAATCTGTCATGAATTGCACACCGTCAAGTGCATCCAAACCTGCATACATTTATATGTTAGACTGAACAAACAGAAAGATATTTAGAAGAATGTTAACCACTGAGATTTCTGGGGTACCATTGACAACCATAGTAGGTCTTTTGAACAATCAAGGAAAACAAAAAGGTCTAGAGCACCTCTAAGCATACTTTAATTGTCTTCAAGTATGGTAGTCGTTGGTTCCCCAGAAATCTAAAATGCCAACATTCTTCCAAAAAGCTTTCATTATGTTCAACAGAATAAATGATTTTACACATGTTATGTAAGTTGATTCTTTGCAGCGATATTAAGTCATTATGTGACATTCAACCGAACAACTACATTCAGCTGTTTTGCTATTAACCGTTTCAAAATTATTTTATTTTGTTTGGGTAAGGTTTTAATTATTTTACAACTATTTTATTTTGTCTTCATTTTTAAAATAATCGAAACTTGCCTGTCAAATATCTGTTAGTGGTAAATTGATGTTATCTTTTTTCATATATTAGTGTCAAACTTTTAAAAATCATACAATATGCACCTTTACAGTTTTTGAATTTTTATTCTAGAAATTCATCACGTAAAAGAAATATGAAGCGTTAGTAGTTACTTTAATGCCCAATAGCAGAGACCCAGTTAAAACTAGGACATGCCCACACACACTTTCACACACACATACATAACACATGTAATCTCTATGGGAAAGCTAACATATATCAAAAATGGTCAGGGGTGGCTAAATTTAGGGCTGTGTTGTAAGTAGGTCTCACTTTCTTATCTCCCTCTCTTCGTCTCTACCTCACTCCTATCTATTTTATTTTTTAATGGTTGGAAGGGTCATTAGGTGCACATGGTTTCTTGGTAATCATTAGGTGAATGAACATTTGCAAATATACTATCAGAGTGGCTCAAATGGGTTAAAAGGCCAAGGTTGAGGTTCAGGAGATGGTCAGGTGATTAAAATGATGTTTCCAGTACCAAATTTAAACTTCTACTCACTTTCTATTTTAATTTGTCATTCAAAGCTGTGTTATAACTCCTATTATTTGGTTTTATGCTAAATCAATTTTCTATAGATGCATTAGAGTTGAGTGCAGGAATGTTAGTGGGTGCTTGTATGCCTTAATTGTTTGGCACTAAAGGATGGTACAATCTTAAAGTAAAGAGAAACTGTTAAAAGTTGGATAAACAGCATCAGGAATTCCCAAAACAACAAAGAGTCGCTCAACTCAACGTATAACTGACGGCTTTTTCAAAATGATTGACATTGTGTTGTTTGAGGATTCCTCTGGGATGTGCAGATCAAAGTTGACTGGATAAAAGCAGACACAGGTTCCTCTTGCCGTGTCAGTAATGTGGATCATGTCCTCCAGGGGATGTTCAGGAGAAGCTTGATGCTAAAATCCTCAGGTGTGTCACTTACATGAGCCGTGAGCACAGATGTTAAGTCAAGTGCTGGTAAATGAACGCATGCCTCAGTCGTTGAGGTTTTTCTTTAAAGAACTCGGGAGGATGATGGAGAAGCCCGAGGCTTCGTTTCGACAGGCTTATTTAAGCGAAATCCATTTAGATGTTTGTAGTCCGAACAGCACAATAACACATGGAATCCAGTGTTTACAAACCAGTACAGACATGTTTTTTTTAAATGGTTCCATCAGATTTCAAGTTTTGTAGCTCTTCGGGATAGGATGTGTGTATATTTTGTTAACGGCTCTATGTTGTCTGGAGCTCTTGTTCTTCGCTTGTACATATTGTGACATACACTGTGTAGGAAAAATGACTGAGCAAACAATTGTTTCTGGGACATAGTGTACTTATGAATGTGTAAAATACCTTGCAAGCAGTGAGCACTGCTACGACATGTCATGAGCAAAATTTCCTTTTGGTTTTCTTTTGGTTCCCATTGACAGCAACTGTGTTTGTTGTATGAGACAGTCTCTTGGCATCATGCTGGTGTTATATACACTGAAAAAGCTTTCAATGCATAACTTCATCCAATTTATAATACGTCGTTCAATTCAAAATTTTAATTCAATTTAAATGAAATATTTTTTAACATGTTTTAAATTGTTTCATTTGATCAAGGTTTAAAATATAGATGTGAACCATTACCCTTAACATTTTTATCAGTGTATCTTTGCAGTACAGTCAGGGAGCCGAGTATATCTTTACTGATGTCAAATAACACCCAAAAACACTGATTTTGAGTATTTCCCTTCTTTTATTTCCCCCTAATAGCTATCTATCTTGTATCCTTATATAAGGAGTGTTTACTTGGGAAAAGCATTTGTCCTGAGTTTTTTTTAAATGTGTATAATCTTTTACCGAAACTTGGTTCTTTTCCCATCTCCACCCACAGCGTTTAGGATGATTCAGCGTTAAGCCCAACTGTCCGACCCAAGTACAGACAGACAGGAGAGGATCCTGCAGGAGTCTATGACAGAAAGAATGAAGATCTGCAAGATCCTCCTGCCAGCAGTGAGGAAAGGCCCATGTCTTATCACTTTACAGGGATATTGGCAAGATACCATGTGAAAAATGGTTGTGCAACGTTCATTTCTTTGTACCCGTGCGTCTATTAAAAAGTTTAATGCCAGTTTGCGTAAAACAGACTATAAAGATGTTTGGGATGTGTGCTGTAATTGGCACTTTTATAGACAGGTATTATTCTGTCATGAGCTTATAAGTCAACTGTGTTTGGATATTGTTAAGCTTTGCCAGTTCTTAAGGATGGGCGATACATTTTACTAGTACCAATACTAATTTTTTATGATTTCTAAGGGTATCTTGGGTAATTATAGCAATTTAACATATTGTTATCTATTAATATGCTGCTTGTTATTTATTAACAGCAATTATAGAACGTGATGAAAGGTCATAAGATGTTTAGTAACATCAAAAGCTGAAAACCCTATCATGTAATCTACAGACGTACACATCGCTGTGTGTGAACACAATGTACTCCAGAAGATAATTATAGTTTTATTTTCACTTGAAAAATAAATGTATGACATGCATTTTGTCATTACAAAGTTTTTTAAGTGATAGTTCAACCAATGTTATTCTAAACCTTCAGAACACAAAAGAAGATATTTTGAAGAAAGTCAAGAACTTGGCACCCCTTTTTTTCCATTGTATGGGAACAAAACCAAATGCCGGTGATAGTTGACAACACTCTTCAAAATATTATTTAATGTATCGCAGAAGACAGAGACTCATAGAGGTTTGAAATAAATAGGGTGAATAATTGTTGACAACATTAAAATTTTATGGGAAAACCTGAATTGGGCCTAATTTTTAAATTGAATGGAAGTGAACATAATGCCAATTTCTATACTTCCACTGCCAATTTCTATACTTCCACTGAACAAATAAGAATTTCTTTTTAATTGATTATGAAGAAGTTCTAATTAGTTTATGGGATGTTACAAAAATGGATCCAGTCTGCATTCACAGAACAGAATTCAGGTGAAGCTGAGTAAATGAGACATGTGCCCATACGGCCGGCAGAATGTGGTACAAGTTGCCCAAACAGAAGCAGCTTCTCAATTTCTTTGCATCATAACCGGTCTAATGAGCTGGTCAGGGTGACCCGTCTCAACATCTGGTGTCCTAATTGGACGCCCAGCACTGACCTCCTCTCAATCCTTTGATTAAAATGGGCCTTGATTTTTACGGGCCAAGCTAACGGAATCCAGACCCCCAGTGCTTTGGATCCCATCGTCGTGGGAACTGCGGGTTCCCCTAACGACATGCCGAGTGGCCGCTATCAAGGGGGTCAGCGTGAGGAATAATGACCCAGCAAGCCTCGTACTACAATTTTTGTCCAATTAGAGTGCAGCGCACATCAAAAGACCATACCTTCAGCACAGCAAGATGCACACGGGAGGGAAAGAATAGGATAGCTGGGAGAAAAAGGGAAAGGGGAGAAGAAGCCGAAGAGCCGTTTCATTGAGCATGGAGGACCTGGGGAGGGCCCATAGGTTCTTTATAATAGAGCCGCGCTCTGTATGTGTGTGAGGTTGAGTTATTGTCCGAGCGCATATAGAGGCTAATGGGGTTTTCAGGATTGGAATTTGTAGTTTTTAATAACTGAGGTCAGGAGGTTCTTGTATCTGAAGACGTTGGGGAGGAGAACGTATTGTTGGTCTGTATTTCTGAAGTTTGTTTTTTCAGATGGCCCGGTGAAAAAGTGCCCTATGTTAAAGGAGGATTTTACAGAGAGGAGCCAATAGGATATTAAAGGTTAGAGTGTTAGGTCCCTCTACTCTTTCATGGTTCAAAAATGTCATTTTGTTCAGTAACATGAGATCACACTTTAGAACATCAGTCACCTGGAATGATCTGGGGGCCTTCTGGAATTTAAAAGGGTAGTTTGCTCAAAAATTTAAATGTTGTCTTCATTTAATAACACTCTTGTTATTTCAAACCTTTATGGATTTTAACTATAGTACGTAAAAAATATTTTGAAAAAATTCAGAACAATAATACCCATTCACTTGTTTTGCTTTGGGTTGGCTGAATTCCGATAATTAGTTACCTTCATTTGGCTATAACATTCTTCCAAATATTTTTTTTATTAAATTGATATGCATACCCAAAAAGATTTTACTATATTGCATACAAACATATATCCATATACATATATAAGGTATAAAAAGGTATATCTTATTGATTCAGGATGTTTTCAAAATTTCTTTATGCAATTTACTTGGATAATTCAGTTGTTGCTCCATTCACAAAGTATAAAATATGATGTCCTAATGCACAGTACACTATAGTACAGGTCCATTTATTACTGATCGGGGTCAGTTTGGAATGTTCTACTATCTGTTGATGGTTTTTGATGACTGGGGCCTATCCTCCCAATGTCTGCGTGTTCTTAATACCCCCTTAGGCCTAACTGTGACCTGTGGGTCGCACACACACATCTCTGCTTCAGCATATCAGCCCCCTGGTGTTCTTACTGACCCAATAACCACACACAAACACACACTCCATTTCTTAATCCTCTGATAGGTCACACAGCCCCTGGAGTGCTTTTTGACACCAGTCCATCCATCCATCCATTCTGATTTCCGTAACTACCACAGTGACCCTGCCTTGTACCTGGGATTCATACTGCAATTATTCACAGCTTATGGCTTTTACTTGTCTGACTTATTACAAAGCCATTACTAAATGTGCTTTTTTATATTGTACAGACTGGGGGTAGAAAGACCAAATTTTGAGGAATAACTTTGATTCATGTTGAAGGAGCACACGTGTTTAAACTAGCCTCACCACATTTCACCTGTGTTGGATGTGTTGAAATACATGTGAATCGATTAAACCCCAAGTTTTTCCACCCACACAAAGTTGGCATGCCGTGCATTCACCAAAGCTGAAAACAACCAGTCCTTACTCATTCATTATGGCAATGATTATAAGGTCATTTTCCTCCTAATTTCCAAAAATTACTGGGTATCAACAAAGGAAGAGCCCCCATAATGCCTCTCTGTTTGTTACCATGGAGACGAATCATTTTTGGAGATTGACCTGTGATCTTCACCTTTCACCCCCACTCAACCGGACCCCTTAATACCTTCCTGTCTCCATTAGGGCTGTGCTGGGGTCACAGGCGTTAGAGGTCAGAGAGAAAAGTTCATTCTGTCAATCAGGTCATGTCACTAAATAGGTGCATTGTGATATTTTTAAGTCAAGAGGAGGTGTTTTTTTGAAAGAGTGTGATTGTCATTTTTCAATTTTGTGTATGTTCATATAGTATATACAATAGCAGCTGTAGGCATGTATAAACTACTAATATATATAACTGTTTAAAAGCACATTGTCTGCTCTTAAATGATCTGCAACTAACAGGCAAAACAGCTGATTTGCTTGTAAGTTTTAATCTGTCCGACTCACAGTATGAGCTTCAAAGCCTCTCTTCACATAATTTGTCTTTAAAGAAGTTAACAATGGATTAGAATAGGGCCAGCATTATGGATGGGACATTTTCCTGAAATATCAGTCTATGCATGTATGTTAGAAGCATGTTACACTTTTATGATTCCAAATCGTTTTGTGATAGAACCATTCAGTCAAAAGTTCCTTAAAGGACCATATCTTTTTTACCTTTCTTATAATCTAAATAACTCTTTTTAACCACAAAGAGCCTTTTTTGAGACAGGAAGGTTCTTCTGATGTTCAAGATTCTTTATAAAACATAAAAAGAGCTTTAAAAATTAAGGTGTTTATGTGGCTTTTTATTGCGTTTGTAAAATATTTCAAAAAAGTATTCTGTGAAAAGAATTGTGCAAACAAAATGCATAAAGAATTGTTCTCTATGGATCATAATAGTTAATGTGTTTCAATATTCATAAGACAAATACAGATATGACAATTTTATTTACCCGACTATGAAAAAACTATACTTTATGCTTTAAAACACTTTATGCTTTAAAACACTTTGAGACTACAAATGGGTCATTTACTGTAGCTCAGTGCAATGGTGGTGCTTTGATATACAGAAGACTACAGTGTTGTGAATATACTTGGATCAGATGAGCTCTGTATAGCACCTGCATGTATACATTCTTCACTTTTTTGGATATATCTATGAGTTTCACACTACTATCATAGAATATTTCTAGGAAATGATCAGCTGGTGAGGCACAGTGCTCAAAGTTTAGAAAGCCCATACCCACAATATGTATAGCATGAATGCAGTCTTAGGATGCATTCATAAAGCAGTTCAGTTTGTTATGATGTGTCACAGTTGATATTGAGTTTGGCCTACTCGCAACCAACAGCACACCAGCTAGACAGTCCCTGTGATTTAATCCCCGTCATTGTGAACAGAGATCTGGCAGTCATTTTCAATGAGTTGGGTCATGACCTTGATTTAGCTGTGGTGGTGAACAGCGCCATTGAACACAATCTCAGCAAGTTTAAAATCAGCTCTTGTTAGCAGGAAGCATTGCTCTAATGCCAGGCTTTCATGGGTTTGTTGAAACAGGGACTGTGTTTCATTATCTCTCTTTCTCGCTCGCTCGCTCGCTCACACATGTCCTAAGCTATGTGTGGTACATACTCTATATAAAGGTAATATTTATCTTACCACGGTCTTAACAGTGTTTCTTAACCACCCACAGACCATATTCATACAATGAGGGCACTTATACGGTTTTTGTGTGCCACCCCTATATCTGCTAAAGATGTTTTTTGTAATGTTCTGTTCCATCCTGTTCCTACCCCTCACTAAAACACTTCAGAGATAAAAGCTCTCTCTCTTCCTCTTTCTGTCTCTCACTTTTATATAAATTATCATTTTAGACTTGCCCCCAGTGCCGTCTGACTCCATAAAGATTCCAATGTGATGACATGGCAAAGCAGACTTGTAATACAACCAACAGATTGGGTGATTGATCGACTGGCACTCACCCCAAACCAAACTCTCACACGCTGGATCTGTAGCAACTTGTCAGGACCGTGAGTGGTATTAGGGTGTGTGTGAGAAAGAGAGTAGGAGGAAAAAGACTTAAGAAGGAGAAAAATACCTGCAGCCAGGTGTAAAGTGGGATCTTTTATGTCGTCTTCTGTCTTTTGCCCTGGACGCTGAAAGATCTCGTTCAGAGCCGGTCTGGGGTTGCGGGATGGCTTTTTTAAAAACACACACACTCTCAACACCCTCCGGGTTGCACTGCCTGCTGTGATTTATGTGTTTCGCAAACAATAGGATAGGGTCTGAAAATAGAAACAGAATACATTGGCTTTAGATATAACAAAGCTTAAGATTCACTTAAGAGAGAAAAAAAGCATTAACATTTATGATTTAACTCTTTGAAAAAAATAGTGAACCCGTTTTAAAGTCAACAATTAAAGCAAGTTTTCCCACTACCCCTAAATCACACAAAATGTTACGTCATATCTTTATTTTTTTCATTAGCTGTATTCTTTGTGTACACTACCAGTCAATAGTTTTGGGACACTTACTCACTAATGTACTCATAAAGTCACCATATTATGAAAAACAAAGGAACTATGGAAATAACAAAAAGTGTAAAAGAAAAAAATGATGTTCATCCTTAGAGTAGTCAACTTTTAATTAGACTTTGGAAAAACAGCTTCTTAAAGTCCAAAGTCACCCATTACAAAAAATTTTTTTTAAATAAAATTTTTTGTCCTGAAAAATGTAAATGTTTGCCAAATAATACTCACTAATGCAAAGATATAGGCCCTCAAGATCTCTGCGCTCCGCAAATGAGCTGAGACTTGTGGTACCAGCTCAAAAGGGTAAGAAATCTCTCTCTCGAAGGTTCTCTGCTTCAGTTCCTCGATGGTGGAACGATCTGCCTCTGGCTTCACGCTTGTCACGCTCGGTCTCTATCTTTAAAAAACTCCTAAAAACTCATCTTTTCCGGCTACACCTAACTCACTAACTCACTTCTTTTCTAACTACTCACTCTATCAAAAAAAAAAAAAAAAAAAAAAAAAAAAAAAAAAAACCTTCTTTTGTAACTTCACTCTCTGTGTAACTCGGTAGCATTGTTGTAGCACTTGTTCACCTATTGTTGTATCGGCTATTTACCGCTTCATTGTCTCCTCGACTATTGTAAGTCGCTTTGGATAAAAGCGTCTGCTAAATGACTAAATGTAAATGTAAATGTAATATTTTTTTCTATTAAATGTATTTCCCACATTTAGGCACAAACCTTCAGATCCTATAATTTTTAAATAATGAGAAACATTTCTCCCAAAACTATTGAGTGGCTGTGTAATCCGTTGTTAGGTGCGCGTGCGTGCGTGCGTGCGTGCGTGTGTGTGTGTGTGTGTGTGCGCTTGTATACCTGTGTGTGATGGATGTGCTTTAAAATGTCTTCTCTTGGTTGTAAAGAGTTACTGATTGAAAGAAAACCAGAAAATTGCTTGACTCAAATCATTCTCTAAATACCAGTCTGTCATATAAGTAGACAATATTTCGACACATTTGTATGTTCAAGGTTGCACCGTGTGACCCTGGGTTTGGCACATTTCAGAATTTAAGAACTGTCTTTCATTTAGTTCATGATTTTGGATCCAATTTTAAATCCCTTCAATTTGTATTTGTAATTTTATATCTGCAATGGTATACCAATTCTCTTTGCATTTACATGTATGCATTACGCTTTTATTCAGGTAAACTTTTGGCATCATTGGTCCTCCCTGGAAGATCAAACTTGCTATCTAGTTCAATGCATCACCAACTAATCATTACTCACTACCTCAATGCAAATAAAGTTTAAAATGACTTTATAGGTTAAAGGAGGATTCAAGATGCACAGATCCTTGGAGATGAGAGCTAAATTCCTGTTAGAAATAATGCTGCTAGAGCAATTCAGTGACATTCTGTGTCGGGGATGATGTTCACGCTGACTGAGCCAAATCTGATTTCTATGGCACTGTCAATGGAAATCTGATTATTTCCATTCCAGCACAAGAGAAATAAATTCTTGCCAGACTTATTGATTTTTTCCTCAAACTTTTTGTAATGAATCTGCTTTATGTGCAAACTCTACCACTCAGTGCAATGTATTTTTGGACTTAGACTCTTGATTTATGATTATTTGAGGAGGAACTATAAATAAGCGAGTAGAAATTTTACCACCACTCTTGCACAGTCAGAAGACTCAAACACTTGAAATAGTATTTGTACATTCAGTCCTTACAAATGAACTTTAAAATCTGACTTGAAGAGACAGTTATGTAATAAAACATCAGTTCTTCACAGCCAACCCCACTATTATTCCCACCAGCATGTGACGCTTATAAAAATAACCCGTTGCATAAAAACACACTCATTTGCAAGTTTCACAGATTAAATAAGCAAGAATCAGTAATTACTGCACTTATCTAAATGTTTGTTCTCTGCAAGGCGCCAAGTTATTTTATACAAAGAATGAAAGCTATTTCATTAGATTTGTGTATTATTCGAAACACAATGGCCCTAATGCACACAAAGACTGAAAACTGAACGAAGCTGGACCTAAGCCAATTAAACACGTTTTCAGTTTTCTAAAAAGAAATTATTGTAAATCATAAAAGTAGATTAAATATTTGCATTTGTGTGTTTGGGGGTGGGGCCACAGGCTCTTGTGCTTGACTATTAGTTAGTAAGAGTGGCTTACCTGTGTATTGTCATGCTGTTTTGTGGTGTTGTGTTTGAACTTTTTATGGGACACTTCCCCTCAAAAAGAAAAATCTGTTATGGATTACTCAACCTTTACTCAGTTGAAAAAAAATAGATATTTAGAAGAATGTAAGCTGTTTAGGTTTCTATCTATGACTACCAATGTAGAAAAAAGTAGTAAAAGAGTTTGTCTAAAATATCTCCCTTTTCATATTTTTCTACTATGGTATAGACAATGGTGCCCAGAAATCACAGTTGCTAAGATTCTTCAAAATATATTTTTGCACATCGCAATTTTGCTATATCTACACTCAATTTTTTCTGCACAGTATAATACATTTAAAATTGAAATTAATAAATATACTGTTAAAATTTTGTTTACACGTAAGTAAAAAAGCAGTAAATATAATTACCTAAAATGAACTAAAACTACTTCACAATAATATTTTAGAATTCTCCCAAAACATTATGTATACATTACAAGTATATATATATATTTATAAATAACATACTTTTTTCATTACAGTAACTACAGTGAAATACATTTAAAATATTAGAGAAATAACTACAGCATTTAAATAAACTATTTACATTTTTCCCTCTGAAAAAATCTTTCTAATGTTTTTAAAAAAGGTTAAAATAACTGTTTTATTTTCGTGATATTTATCAAGCCCCGTGATTGTTTTATTTAATCTGTTCAAAAATCAATTGTGTGCACGTCTGTGTGTGTTTATCAGTGCAGTTAAAGCCAATTGCCATCTGATGCGAGTCTCTTACACATTGAATAGATCTGTCTGTCAATGAATGTATTTGTAATGATGCCGCAGATGAGTGCACAAAGAAACCCTCACTCTGTCTATTGCCTATAACCACTCATTATACAATAGTAATGTTAGTGATTTTATGCCAGTTATCAGCATTATAATAAATAATGTGTGCTTCTGAGACTATTAAAGGTGACTCTTCTGTCACAGGTAAGTGACTCTTGTGGTTATGTTTATTTGTGCGAGTGGCGTTCAGACATAACACTCTGTATCTGCTTAAATCAATAGGGAAAGTAGCTACATGGAAAATGTCCCGAGAGAGAGGGAGAGAGAGAGGGAAAGAGAGAGTGAGTGAGTGTGAGCTGACTATGGCAAAAGTGTAGAAACACACATGCATCCGGATTCTGCTGACACTTGGATTTCTGTGGGTATTAGACACAAAACCTCTTCTGAGTAAACTACTTCACTATAGACACACACACACATAACACAGAATGACCTCTAAATGCTTGCTTGGCATATAGTTGCTCTATACATCCCAGATGAGAAAAAGATGAGAGAGAGAAAAAAATAATTTTACGATGAAACAGTTTACGTTTCAAATTTACAGTTAAAGAGGAGAAATATTAAAGTTTTGCAATATATTTGAAATAATAAGTAATAATTAACTACTCTGTTTAAATGTTATGTATAAGTTAATCTAATAAAGTACAATATTTCCATTTGAATTCACCAAAATATTTGGTATGTATTAAAAGTATATGTTTGTTAAATAAATACTAATATTTTTCATTACATAAAATTAAATAATATTTGTAAAATTTTGAGAAATTACCTGTTTTTTTTAATCAATTCTTTTAATGTGTTCCACTGAATTGTTTTACATTTTTAAAAGATTTAAAAAAAAAGTCTACACTTTCTATATAATGTGGTTCTCCACCATGGACATTTATTATAAAACACTTACTATTATTTTGCCAATTTTAGTAGTTTTTTCGTAGTTTTCTGAAAAATTATTTATGACTTGGTTATAAAAAGTTACAGCTTGTTTGTGGCGGCTAAAGCTGGGGTCATCAGGGTCAGACTCAATGTCAGGAGGGAGTGTCGTTCAAATACTACCCTTGCTTAAGAGACAAAGCTCATAATCTTGTGTGTGATTAGCCTATCCTCTATTTAGACACGCACACGCACACACTAACCTGTCTGTATGACATATACGTCCTGACATCGATCAGTGAGTACGTCTGACCTGCAACTCCCTGACACACAAAGAGGAAGTTCAGCCTAATCACTTTCTGCCTTGAGCAAAAGTTTATCTGAACCACACACAAACACATTTCTGTAGTCTTTCCCCCAGACTGCACTTCTTGTGCGTTAACAGAGACAGACTTTGGGCCCGTTTGTATTCTTTATGGCCAACTGTCATCTGGCATCTGGTGAGAGCGAAACTGGCACAGCGTTGAACCACCATCATCATCGAGATGAAATGAACGGGATCGGCCCATCTGCAGTCAGTCATTACTAGGTGACATCTATGATAAAGTCAAATATAAAATCAATTATGGTGTCTAGGTAAGGGATTTGTTTAGTTAAAGAGCACTTGAGAGAGAAAGAGAAATAAGGGGATTTTAAAACTTTAAATGATAGATGAATAATTAAAATTATGTTGAGATTCACTCACCCACCACATATTTCAAACCTGTATGACTTTCTTACTTAAATGGAACACAAAAGAAAATATTTTGAAGAATGTTGAACTCATCAACTTTTATTGGTTTTGGGAACATGTTGCCACTTAAGTTTGTTTACAAACCTTCTTCAAAATATCTTCTTATTTGATGACAAAATCAACTATAACTTAAATATTATATTATATTAATTTAGAGCACAAACTTTAAGTTAAAGGAATAGTTCAGCCCAACTGAACAATTATTTAATCATTCACTCATCCTCCAAACCTGTGTGACATTCTTCTATAGAATACAAAATAAATATTTTGAAGAATGTTGATAACCAACAATTGGACCAGGTGAAACTTATACATTTTCTGAAACAAAGAGTTTTTAATGGTTTTAATGGTTTTTAATGAGTTAATTTTTTTATTCAGATTTTATTTTATTTTAATTCTGAAAAAATAATTGAACATGATTTATTTTTATATTATTATACACACATTTTCTAATTTAAAATAAATATTAGATATGTGGGTGATGTATATGTAGTATGATCTCACTCTCTCTCTAGCACCCATACCCTTTCCTTGATTTGCTTTCACTGTTTCTTCTTTCACCTTGCTCGAGACAGGTTTATTAAGTGTGTGTGTGGGAGGTTCACTACGTTGTTCTCTGGCACTAGAGGTTTTTAGGGACTCCTGTGGTCTGGAAGAAAGAAGCTTATGCTTCTCTGATCTGTCAGGCAGAAAGACAGACATGGAGAAGATACGACGACATAAGAGAGACAGAGTCATGCAGGAGCCAAAGCAAAAGGGGAAGATATTCAGAGGCAGGGGGAGGGACGGGTACAGTGTGAATGACAGTGAGAAAACCAGAGAGGACGAGAGTGCTCTTAAGACGCGCTGACAGTTTGAGACAGTAGGGGAGAGATGGGATGAGACGGGGAGCCTTGAGAAGGGAGGAGTGGAGGCGCAGGAGGGAGGCACCACCCCGCTGATTAAGACGTATCCCACATTGCCCCTCTCTCTGGTGGCACAGCAGGCAGGGCGCGCGGGGCATGGTGTGAAGTTGCGTGACGCTGGCCCTGGCACAAAGAAGCAGCAGAGGAGGGCGCCAGGCGCTGTGTGGCACGGTTGCGGGGATACGGCCACTCAGGGTTGGCATGTTGTTTTTTATGCCTGTGATCCACATCCAGATTGACAAGCTCAGATGCATGCAGAGAAAGACAGCAAGTGTTTACTCACACACCACACTTTATGGTAGTCCGCCTTGTGTGTTTCGAATTAAAGTCTCGTCTGATGGGATTGCACATGCGGTCAGAATGATTGGGCCTGTGCGAGTGCGCCCGAGACCCACAAATCTCTCTCATCTGTCAGTCACCAACGAGAAACCGGTTATTTCCTCCATTTCTATTCTGGCTCACCTCTTTCCTTTGCTTAGATCTCTGCATTTATCTCTTTCTCTATTAACCGTTGCCTGATGTAATCAGTACGTGGATGCTGTCTGTTGACTTGATGTGTAATGAGTACAATTCAAGTCTCAGGGAGATTAAAGGCGGCGTGGAAAAATCAGCCCCCATCAAACTCGGCCCCATTTCCTGATGCCACAGGTCTGAATCAGCTGCCTGATTGGAGACGGCGCTGCGTGACGGAGGTTCCTCTTACCGTAATGCGATACACATTCTTTGTGCTATAGACTGACACACGTCTGATCGGACTAGACAGAGAAGAAAACAAACTTGAACATACACACCGATTCTTCTGTTATACCCAAGTTTGCACCTGGTGTAAAAGGAGATTTGTCAAAGCATCTTCTCGCATCATACCTATCATCGTCTGTCACCGTGTGTGTTCTGAGATGTGTTCCATCTCTGCGTGAGGGATTTGAGCGGACAGACAGATACGCAGACAGACAGACAGGAAGGAGGTGGATGAGCATTCATCCAAAATAAAAGGATGAATAAATGATTAGGAGATGAAAGGCGCAGCAGAGGGAGGCGTCGTTGTCTTTTAAAGCGTGCAGAGTCATTGACTCATCCAATTACACATTACACACAACTCTGTACTGACTGCATGCCATCCAGAGGCCCTGTGTGTGTCTGAGTGTTCATGTTTTGTGTGTGCATGCTTGATGTAGTTTTGGCATCTTATCATCGCCAAAAGTTGACAAAGCCTCCCAAAGGGGACATCTAGGGACATGCTCAATAGAATAATCAGTTCCTTAATAAAGCAAATTATGTTCAGCCTTAAAAGAAAACATAACCAATAATGTTATCTATGAGGATTAAAAGATTATGTTTTTTTATTGTTTTAGGAAATATTTAAACCCCAAATAATTCTGTGATACTATTACAATTTCATTTGATTCATTTGTTGAGATTTGGATTTTACAATTACAATCATTAATTTGGCTGACGATTTATCCAAAGCGACTTACAGTCTTATGCAGTGGACAATCATCAATGCAGAGCAAATGGGGTTAAGGTGTCTTGCTCAAGGACACTTCTGTCATTGTCTGCTGGCACTGGGATTCGAACCCGCAACCTTCTGCTAACAAGTCCAACTTTCTACCACCAAACCACGACTGACCACGACTTGCCTAGCTCACAGAAGCTGTTTCATTTTAAATAACTCCAAAATATAGAAAAATATACCAAAATATAGAGAAACAAAAGTAAACGAAAATGTGCTCTTGGTGGAAATACTCAGTTGTCTGTAGCTGTGTATTAAAGTCAATGTCCTTACTATGGTTTAATAAATTAATATGTAACAGTGAAAAAGTTATAATATATTTTTATATAAATATATTTGGTACATATTATTGAACTTATAGGCAGGTTTTGCATTTTAGGAAACATTCACTTTAAAAATAAGACATAACATTCGGCCTGGGGATTTTTAGTAACATTAAAAGCTGCTTTAAACTATTAAACAGTAAAAAGCACTTAACAAATGAATTGTAAAATTCAATTAAAATGACTTTTCAGTTAGTTCTGTGCAGAAGTCTGGCCATCACTAGAACGTTTTCTGGTTTTAATTTGAAGTAAATCCACCTCAAAGCTGTACTGAGGCCACTGTACTTGGCAAACGTTCTTTGTCTGACCTTTTTAAAGCAACTAAAATGCCTTTGTTTACATACAGGATAAAGGCGTCATTCTCCATTCACCTCGTGTGTATGTGTGCGCATCTAACTACGTGTGAGATTTAGAGTCCCGAGCAGATTGTCTAGTTATGTAATGCTATATTTGCATGTGAAGGGAAGGAACTCGTTTTTCATGCTGCACTGGATTTTAAACGAAGGCCCTTTTCTCCCCCGCTCCCCTTTTTCAACCGGAACGAGGGACCACGCCGTCTCAGATGGAGGGATGCTGGGAGAGTGACAGGAAGAGAAAACATTAAAGGCTTTAAGTGTGAATGCATTAATAATGTGCACCAGTGTACCGGTGTACAATGAAGGCCTGGAAAAAACGGGAATATGAAATGAGGAAACGGGAGGGTCATGTTATTCAATAGGGAGCAAAATACAAAATACAATGAGAGAAAATGTTACCTTGGATTAAACCAGTCTAGAACGGTTTGCAAAGTTTGCCTCATAGTACGGCCAAGTTGGTCCTTGGGGTTTTTGGTGGGAGACCAGATTAGAACAGCCTATTTCAGATTGGTTTGGAGATACATGTAGTGATATGCTTTAATCATATTATAATTCGATACAAAAGAGAATTCTATTATGAATTACTCACTCTCTAGCTGTTCCAAACCTGTATACTTTTTTTGGTTAAACACAGAGTTAGATATTTGGAAGAATGCTTGAGACCAAACAGTTCTTTGACCATTGACTACCATAGTAGGAAGAATAAAATTGGTAGTCAAAAGTGCCCAAGAACTTTTTGCTGTCCTACATTCTTCAAGATATCTCAATTTTTCTAAATATCTTTCTGCGTGTTTATCAAAACAGAGAAATGTGTGCAGTAAATGATGACTGATTTTTACTTTCGCTGAAATATCCCTTTTAAATGTCCAGTTTTTCATGTTTTTTTTAAGCTTTGATTGTTTCGAATGTAAAAATTTAATTTTACACATAGGAAGCTGTCCTCAGGGAAATGTGCTGCACATCGTTTTACATGTGGATTATAATTTTCAAGAACCAAGTTAAATTAACATAAATTTTAACCATTGATCTGTAAGTGTAGCGACCCTGGGAAGGCCAAACAAAGATGATTGGACCCCGGAATGAAAGTAACAGAGTTTCAATGAGATGGCACAAACACGATCTACAGACACAACTCTTCCTCCTCTCAGTGGGAGCGCAACAAGACCACGCCCCTTTTGTTTGTTCCCGTGGGCGGAGGTTAGCAGTGATTATGATGTCATTAAAGAAGGAAGTAGAGGGATGTAGTTCAAACCAATCGTTCTATGAAGCCTATTTCTGTTAAATAAAATATTTCACAAGTGTACAAATATTATATATACTCTATCAACTACATTATACACTAATTAAAATGAATTATTAGGAGGTTATATAGTGTACAGATATATGTATACATATATTCACATGTGTTAATAATTTCAATAAATATAATCATCAGAAAGTTTGACTCGATATTCAGGACAAACAACATAATTATATGTCATTCCTATTTATGTAATTTTGACTCAATAGCCCAGTTGTTCTAATTGAATGACATCCCTGATTGATTGAACTGTATCTTAAGGCCAGTGCCAGTCATACACACATGTATTCCTGCACACATTCCTATGCACATTCTTGAATTTCTTTCGCAGGTTGACTAGCTTTGCTGAGGGTAAGATGGGATGGGAGGGGGAGTTTAGATAACCCATCACCACATCACCACCACATCCCACGGGGTCACACAATGCATGTCACGCATATCATTAATCCTGGGGGTTGTTTCCCCCCAGGGGGCGCCCACTGACCCACGCATAAAGGATAAAAGTGTTCCGCAATGGGATGGGGCGCTCTCAACAGTATAGGAGCCAGCATCCTCAATGCTGTTGTACTTTTATAATGATTTCTAGTGGTTCAAAATTATGGTATGTTGGGTTTGTTTTGGAATGATGTTCTCCGTTCAAAGCAACAAGAAAAGAGTGCAGACTAAAGGAGGAAAAGGAGAAGAGATGAGGAGTTTTGTATTTTGGTGGTTAGGGTTATGGATCAGGTTGTGTTGTTGAGAATTGACTTTTTTTAATTGTTTACTCATTTTCTTCTCCTCTCAAAGGAAGATATTTTTTTGTTGGTAAGCGAAGAGAAGTGACACCCTCTACTGTATCGTAGCCTATACAGTGCAAAGTGAATTTGTTCCAGTTCCCGACATTCTTCAAAATATATTCTTTTGTGTTTTTCATTTTATAAAATCATGGCTGTACTAGAAGTATTAAGAGTACCTCAGTGTACAACTATGCATTGTATATATGATGTGAAGAACACACACACACACACACACACACACACACACACACACACACACACACACACACACACACACACACACACACACACACACCTATCCATCATATAATGTCCTCTCTACATTCTCTCCATCCCTCTTTTTCTGTGGTGTGACTGCTCTAATCCTATTCATCTAGGCCTTTCTTTTCCTCTCCTCTTTTCCTCCCTCTCTCATTATCCTTTTCTCCTTGGCATTCCCCTTTTCCTCTTCGAATGCGTTCCTCCAAATCTCCATTTCCCCAACGGACATTTACAAACCCCTCTGTCCCACCCTCACCATTTCTCTCTCTCCTTTATTCTCTCTTTTTCTCTCCCTCGCTCTCTGTGTTTCCGACTGGGCTTTGCTATTTAATCTTCTTGAAGCGTTCAAGATGTCACTCGCCCCTGAAGCCAGAGGGACAAAGGCTTAAATCCAGCCCTCTCTCAATGGGCCACGCCCCTCGACTGCCGGTGTAGACTTTGAAGAAGAACAGGGTAGGTGGGAAGGGGGTGAGGGGGTGATGTTGAAGTCCCACAAAAACTCCCATGGTCCCCAAATTCTGCATTGGTGGCCCTCTTCTTCTCCTTGATGCGTTGAGGGCTTTGTGAATCGCATGTGCACCTCAACTAAAGTAGACCCCTCTATACCCACATTCACACATGTTTGGTGAGGCCCATGTGTGTTAATTGAGGCAAGGAGAGAAATTCTTGTATTTGCTTTGTCTTTTTAAGAAAATATTGAAAGCAGAGCTTCTTCTGTATTCATTCAGATAACAGTATTTTTAGCTTAACATTGACCACATTTTACTCTACCCCCAAAAGTTTGGGCAAACTTGAATGAAATGCTTATCCTTATTTAAAACTTTAATCTGAATGTGTATTCCTGTTTGTAATTTGTTTCACAGGCATAAATACAATTAAGCAACCACACATGTTTTTTTCATGACAAAATGTACATTTTATTTTAAAAAAATGTGGAAAGGATGACTTTGAATAAATATGAAAGAAAGAACAGCCAATAATAGTGCAGGACAGACGGGTACTTCTTTAAAATTCTTTAATACGTATCTCAGAGTGAGGCCTTAAGATGCTGCTTGATAAAATGACAAGAAAACATTTCTGGAAGTTCTAGTCAAAAGGAGTCTACCTTGAAGATGATCAAATATAACAATTGATTTTATTATGTAGTTAATTAATATTCTAAAATGTGGAGAAAGAGGAATGCATAAGTGTCACAGACCGTTTGACCGATAATATATGTTGTAATTTTATTTTTTACATTTAATTTGATTGTTTTCTAAATTATATTTCTAGATTTTTAACATTTACTTTCTGATAGCACAGGATAACGAATCCCGTTATGCCTTAACAATAAAGAGAATTGATTTCGATTGAAGTGCATTATATTCAATTGAATTAAGTTGATTTAATTAATTTTTTAAAATCTAATGAAATTGTACAGACGTTCGGAAATGAAAGTTCTTTCAGCATTGATTCACCTTCATGTCATTTCAATTCGTTGTCTGTCTTTTGCAGAACACAAAATTTATTTTTATGATCCTTAATAA
Organism: Triplophysa yarkandensis; assembly: GCA_033220385.1. Classification (NCBI taxonomy): domain Eukaryota; kingdom Metazoa; phylum Chordata; class Actinopteri; order Cypriniformes; family Nemacheilidae; genus Triplophysa; species Triplophysa yarkandensis. The sequence goes on along the minus strand of CM065658.1, from coordinate 16,498,618 downwards.
CTAAAAAACATTAGGTCCCAGTGACTATCCTATTCACTACATGGAAACAAAATCATTCTTAAAATATCTTCTCAAAAGTCTTATCCAGACTTTGAATGACATGAGGGTGAATAAATAATGACAGAATTTAAACTTTTCTTTCAAAACCCATTTTCACTGCAAAAGGTAAAGAGGTTTGTAACTCGGCATTGCATTTCAACCACTGCTGGAAAAAAGATCTCACTTCAAAAGGATTACAAACCACAGTAGTATCAAATCTCCCTAATGCGGTTATCCTACATACACACACTGTGACTGTGCTCCAGGGTGATATCATCTGGGTCGCTGTCTTGGCTTTTCCATGTAAACTCCAGCACGCCTCTTGCTTTAAGACATATAATAGGATCATGATATTTGGAAATATTAAATTATCAGGTGTATGAAAATATACAATTATTTGCAAACAAGTTTTGCTGAATCAACATAATGTTTTTTGTTAAAATTACTGCACACATAAAAAGACAAAAACAATTTGAGTTGGGACATGCATTTAATCACATTATGTATTTTCAAATCTCCCTTTTATTTCTCTACACTACTGGTTTTGGGACACTTCAGTGAAAAGTTTCTTTGTTTAAGAAAACAATCTTTAAAAAACTGAAATATAATTTATCAAACATATATTTTTGATGAAAAAAACGTTTATTTTAGTTTATTAAAAAATAAATGGTTGATTTTGTCTGAATATTGAAGATAGAACAAAAATAGAAGAGCGCAGAATAGACAGCGACACTTAAAAAGCGTCTCAGGGTAAGACTTTAAGAAACTCCAGGATAAAATGACAAGCGAACAATTCTGCAAATTTAAGTCTAAAGTTGACCACGTTGAAGATGATCAAATAAGCTTTTTTCTAAATTTTTTAGTTTGGTAACATAATTCCTACATTTCCCTCATATAAATCTAAAATATGACAAAATAGTTGTTTTGGACCGGCAGTGTTCACAAATGAAGATATTCTGAAGAATGTTCCTAACCAAACAAAATTGGCCCCTATTGACTTCCCATATGGACACCACTGAGACATTTCTCAAAATCTCTTTTTTAGTTCTCTTAAGAAAAGTGTCATAAACAAGTTTTGAACAATTTTAAATTCATTTTTCTCACCTCTTTAAATGCTTTTCTTGCAAACGTGTGCAATATTTGTAATGTTTTCATTGCATCAGCTGGTGTGTCTCATCTCATCTGTTGCACTACACAGAGACAGAGCAGGAGACTGGCATTAAACGGCTGCTTGCGTTTGTTATAACCCGGATTAGTGTGGCACGCAGGAATTGTGTAAACAAGCGGAACGTGTGCCATTAGATTTCCATGCCCCCGCAAAACTTAACAAAAGAGAGAGGGCATACTCTGTAAACAATACCTCTGAAAGGGTGTAGATTTGATTTAGCACACAATGCCGTTTAGCTGCTGCTTTGTATTCATTTGTCAACAGCTGTACTTTAATATTTATGTATGTGTGCTCTTGTATGTGTTTTTTGTTCAACACACTCCTTAATGCACACACTGTGAGGGCCAAGCTGTCTTAACAGATCACTCCTGTGCTTTAACATATGACATTAGTATGTGTCCATTGTGTGAATAGGCCGGCCCTCACTCATAACAGAAGCTGTAAAGCTGTCTTAGATGGAGATATATGACCCTTTTTCTGCCTTCCTGTGCAATGGAGAACAAGAGTCGACCCACTGATATTTCACCCCCACCTGCCCTGTCTCCTTTATGAGCGAATGAGTCAGTCACAGGGTTCACCATCTCTCATAACCTTCAGGACGAACAAAGACCCAAACATTTCCTATTGCCTTCTTGGTCAATATAAGTTTGTGTTAGTGTAAAGGCTTGGCTGTACTATCGGAAATCTCATTTTTTGGGATACTTACTCGTTTATGCATTCATATTTAAAATTATAAACTCAACAAAAAGGACACACATAAGAAGGGTTCTTTTTTGAGCCTGTATATTTCCTTGCGTATCATATGGTTCCTTTTTCCCTCACCTTGAGATGCTTCTTAACGAATTCGAAAGGAGTCTCCCACTATTCTGCTCTCTTATTGGCTGTTCTTTCTTCAATTTTCAATCAAAGTCATCTATTTCACAACATTTTTATTAAATCAAATGTGCTCTATGTCATGAAGAAAACATGTATGTTTGCTAAATTATATTTTTGCACATTAAACTTGTTTCAACACTTTTTTAACCTATTATTTAAATAATAATTTAATGGAAACATTTAACACAAACCATCATTTATAGAACAGATTTTCTCTTTTTATGTGCTATAAAGTGTTATTCATCATTGGTTTAAAATGTTAAAGTGATACTTAACCATAAATAAAATAATTGTGTCATCATTTGCTCACTCTCATGTCACTTCATACCTGTATGATTTTGTTCTGTAGAAAACAAATGAAGATACTTTGAAAAATGCTGGTTTGAAATGAAAAAGGGTGAGCAGATAATGGCAAAAATTTAATGTTTAACATTAGATTCAAGTTACATCGATTGAAATGAATTCAGAACTGCTATCTGGAGAATGTCTTTTCCGGTGTTTGGCAGATCGGTGTAAATTGAGAGTGTGTGTGTAAGGTGAATCATGCTCTTTTTAAAAACAGCTGAAGGAAACAACAGTCACTGGAACAAACATTAATCTACAGATGTTTCCTATAATCTTATGTAAGTGAAGGATGTTCTTCAGCTCCCTTCTAATAGTCCTGCTCCCCTTTCCTTTGTATTTAGCTTACGAGTCAATGCGTTTTCATTGGCTAACTCTCAAACCTTTATATATGGTCTGGCCAGTTGGGAACTTTTGTTAACGTGTGACCATTCAACTTGAAGAACTTAAGTTTGGCTTTATTACAGTAGTACTCTATTTCAGTTGATTTTGTTAATTGTCTTGATCATTGTACCATTAAACTTTAACCATCAAAATTACATATTTAAACATGTTCCCTGTTTAAATTCTTTTCCTTCCATAAATTAAATGGGTAGTTCAGCCAAAAATAAAAAATTATGTCATAAATTGCTCAGTCTCTAGGTGTTCCAAACCTGTATAAATTTATAATATAATAGTATAACTTTCTATGGCTAAACACGGAGAAAGATATTTAGAAAAATGCTTGTAACCAAACAGTTCTTGGACCCATTGACTAGCATAGTACTTAAATTAAGAAATGGTTGTTAAAATTACTCCAGAACTTTTTATTGCCCTACATTCTTTAAAATATCTAATTTTGTGTTCAACAGAAAAAAACAATAAAGTATTTTTTCCTACTATGAAAGTCAATAAAGGATAAGAATGCTTGTAACCAAAAAGTTCTTGTTCTTAAAGTATTTATTCCTACTTTGGTAGTCAATGGAGTCCAAGAACTTTGAGTAAACATCATTCTTCCAAATATCTTTCACTGTGTTCATCAGATTTGAAACAACTAGAAAGTGAGTAAATCATGACAGACTTTTTGTTATTGGAATACATCACAGAATGAAAACATATTAAGTTTGTTTAGGTGACTGTATAGCAATAAGAACAATGACATAATCTGTTCATCTGCAGGTAGATCAATTGAACCAGAACCTCCAGAACATGTGCTGTCTTAAAAATGTTCAAATACATATCACAGCACATATCTGACCACCATACAAATCAACACCTCTCTTTTCATTTTTTATCCTACGGCTAATGCTATAGAAAGCACATGAAGACATTTTCATGCTTCCATTATTTACATCAACCGATGGTTTGCATTAGTCTATTGCATTCGTTTCACGCATACCCACTCTGCGATGGGCACAACCGTGGCCGAGGGACGTTCTGTTCCAACTAAACCTGTTATATATATAAACCCAGTGTTAAATACTAGTGATCTAATCTCTAATATTTGCATGAAGCACGGTTGATAATTGCACCCTGAGAACACAATGCCAGGAGACAGAGCGATGTGGGTTTCCCATATCAATCACCCCTAGCGGGGGAGAGCCGAGTGCAGCGGCTAGTTAGCGCCTGCCGATTGTTTGCGGGCCTTGACCGCGGTGCTTTTCGGGCAGGCCTGGCAGGGGGTCGGCCGGTCCTCTCGCAGACCTGAGCACAGACCCTGTGTTCATCCGTCCATTCGGATCTGTCACCCCAGGGCTAACCCGACCAATGGCTACTCTTTGTCTCTCTCAGCATTCCTCGGGGCCTATTGTGTGGGCCAATACCGGTTAGGCTCATCCTTACAATTGCTTTTGTCAGGGAGACCCACAGCACAGAGAGTAGAGACAGGGTAAAAGAAAAAGTATCAGAGTGGGAGATAAAGAGAGAGAAAGTGAAAAAAGTTGGTATGTGAGGGCATAAAGGGGGACAGATGAAAGAAAGGGATGTGATGGGCTGTTTTTTGATGCTCTTTTTAAAAGACGTGGAGTGGCTGGCATTCACAGCGTCAAGTGTCTATGTGTGATCATGGGGGGAGCCATTAAAAGCCATTAATATCTGTAAGATCCAGTTTATTAAACTCACAGCTTTACTTTAACACATGTGATCCATCAGACACTGTCTTGTTCCACAATTGACCAAACAGTTTGAAAGTACCAAATCTCATGGAAGTTTGTGGACTGCAGGCTATTCTTATGAACTAAATGTACATCTAATGTATGATTTGGTTGTATTTGCTTTCATATCAGGGATGTTTTGTTACGGTTTGACGTGTAGGCATCCTTTAAAGGGACAGATCACCCCAAAATGAACCTTTTGTCATCATTCATTCATCTTCTTGTCTTTTAGGACCAATGTTTTTGGGTTACTAACATTCTTCAAAGTATCTTATTTTGTGTTTTGCGGAAGAGAGAAAGTCATACACCTTTAAAATTACAAGATGGTGAGTTACTTAAAGAATTTTCATTTTAGGGTGAACTATCCCCTTTAAGTTATGTTGACAATTTACAGTCTTCTTAGAATAGATTACAGGAAAGGGAGACAGGAAATAGCAGAATAAGAAAGGTAAGGAGTACAAGAAAAAAATGAAGTTTTCTATAATGCATTTCAAGCAATATCATTCAAACTGTAATTTTTGTTTTTGATCAAGGAATAATAAGTCACAATTCACAGCAATATAGTCCAAAATTGTTAATTGTTTTTTGTTAATAAACTCCTTATAAGATGGAAAGTAACTGCCCCTTCAAGTTCATCCCAAAACTAAAACCTTGTTCCAAAGAAGTATGATTTCAATTCTTCTGCCCACCACAATATAAGATATTGAAGAATATTGGCGACCAAAAAACATAAGATGCCATTGACTTCCATTATATGGACAAAAACGCATTTCTCAAAATATCTTCCATTGTTTCCAAGATATTGAAAACCAATCAACATTAGATCTCGTTGACTTCAAATATATGGACAAAAATTCCTTCTACATAAGAAATATTGATGTAATGTTTTTGTGAGCTTGCTGGTGAGTCAGTAGAATTTTGGTGCAAGTTGAGTGTAAGCAAGATATGAGCTTGTCTTACTGAAACCAAAACATCTTTTTTATCACAAACTGTGTTTAAACTATTTAATCTAACCCCTTCTGCATTGTCCCAACACAATTTCCCACGTTGAATGATAGCACTGTTTTCAGAGTGTTATCCGGTGTTATTTTGTAACATTAGTCATTGCACTGAACATTCCGATGACATCACAGCTGACTTTGAGTATGCAGAATTCCTTCGCTGATTCTGTAAGGTCGCTAATCAAATCAACATGTTAACAAAGAAAACAAACAAACACGAGGAAATCGATGACAGGAGTTAATCTTACTTTTGTAATACCACACACTAATCTGATTGGTTTATTTGAGCTGTTAGATCCCACAGCTGTCCAGTCGCACGTTTGTTGCGGTTTAATCTCGTCCTCTGACCAGCGTCCCACTAGCACCATGACACGGCAAATCCCACGGCTGTTTCTTTAACACGCTGCATAAAAACATAAAGGTTATTTATTGACGATCTTGTAATTGGTTGATTGATTATTCGGATGCACGGTTGACCAGACCCCGAATGCTCGGAGGTTCATAGCCCCTTGCTGGGCTCTTCAGCAATGTGTGTGTGTTCAACAAGGGGTCTGAGCTCATTGCATATGAATGACTGTGGCTTTGGGGGATCTGATGCTTACTGGCTAATCCTCCGCAGTGCTGAAGATACTTAAGGCTACTTTATGACTCTTAAAACACATTGTTATCATCCTGAAGAGATTTATGACGTCTCACTGCTGCATTCCACTCCACTTCACTTTAGAAGAAGGTTAAACCCAGCAAGAACAATAGAGCTGACCAGTAGGGTATGAAGGAGGTTATCTCATGGTGTTGTTTGATAAGTAACAAAACCCAGCAAGGGTTCTGTGTGTGACTATAGACATATTCAGTGTCTGTTGGAATGTCACTTTTTAATCATGAAATGGGAGGAAATTACTAAATATGCTTAAAAGGGATAGTTCTCTAAAATGTATCATTTTGTATCATTTCAAGGCTGTGTGAATAGAAAATACGATGAAAAAGTTGGTACCCGAAACATCATTGGACCCCATTGACATTTTAACATCTGTTCTGTTTTACAAAAGAAAGATTTTTAATATGGGTTTAAGGGTGAATAAATTATAACAGCATTTTTATTTTTTGCAAATGATCCTATTTGGAATCAAAAGAATATTATTTAATTTGCACTGGCTATAAAAAAATAGTTACTAAAAGAGATAATTTACCTAAAAATTGACATTGTAAAAATTGTCCTCTTCGGTTGAACTCAAAGAAATATATTTTGAAGAATGTTGTGATTTCTGGGGTACCATTGAGTATCATAGAGTAGAAATATTAGTAGATATTCTGTTTTCCTGAATTCTTCAAAAAATATATGTTGTATGTAGAAATATCATTTGCTTACATTCTTCCAAATAACTTTGTTCATCCGAACAACTACATTTATACAGGTTTGAAACCACTTGGGGTTAACTGCTGTGTGACAAATTTGTAAGTTTTATAAACTATTCCTTTAAATCTGCTTGAATAGATGTACATGTGGTAAATTAGGTTAAGAGTATTATATTCCTAACAACAGCTTGAAGATAATCAGTTTAGCCCAAATCTAAACAAGCGTCTCGCGTGTTGAACTTTGTGAATGACTGCCAGTTCTGTGTGGGCCTGTAGAAAAGGTCACGACTCTCACAGCAGAGGTCAAAGTTGAAATGACATATACAATGGCAAATGCCGTTTAAAAGAGGAGCAGGGCAATGTGGGTCGTCTTGACGACAGTCAACGAGATGTTAAGACCGAAAGTGCATTTTTCGAAAAGGTTGAGAACAGGAAGTTAACACACCCTCGTCCAGTAAGAACCCTTGAACTGTCTCTTTGTATCTGTTTCTCTTGGGTCAAATCCTAACCATCTCTCAGATAAAGAGCAGAAGGCCAACACAAAAAGCTTACGATGACCATAAAAGTTAAAATGACTCCAAAAGTTTTTTTTGCCAGGCCATCTGGGCTTACATAATTAAAGCAAGTTCACCATATCTTCCTGGAATAATGACATGTCGGACTGCACACATCTCGCCCGTCACCTCTTGACCCCGACATATCCTTACCCCCCAATGGGTTTGAGAGAACGCACTTAAAAACATTTGAAAAACGTTTAACCCACACACCCCAGTCTCTGTTAACTGCACTACTGCTGCTTTTCATTTACGGCTTCCCCATCATCCATCTCTCTTGCTCCTGTTAACCACAGGAAGTCACTCACTTCCTCATTACAGCACATCAAACGCTGCCAGCGACCATAAACCCGCCCCGCCGCTACACCAACACATGCCTCCAATTCTGCCGGCCGCTAACATGCGACTTGCATTTCCAAAAAGCCACTGATTTACGTGAGCGGGAAGCCGCGGACACGGGTTCATCCAATTTCCCCTTTTCGTTTCATAGGTTCGCTTCCAATTTCGCCCGTGCCGTCACCGTCAGGCCGAGAGAGAAAAAACAGGGATGGGGATTATATCCAGTGATTCAGAATGAGTGAGAGGAAGTTTGGTTTTATGACTAAGATCTGGCAGAAGCGTGTTCGCTGCGTACGAGTCTGGGATTAGTTACCGTAGGGACTGTATGATACATGCTCTGAGGTGCCGGGGATCAGGGTAATAAACCATGTCATTGATCTTAAGAATTCTTAATCATGGGCCACCACTCATTTTATTTTTCTTGGACTGCTTTAATGTTTTTACATAAGCTCGGGGCCATCCATAAAGTCAAACAATGAGGCCGTGAAAATTGAAGCAGTTGTCGAGAAAGGGCTTTCGTCAGATCTTTGCGAACTGTCCAATTCACTCCGGTATTCAAACTTAGGAAAAAAGGGCATTCAGTGGCATGTAATTAGAGTTAAACCAAACTGAATCTCGCATCCAAAGCTCTGCTGCAGAATGCCATTGAATGGGGTTCCAAATAAAAGACTGCACGCAGATTTACATTACATTTACATTTATTCATGTATTCATTTGGAGGACGTTTTTATCCTCAGCGGAGAGGGAACACCATGGCATGCACGCATTCATTCTGGATTCAAGATGTCTAGCCTGGGCTGTGAATTTTGTGTTTTTTTATTTATTTATACAAATTGACCACCGTCAGAGGACCAATTAATCTCACTTACGCTTACAGCCAAGGCTTAAAAGAAAGAGTGTGAGAAAAACAGTTTAAAAGAACGATTTTGTGGTTTTGGCTCCGTCTTTGCGCTCGTCTTTGACTATTATGGGATTGAACCGCTGGCCTTTTAAGTGAGGATGCAAATGCAGCCGAGGCGTTGCTAAAGCGAGCCGTCTACAATAAGCTCTATGTGACCTGTGACTGTCGTGTGACTGAGATGAATTAACCGGCCGTTTCGGAAAGCAGTTGAACAGTAACTTAGGCCAATTAAAGTCACATTAGTCTAATGAATATCTAGACAATAGCCATAGGGAGTCATGGATGCCTAAGATTGTCTTTAACATCTCAAAAGTCCTAGAGCCACACCAAAAAACACAACCAGATGTTGCTTTTGTCTATGGATGGAATTGAGTGCACAAAATATATTTTCAAAATGAGCCTGTGAATGAAAAAGTTGAATGAATGAGTGACTGCATGACTGGGAAGTTTGGACGTACCCAAGGAGGGAGAGATGAAGGGCAGGTATTTAGTAAGTTATATTGAATCAGGAATTTCCTAGAACTCTCCAGGAGGGAGGGGAAGGGGCGTGGAGAGCTAAGCTGGACCCCCGACCCTCTCCTAGAACCCCCTCCTGGTTGGGCTTAGAAGAGGACTCATTCTGTAGCCTTAGTCAGCATGCTCATAGGGGGGCCCTGACAATGGAGCTATTTTACAGACAAAGAGTAGAGTTAATGCTGGTATTTCACCACGGTAGGCTGGTTGGGGGAGACTAGGCACAGGGGTTGTGGTACCGGCTTGTGTTAGCCAGAGCTGAAGGTAATTTTCCCTTCAAACGTAGGTCAAAGGTTAAGGTAGATGGCGGTCAAGGTAGCGTAGCAACAGGGAGAAATCCGTCATTGATTTCATTAAATTCATTTCAGACTTAACTTATATGACTGGTTAAGTGGATTGTGCTTGGGATGTCTCTTGAATAAAACATGGAAATGTTCCATATTGCCTATTTCAAAAATTGTGTTTTTCAATTTGTAGTAAGTATGTGGAAATATACCTGATTATAATTTTTAAAGTGAGTTCTCACAACAAAAAAACAATTGCCCGGTGGAACACAAAAGAAGATACTTGGAAAAATGGTTTGTTGTTCAAACAATGGAAATAAATAGGTTTCAAAGCATGCTAAATAACATTCTTCAAAATACCTTGAAACATGAAAATATCAGCAGAAAATATTACACAGGTTTGCAAAGGGGAGTGAATAAATGATTTCATGTTTCATTTTTGGGTGAATTATGTATTTAATTTAATATAAGGCCGCAATGCAGGTTTGAATTCAGCTTGCATACCTCCATGATAGTCTGCTATAAATAAAAGACCCCAAATACAACATTCTTCATTTATACAAATCTGTACACACGTTTGCTTGTGTATGTCTGCACAAGCCTTCTTTTTAATGCACATGTGGGCGTGCCACAGCCCACGCACTTTTGTTAAATGAGCTGAGCTTTTGTTAACATGCCCCAAAGCACATCAACCCCTGCCACCTTCATCACTCTCCTCTATCACCTTTCCTTTTATCCATCTCACCTAAGTGTCCTTCAAATTTCCATCACCAACAATTGTCTCCTCATTCACCATCTTCCATTAGAATCCTCTCTTATTCTCTCAGACTTATGAATACTTTACACGCCAATGTTAATATTAGTATCCATATTGCTTTTTTAATAATTAACATATTAATATTCGTATTACTTTGTGAGGGGATTATTCATCAAAGAAACTAAATTGTATCAATATTGAATCGTTTTTACCCTTCTGAATGAAACACAAATGTTTTGAATAATCTAATGCTCTTTTTTTATTGTTTTTTAAATAAGACACAAATACAAGATGAGAGCAGTTAATATGACTTAGATATTTTCTATACAGAGCTAATGAAGTTGTGTACGTGTTCAGTTTACAGTTTGGTACATTTAATTTCATTTTATTGCTTGATAACCAACTTCAAGTTTTTGAAAGATAGACATATTCCGTCATCATTTACTAGCTCTCTTTCACATTTCAACCTGTATGACTTTCTGTCTTCTGCAGAACACAAAAGAAGATATTTTGAAGAATGCGCTATTCAGTTGCTGTGGTTTTGAGTCCATACTATAGAGTAAATGGATGCCACTGCTGTTCGGTTATCAACAATCTTTTAAATATCTTCTTTTGTGTTCTGCAAAGTAAAGAGAGTCATATGAGGTTGAAATGACAAGGGGTTGAGCAAATGATGATTATTTTCTTTCACTTTAGATGGGATGTTTAGAAGACAGTTAGGCCTAAACAACAGTAGGGAGAGGAAGTTTCATTTTGAGATATATCACTGCATTTCACACTATTGTTGACTTCTTAAACTGCTACGGGCACTTACTACAGATGGGTGGAGTGGGGGGAAGTACATTTAAGGCAGTGCAACTCTAGACGGGATCTAAAGTCTTTGTCGGACATAAAGCGTGTGGTCTTCTTTCTCTAGAGTGTGGCTCATAATGCCTGTCGTGGTCGTTAAGCGATTGTATTACTCCCAGCAGGTGAAGGGCGAATCTCCTCATAACCTTTCTTTATTTTTTCTTCCCTTTTGTCGTTTACAAGCCATTGTTTAGGGAGAAGGCGATAGTATGGTGGAAAAAAACCTTTCTGCTGTTCTTTTGAAGGGTAAGCTGTTGTTCCTCATTGTTGAGATGGAACTTTGATGTTTTAAGTCTTAAATAATGTGAGTCCGAGTGTTGGGCATCTGTGTGACAGACTCGAGATGAGGTGTCCGGTTCCTGAGTTTGTGATGGGTTTTGGATTTCTTTTTGCTTTCACCTGCTCTGAAATCCTTGTACATTCAGTGACATCTGCTCAAATGACTTACTGTACGTGGATGCCAGCCTGACATGCTTTGAAATTTATACAACAGATCAAAGTTCACTGGGAAGCACGACGGTACGTGAAGTACTGTGCCTCTGACTGTATTTACACCTGGTATTATATTCAGTTCGGGTGACCCAGTCATAGAGTTAAATACAGGTGCAAATGTTTTGTAATCCGATCGATTGAACCACACTCAGAGGTAGTTGAAAACATGTGATCACATTGCATTATTAACTGCAGCTAATCTGTCCCATTTTCCCCCTGGACAACAAGAGATCCGCCTTATCAACGGCCCATCAACCAATAACTAAAACAGAACAGAAATCTGATCAAGTTTGTCACATAGGACAATTTTTTTTATTCTCTATACAATGCAGTGTAGTATTATTTAATATTTTATATAAATATTTTTTCAGTGTTTTTTCATCCCTTTATGTATGTTTGCACCATATGTGTTCTTCTTTTTTTCAGCAGTGGAAGCTCACGACACCAAGATAAATACCTTTGTCTAAACATACTTGGTAATAAGGATGATTCAGATTAATCTTTAGTGTTAGATTTCTCCTAAATTTTAGTCTTCACAACTCATACACAATATATACCATTCAACAAAATGCAACTCATTTACTTATTCTTTGTAATGTATTGGGTTTTTGTTCCCCCCAGATTTTAGAATAAGAAACAGGTTCAAACTATGAAAAGGCCCAAATGCATTTATATGGTGACAAAAAACATGTATTTAATCTTATTTTGTTTCTTGGCCTATGTCAACAAGCTTTTTGAGGTGGATAACTCTGGGATGCCTTTTAAATCTTATTGGTGTTCCCAAGGTTTCTTCATCTATGCAGACATAAGCAGGTCATCGGTTGACTGTTATTGTAATCTTGCAAAATTCCTAGAGGTGGTAGTAGACAGCAATTCATGCCCCTGACACACAATTACCTTCTGCCACACACACACCTTCTCTTGAAAGACAACCAAATGTATATGATGAATGTATGTGGTAAGCATCATTGGCATGTTTGCTGCTCACACACTTTTATTTGGCTGTTTACAGTCATAGCTGGATGCCTTCAGGCTCTGTTCTGAATGAGCTTTAACACTGGGTGGAGAAACGACTGAGTTCCAATTAAATTACATTTTTGCTTCCTGCCTTTCAGTGTGTTGGGCCGCATATGCGCTTGGACGCTTTTAATGCCACCATGTGTTACCTTACAAAGTGACAAACCTACAATTAGAGGTTTAGCAATTAGCTGTGAATAGGCTGTTTAACACATAATCAACAGCATTTACAGGCAGGGGGCTTGGAGGACAGCCCTTGGGAACTTCACTTGCTGATGTTCCGATGTGGAAATAAAACAAAAGAAAGAAAGATAGAGAATCAAACCGCTGAAGTCAGGAAAAAGTTTAAATGAACTACAGAACAACAATACAACAATCCGTAAGTAAAATAATATTTAAATATATCCACGGTTAAAATCAATTAACACTTTTTCAACATTTAATAACACTTTTAAAAGGGCGTTTGCCTTACTTTATTACTCCCATAGAATTAAATTCTTTTGAAAGAATTAAAGAAAGAAAGAATGAAGGGACATAAATATGTTTTGATATTAATTTACTTAGTAGAAAGAAAGAAAGCAGGAAAGAAAAAAGAAAGAAAGACAGACAGACAGACAGACAGACAGACAGACAGACAGACAGGAAGGAAGGAAGGAAGGAAGGAAGGAAGGAAGGAAGGAAGGAAGGAAGGAAGGAAGGAAGGAAGGAAGGAAATTTTTTTTTTTTCCAGGGAAGTCATTAAGAAAAAAAAAATGACAGAAAGAAAGAAAGAAAGAAAGAAAGAAAGAAAAAAGAAAGAATGAAAGAAAGAGAGACAGACAGAAAGAAAGAAAGAAAGAAAGAAAGTAAAAGATTAAAGAACGATTGTCTATATTTATTATCTACAGTTAAGTCATTCAGCATGCTATTATCTTTGAACAATTGAGATAAAATAAAAATCAATCATAAAAATCATTAACCGTCAGAATGATATTACCAGTTACACAGATTTGAGATACGGCTCATTTCACTACTGTGCATATGCTGAAATCCGCTCTCTTCATCAAAGCAACCAAGCAACACAGCCTGAATGTCTTTATACTGAATGCATTCACAGTCATTATTTGCATGACTGCAATTCCAACGCAATTAACCTTGAGCCTAATATAAGAAGAGCTGCTGACTCCTAAGAAATATGCAAATTCCTACAAATAAGGTCACACTGCGTTTTGATTGTATCTGCTTTCAAATGTTTAACAATGGCATTGTTATACTCAACAGCTGTCAAATAGAGGGAAGATGCTTCCAATTAAATATGTTAATTCATTAATCTAATTTAACTCCAGTCATAGAAAAGAGGATGGAAAGTTAATAAGTTGAATCTGTGTATGTGATCAGCTGGGTCTTATGTATCTCAATGCTTCTGATTTTCTGTCTCCAATGAATGATGACCAAACTAACCTGAGATGGACCACAAATGAATCGAATTAATCTTTAAAGGAACAGAGGTCAGGATATGAGACAGATGCTGTAAATGAAGACACTTGAACTGATCTTGGTTTGTTTAAGGTTCTTTAAATTCAGCATATGTTATAGCGTCATGTGTGCCGAGAGGGTACCAGGCGTCCGCGATTAGATTGTGCTGTGATCCATCAGAGCGTTTGACAGCCTGGTAACGGCCTACATTCAACCCCCATGTGTCACCCCAAAATCTAAAATTGAAATAATGTCTCATTTTTTATTTATAGAACTAGATGAAGGAAAACACCGTTCTAATGTCAACGTTGAAAGTAAGTATTTAACATCATTATGTTGTGTTTGGGCCTGTGGGACCCATATTTTAAAAAAGAAACCATGAATCAATTTCCACTTTAGACTTTCATATTTATTTAAGATAAATATATATCATCTTTTTTATAACACTAACATTGTTTATAGTTTATTGGCAATTGTTTATTTTACAGTATATGCTGGCTATATCGGTTGGGTGTACAGATTTAAAACCTAAATAATGCTGCAAGATTATTAAGTTTAAGTTAAAAAAATACAATACAAAAAGTGCATAATAAGAACAAAACATAAATAATAATAAAAAATGCTGACATTTTAGCTAGAAGGTAAATTTCAAGTAATGTTAAAAAAAGGGTCTAACTTAGAAACAACAAAAATAGTATGGATCAAAAGTCATTGGTTTAAAGAAAATTTCTAAGATAGCAAAATTTCTAAAATAAATTTCTTGTGATTAACTGATAAAAAGTGATAAACAAATTTCAACTTAATTTCTATATTGTGTCTCTATTTATAACTGTATGATACGAGTTCACTGAATTTATATATTATATATTTTTGTCTAAAATTATAAACATGAGACAAAAATTTACAATATATTAATAATATTCTGCTAGATTTGTTATGCATTTTATCTTATTTTTGTTAATTATTATTATTGTTAATTAGTTATATTGTTGTTTTGTTCATAGTAGATCAGCAAAAAATACTTAAACATTTGAAAAGCTTCGTAATGTTCCCTATTTTTATCGAAAAAACTCTAACCAAGACTATAAGAGTTTAAAAATGACACATCACAACAGTTACCAAACCGAAGTATTGTGAGCAACTGTTTATGACCCAGAATGTACGAATCAATACAGAAGCTGCACATAGAAATAAATCCCTTGTGAGTGTCCTCTAACACACAGTCACTTACTCACTGAGGTTCATTAAACTGATTTCCTTTGAGGGCTGGCCTACATTTGTCTGAGAAGCTCCAACTTCTCTGTGATCAAACAGACAGATAACTGTCAAAGCCAGCGAGATCGAGCCATTTGAACAATGCCGCCGCCCCCTACCAGCCCAGAATTGTTACGCTTGCTTTCCTAACCTTTGCCCTGCTCTTTAGGTTGGACTAATGCTGAAAGCTCTGTACCATCTCCTGCCCGGTATATCATGCAGTGGGGCCGTTCGTGTATGTGTGTGCCTCTCTAGGTTAAAGGTGCTTTTCTGTTAGGTCACGGAGATCAAACTTGGTAGATGGGACTTTAATTGGCATGAAATGGGCATTTCATCTCTCGTCCTGACAATTCGTCCCCCCATGAGACCTCTCAGCGGTGCATTCTGTGCTTTCCCTCCCACCCCTCCCCTGTCGCCATAATACTGTCACAAAAAAGTACTGTTACATTATGACCCACTAAATGTTTGGAAAGGTGTTTAGAAAGCTTATCTTTCATTCTGTTGCTCTTAACATGTCTCATTTAGCATGCGCTGAATTAACTCATTTTTCCCGCTTGTTTATTTAGCCAGTCAAGGACCTGACAACCCTTACTTTGCCGAAACACGATAAGTTTTGTTTTTACTGTGACAAAAATCATGAATCAGGCCAAGCGCAATTGTTTGCGAACAGTTGTGTAAGAATGAAGGTTTTTGCACAAACATACACACTCTCGGTGGGAAAGGTAAAAGTCTCCAGTTTGAATTATGACCCATAAAACCTCTGGCAACATCTGGACTCCACATTATGGACCGGCTGTAATGAAGCCATCATTTCAACAGGAGTGCAAAATATATCAGCTTCCTTTATCAATCTTTCCGAATGTTGCAAGATCAATATCATCACTTATTGTAACCGGAAAAGAATCATTTTATTGTCATATTAATTATATTGTGTGTGAGACTTTGTGGTGTGACGCTGAGGTCAGGCTCATTGTGTCCTCATTGTGTGAAAGGCCGTGTTTGCACTCGTGCCGGAGGTTAACATAAAAACTAGTTACAAAGAGGAAACAATACACAAGAAAGAAAGGTGATATATACAGGCCATCTGTATGGTAATCGCTACACCCTGACAAACTTTGATCACACGTGAATTCTTTCTCTCTGCGACACAATACCGTATTCTGCACCTGACCCACGACAGATGGCACCCCCTCCTTCTTCTCTTGCCCTCCTGGAGACAATGCCCATTCAGAGAGGGGCATTTTGAAGCTGGCATCCTTTTATTTGGGTGGCAACTAATGGATTAGAACATTTCTGACAGCATCAGATTGACCAGAATCATAAGAACATGTTGTGGCTCTGAAAGTGTCTTTTTCCATATGCTGTCCACCCTGTGACACTACAAGAAGTGCTGGTCCGCGCACATAGCAGAGAGATGATTGACAGAATGACACTGAAATGTCCCACAGCACAGACAATCTGTTGAATACTATTGATGTGGGAACATTCCAAAGGTGACATTCTCTGAAGCTTTTAACACACCCTAAATTATTTCGTTTAAAGTGTGGTTTATGGTGCATTTTAGTGCAAGTAAAGAAGCATAATCTAGATAAGAATGTGTATTTTTTATACACAAAAATAACGTATTTTTATAATGATTTATAAGTTGTAATTTTTTGTGTTTTTGTAGTTTAATATTAAATCAAGAATAATTTATTAAGAACACAGAGAAAACTTTAAATAGAACGTAAAAAGTACTGTAACATAATCATATACAAGCAAAAGTGTGTCTGATGACATCAGACATTCCCAAATGACCTTAAATGTTTTAAGTCAGTTATAAACATAATTTACGGAAATGTGATATAAGAGAATATGAGTTTACATTCAATTTTGCCATTATGTGTAAAAATTTAATGAGATTTTTGTATGCACAAGAAGTGGTGTAATCATCAATGTCATCTACTAGTACATGATACAAAAAACAGGTCAACAGACTTCATCCAGAAGACCAGTGTTAATATCTTCACGATGCTTTTAGAGCTACTGTGCTGCGAAGTAAGATTCACAGTGGGTTATTACAATTGATAACAAAATAAATGTTCAGAAATGTCAACTCATATTTTCTAAAGACCCACCTTCAAAATAATACAGGAGGATTTATGTAGTACACAACTGGTGTTACGCCTGACCCACTGTCAGTTTGTACACGCTGGTGTGTTATTGTCTTATCTTGTGGCTTTGTTGTTGTTTTTTTCTATAACCAGGCAGGATAAGCCATCAGCCAGATGGCACAGTGGGATCTCCCGTGGTTACCTCATCCTGAGGACCAAACATTGCCACACACACACAAGCATGCACACGGTGACTAAAAGCACAGACTGTTATGTAACCAGTTGTCTAGACAGAGCATGCAGTCTATACCCCATAGGTTTCACTGTGTATCTTATTTTCTCTCTTCCTTATACTGCCAGACATTGTTGCTGCTCTATTACAGTAGCGGCAGATTTCTTTTGCTTTGTTTATTTTGGACCGGTGTGAATCCCTCTGTGTGGGCGAAGCTTAACTGGCCGGACATCAGCTTGGACCACGTGACTTTAGTTAGTAAACAAAAACCTGCTCCTTGTCCAGCAGGATATTAGACCCAGGTCACGATGTCTTCCACACAAAAGACTCGCTCCCCCCCGCACGCACACGTATACACACGCATGCACAAATAGAATAAAATACACTCGCACTTGAAGTCTGCCACGCTGCAGCTGCTCCAGTTTCCATGGCAACGCCCAGAACAATGAAGTAAGAAGCTGCGAGGGCGAGTCCGAGTGTGTGCTCCGCACGCTTTCATATCCACTCTTACAGAGAGTTTGTGTGTGTGTGTGTGTGTGTGTGTGTGTGTGTGTGTGTGTGTTTGTGTTTGTGTGTGTGTGTGTGTGTGTGTGTGTGTCGGGGTTTGTTTTTGTGTGTGAGGGCCTGAAAGAGCATGTGGATACCCTGGTACCCTGATGATTTCTGAATCAACTGTGTGTGAGAGAGAAAGAAAGAGTGAGTGGGTGAATAACGCGGGAGATATTCGTTTTTCTTTGTCAGGGACGGCTTGGATGACCAGATCTCATATTTGAGTGAGGCAGATGGAGGGAGAAAAGCTTGGCAAATAATAAAAAGGAAGAACAAAAAGTCCAAATGCTTGTAGCAAAAGGAACAGAACATCTTTACAGTAGAGACAGAAGAGTGTTTTGATATTTAACATGATTGTTATTGTTTCATTCTTAAAGGGAGATTTCAACCAGAATAAAATGCTGTCCTCTTTACTCATTCTCTTGTCACTTTATTACGTATGACTTTCTTTCACAGATCACAAAAGAAGATATTTTGAAGAAAGTTTGTAACAGAGCCACTTCGGCACTCATTCATTTCTATTGTATGGACAGAAAACCAATACAGGTGAAAGGCTACAAGTTATCAACATTCTTAAAAATATCTTCTAAAAAATTAGGTTGTTGGTTATTACTCACAATATCTTTAAGGTTGTTTGAAATGTAAATCCTCATAGCAAAACAGAACACGAAGGAAAATATGTTTAAGGAAGTTTGTAACTGAACAACAGCGGCACTCATTCATTTCTGCTGTATGGACGGAAAACAAAACAGGTGAACCAGTTACTGACATTCTTTAAAATATCTTCTAATATAGTATAATGGCAGTATTATATATTGTTTCATATTTGCAGTCCCTTGAAATTCAAAACGTATAAGCATTGTTTTCGAGCTGTTTGAAATGTTATGCTATTAAAAAAAAATAAGTTTGGGGAAATTGCTTGACCTGGCAAACTCATACACTAATACCTGAAGGACTCGAACACATACCAGTGACACTCAGCAAAGCAATTTTGTTTTCAAAATGTCTATTTATTTTTCAAAATGAGGTATTTCAAAGTGCTGTGTGTTGCAGCACTAAAATGTACATTTTAGAAAAGAAGAACGCATTTCTTTCCAATTGACCCAGTTCTATGAACCCAATACGTACAAATATATAAACAAAGAAAGAGGAAGACAGCAAAGAAGTATATAAATGCTGATAGAAAAACTTTTCTGTACAAAAGAAACGAAGGCAAGAAAAAGATAAGAAACGAGATAAAGTGATATCTACTCAGAACTCATTTTCATACGAAAATATAAGTATTAAATTTAGTATGTATCAGAAGCACACTAAAAAGGGTAAATGGAGGAATTAGTAATGCATGTCATAACAAAGAGATTATAAGACCGAAAACAAAACAAAACATGTCTTTATATTACAAACTCCTCATAAATCGAGGTCTTACAGTACTTGTTAAAGGTATATAAACTTCCAGTCTAGTTATTGGCAGCTTTTGTCATCTTTATAAAAAATCAAAAAAGACAATATCGTGTACAAAAACAAGGCAGACTGAGTGTACGTTTCTTTATCAAATCTATTTACAAAAGTGTCCGACATCAAGGTGCGTAGAGGTACATCCATGAGATTCAGCACCAGTGAGGGTGGTGTGAAAGATTATAGCCTTTCGAAGAGTCTTTATTGTAAAGATAAATGTAATGTCTGTATATTTGTATATTAATGACTAGCTCTGTTGTGGTGTTCACGTTATTGAGGGGAACCTGGGTGAGCACACAGGAAAACAAAATGTGGAAAAAGGTCCATCACATTTTCCCTCGTCGTTTCTTTATCGTGCGCTTGGGGTGACAAAGTAAACCTGAAACATTCTTGACGTCAAAAAATGTGCAAAAAAAGTGTCAGCAGTGAGTGTCCCTAGATTTGATGTTGGGCCGCGAGCACCATGAGTGTTAGCGTGTCCTGTTTTGCTCGAGCCTGCGGAGGAGCTGTTGTCGCCGGGCTTGCAATCTGTCTTTCTCTTGCTGGAGTCGGTGCTCCTGTGCCTCCAGGGAGCAGACGTACTCCGTGGCCTTCTTCAGGATGACCACCTTGGCCGCCTTGTCGTTGTGCGCCAGCTCTGGCACCTGGTCGCGCAAAGTGAGGAAGCTGGAACGCAGGTCGTTGCGTCGCTGGCGTTCCAGGATGTTGTGGTTGCGCCGCCGTTCGCTGTCCTCCGAGTCTGAGCACCGAGGGCTGCTGGTTTCACTCTTTTTTATGCGTTGGCCCGGTACCATGTTAGTAGGGGAGTTCGGGGAAGAGTTTTGGTTCCTGCCAGTGCGTAGAGAGATAGTGCTGTTGTCGATTCTGAGTTTCTTGCTTGGGGGAGCGGTAGGAGCTTCTTGGGGTTCAGAGTAAGGGGATGGGGCTGCGTAGTTATGCTGTTGCTGGTGGATGGAGGCAGTCGCTGTTCTTTTCAGAATTAACTCCTGTGGAGCTTTGCTCACCCCTGTGCCCGACCGCCCGCCTGCGGATGCCTGAGTGTTTGAAAGAGACAGACCAGTGTTTGGTATCTTGCTGGTGGTGCAACGCCTTTTCTCCACTGTGACCACATCGATTTCCTCCTCGTCTTCATCATCCTCATCTTCTTCATCGTCTTCGTCGTCGTCAACATCATCATCATCATCATCATCATCATTATCATCATCATCATCTGGCAAAGAAAAAGACATTTAAAGTCAGCAAATGTGTAAAACATTTGAAAACATATGAATAAGATTTGGAAACATGTTTCGGGTAAATGCCCCTATGTGGGCAGATGAGACAATTCATCAAAGCTGTTCTTCACAAAGACACATCATCTGTCAAACAGAGGAGCTGGATTTTACCCAGACTGGGCCACCTCAGGCTTAACATTTTACAGCGTCTGATGAAGGGTTACCCAGAGTATGAGTGCTTCACCATGGCGTATTTTTGAAAACAAATGTCTTCTGCTGTCACGTTCAACAATTTCCTTTGCTTTGAAACCGGTGCCACATCTCAAGTTAAGCTACGATGGCAAGGCGGCCTCAGTTTGACGCCTGAGAGCTATGTTTATGAGATAATGGAGGTGATTATAAGCCAAACCACACATGAAGAGTGTTTGGCATTTAATAGAGCCCACACCATCTCACTTCAAAAGCCCGCCACAGGAAACCTTTGCCAAAGTTAAGGAGACCAAACGGTGCAATTCGGTTTCCAACATGTTAGATATTCTCTCGCCTCTGGATCACAGGCGGTCAAAACTAGCCATGCTGTAATCGTGTGGTCCGATTATTCAGGGCATTTGGGGAGTAACACTGATCTGATGGTGTCTTAAGCCGATGCCCTGGAGAAGCGCCAAGCAGACAGCTGGAGGAAAGGCAGGGCTTGTTCAAAGCCGTCACCCTGTAAAGAGAGACGACCCATCCTCTATTCTGTCCTCCCTTTTTCTCCCTGCAAGATGCTCAGCCTGCCAAGCTCAGCCCACTGCAGGGAGGAGGGGGGTCTGTCTTTCAAGTAGACGCATGCATCTCCTTTATGGCAGAGTGGTGCCCGGTGCCAGCCCTTATTCTCTCACCCACGTGTGATTGTCGTTTGGGATTTGCATTTGAAACGAGTTGAAGGGAAGCGACTTATGGGGAGGCACTGCATTTTGGGGCCCCCGGAGCGTGGTGCCAAGCATCTGGGCCCACGTTTCAATGCCCCTCAATGAGAAAAGAAATCCTGAAGTCACAAATGTATGGAATGCATTTCTGAACAGGACTCCATGACGTTGAACTCATCAACCATCATGCCAAACGTCAAGGGCATCCTCAAATATTGCTGCCATCTACTGGGTACACACTCCCAGTATTACATAAACACCCATCAACGCCCACTTACTACCATTAGGGCTGCTCGACAGTCTGGAATGTCACACACTAATCCCATTCAGGGTCTGTCATATGATCTTCAACAATGACCTATTACAAACTATCCCCAATTGTTTGCCAATTAGAGCTATTCTGCATCCCTATATCACATGTGTTAGTAATGCAAGGTTATATTAATATTAACCCTACTCGTGTATTTTAAGGTAATACATTTTATAATTGATGACTTGCGAAGTCATACATCACACCCCCCCAAAATGCGCAACACCCCGGGCGTCTCAAGCACGAAACTCACCGGAGTCGCTCGGAGTCTCATCCGCGCTGACCGCCCGCACGCGCTGCGGTCTCAGTTGCGGGACACTTTGGCACCCGCCGCCCCCGGTTCTTTTGTTAACGGGGTACGGGAACACCACAGCAGGGTCCACGCACTCCGGTATGGACGGGATTACATCCGGCACCTTCGCCTCTTGGCGGGCCACAGCTTTCCCGAGTTTCTCGCTCACCGCCCGCTCCAGCTTCTCCCGGGCGGAAAAGCCGCTCCACATGCAGTCCTGAATGATGATGGAATTGTCCGTAGTATCCAAAACGGAGCCGAAGAGGTCCCCGTCCGACGCCCCCCAAATGTCGTCCTCGGGCAACAGCAGCAGCTCGGACGCCCAGTCCAGCGGGTCGCTTAATCCAAACTCCATCAGCGGGCAATCCGCGGCCACCGCGCCCGGGTCACCGGGAAGCGCAGCCCGGCTGGGCGAGAGCGGCGGGGTGGGCAGC
Source organism: Triplophysa yarkandensis (assembly GCA_033220385.1). Classification (NCBI taxonomy): domain Eukaryota; kingdom Metazoa; phylum Chordata; class Actinopteri; order Cypriniformes; family Nemacheilidae; genus Triplophysa; species Triplophysa yarkandensis. The sequence goes on along the minus strand of CM065658.1, from coordinate 16,475,805 downwards.
AGCTCGAACTTCTTCCAGATGTCCTCGCCGGGCGGTGCGGCGTCGGGTCGGCTGAAATAAAAGTCATCCTCGTCCGGATAGAAACACGGCTGCAGGGAGTCAAACTCCAAATCGGAGTTTGTGCTTTTTGCGGGCATGCTTTGTGTTGTGAGAATCTGGAGGGGTAACATTAACAATAGTTATTAATCACTTTAAAGTGTATCCCTAATAAGGTGGGCATGCTTCTGCGTGCATTTTTCAAAGATGCTCCTTGAACAGCAATAGAAGTGCAGAATAATGCTTTAAAGATCCCTTTGAGTTTTAAGACGTCTTCTCTTGTGTCTTACCTCCCAGTGGTTATTCCTCCTATCGCAGTCACCGTGCCTCCCGTTTTGGGCTCGCACATCCACGGCGGAGATTGAAGTCTGTTGTGCGCTTTTGGGATTCAGTCTGTAATGTATTCTCCTCTCTGCCCAATGTGCGCTTGGGGGAGACGCAGACTCCGCCCACTTTCGGGCGGGGCGCCGGGTGAGATTGGCTTCGGACGCAGCATCACTTTGATCTGTTGCAAGCTGGGTTACATGATGACATTAAGGGCATTGCAAAGTTACATTCTGGTCAGTTTGAGATTGGTTTTCTTTGTTTTTGGATTCATTTTAAATCATGTTTGCAATCTGATGGGCTGGTGGTCCCAGGGGGGTTACATGTGGTTACACATGCATTTGGACATTATGTATTGAGCTGTATGAATGAATCAGAGGGAGTCAGCAGCATCTCATTGTTCACTTTAGGGTCAATGAGGTAACGCACTATCCGCAGGGTGGACCCATCTGCACCGCCGTGTGGACATGGTGTGTATTACACCGTGGGGAGATCCTTACCTGCTGTCTAACACAGGGGGTTTCAAACTTTACCATGCCAGGGACCCCCAAATATGATGGACCATTTATGATCACCAACTTTCTTTAATACACATTCAACCATGTACAATATGGAACATTATATTTCATAAAGAAGCATTTCAACTCTGTTTGATAAATTGTTAGTGTGAGGATGTGATTAGATATATTAAATATAATATTAGATAGGTGTCTATGATATGAATAATGTTGATTGTATGTGCCCAAAGAGAAACAATTCCTATTTTTTGATTAAACATCATGTTTTCCAAAACATACGGCCTATGAAACGTTGACAAAATATAATTTTTTTAGATATAAAAGAAACTAATTACAATTTAAAGATTTTCTGGGGACCCCTTTTGAGCCTTTTGGAGGCCCTCTGGGGGTCCCAGAACCCCAGTTTGAAAGCCCCTGGTCTAATACATAATTTAAACACAATTGACCTTGTTCAGTTGCTTTCACTAGAACTTCAAGGAAATGATTGCTAAAAATGTAACAGAACTTTAAAGTGATACATATAAAAGCATGGATAGAAACAAACGAAGGAAATATGTCTGTTTGTTTTGTTTGTTTTATTCAAAGTTTGACATGACCGGGTATTGCCACACGAAACGCTGAAATGTGTCAAACATACAGCAAAACAGTTATTACTTAGTAAATATAAATAATTACAAAAGAAAAGAAAAAAATTACAAACAAATACACAGAATCACAGAAAAGGAAACCCTATCAAAGACCTATACATTAATTTTAGAGTACATGTATTAAAAGAAAGTTCATGACGTTTAGTGTTACTATAGGTACAACATATGTATTGATATGTGGCAACTTCCACCATCTCCCCTGTCTTCTTATAGATTTGCATTAGGATGAATGGCAAAGTAATACTCATAATTATGCTTGATAAAGAGATCATTATTATTATATTGTTACTATCTAGACAAATTATTAATATGTAACACATTTTTAACATTATGTTCTGTTCATAACAAATATGAACAGTCTATTTGATATATACATATACATATATACATATAGTTACCTTTTGCAATTAACGTGTGCAAATACATAACCTTCCGTCAGACTTTTCTTACAAGCACCTTAATAATTAGTAAATTTGCTTTTTAAAACACCTTTAGATGTCCTATAGCAATACTGCTGTGTGCAACTCTTTCCCTCAGACCTTTCACATATAAAACCTTATAACTTGTAAATTTATAAATCATCTGTACATATTTTGTTCCATCTGGAGCTGTTCTGTAACATTGTGTGTTTAACTTACCTATTTATTTTTATTTTTAACTATGTGACTTGTCACTTGTCTTGTGTGCAATCCCACCTAGCAATAAAGCTCATTCTAATTCTAATTCTGAAACAAATGTAAAAATGGGATGAAAAAGATACGAGTTCATAGGTTCAAATAAACTTAATTTTTAAATTCCAAAACTGAATGCATCACAAAAATTGTTTCACTGGACTATTTTGTTTTCAGAATTGTTTAAAGCCAAAACTGAAAGATCAATTACGATTAATTACCCAGCCCTGATTTCTGGACGGTTTTGTGACCCCGGTGAAAACAGTTTGCTGTGGGAACACAGCAGGCGAATGACAGGGACCATAAGAGTGGTTTTGGGATTTGGAGCTCTCTTTTTTCTGACCTCAGCTCAGGAAGAGCTTCCTGTGTGAATGTGAGGGGGAGTGGGAAGCTGAACATTTAACTGCAAGTGAACGCCTGTGTTGCTGGTTCTGCTAGGATGTGTTGGGTCAGCCTCTGGTGGATCCAGTAAGATATGTATATTGGCATTGTAAGGTGTCTGAAGTCTTAATCATGCTTACAGATGTGTTTATGTTGCAGAAAAGTCAGGAAAAAAAGCCATGTATTGATTTTGTTAAGTACTTTAAACCTTTTATAGCAGACACCTTTTATATTTGTCCAATGAAAGTTATGCAGTTTAAAGGATGTCCCAAATGGGCGACTTTAGGGCCACTTGTTATGACTTTGCAGGTTGAAACAATATTTTACAAGGTGATTCACTGATATTTCCAAATGGTTTTACAATTAAACAGTTTATAGCTTTAGGTATAATCCATCCATGATAATGACCTCTATTTATTGTGTATTAAATATTTATTGTAGGATTAAAGATATTATTTTATGCCCCCAAAACCTGAGCTTGTCAAAACATGTGAAAGTTCCAGGGCTACAAACATGATTGAGATACCTGAAAGAGAGAGATTCAGTTCTGTCTCATGTTTTCCTGCTATGCTGAAGCAGTGGGTGGAGTAGCGTTTGGATGGTTAAGCAATTGGGCCAGTTTGGATAAAACATTCATATTTAGAGAAAATACAAAGCAAAGCATAAAGCCTCAACCACAACACGTCTGTAGACAATGTGTGCACACAGACCCGGACATCAATAGTGCACAAGATCGGATCGGAAGTCAGGCCCAGGCATCTGCCACTCAGATCTAGTGTGCAAAAACAGGTAAATATATCCAGTTAAAAACAGTAAAAGTCATTTCATTTACTCATGTTTATCATTTAAAACCTGCTCGAATTCTTTTTTTCAGCAGAACCCAAAAAAAGATATTTTGAAGAATGTTTGTATAGCATCGGTACCACTTCCAATATACCCTTATGATGCAAACCAATGCAGTGATGGGTATTGCAGTTGAGTCATCGCCAATATTCTTCAAAATATCTTTATCATGTTCTGCAGGAGAAAGAAAGTCATACAGGTTTAAATGACAAGAGGGTAGATTTTGGGCGAAATTATCACTTTAAACCGTCTAATGTGATTTCTTTACAGCGATGTCCCTTTTGGATTCCCAAAGAACCCTTTACTCTTTAAAGTGTTTGTCCCAACACACACGGAGCTCTGGTAGTCTTTGTTTTAGTTGGGAACCCCACCTTTAATCACCAGACCTGTCAATCAGAGCAGATTCCACAGTGGCACATCTCCTTAACAAATGACGGACAAATTTAACTTTGTTTCTGTTCAGCAGAATTCAATTAGTAACCTTCAACCTCTCTTCCTCTCCCCCACACAGCAAACCCCTTTAAAGTGCCTTTCCTGAACCCTTAAACTGCTCCTTATACCTGTAAGGAGGCTTCCTTTCCTCTTAAAGTGAGAAGAAGTGTATTGGATTTTTGTTTTCCCATCACAGCTGTTTAATAGACCTTCTTAGTCTATACTTAGAATCAGTTGTTTTTGACAAACTTTTTCATTTTACTGTATGCTTTTGGTTAAAAATAGCAGTGCAATTCTGGGTGACATATTGAATTCATAACCTTTATTTACAAATCACCAATCTGTGATGTGAAATCCGACTCTCTCCTGCTTTCTTTTCTTTGTGTGTCTATATGAGTATGCACACTTGTGGGGGTGTGTCTCTTTTAGAGTGTTTATGTTACTACATATGGTGTATGCTTTTGTTTGATTTCCCCTCTGGTAAAAGTAGACAGAGATCTAGATAATGCCAAAGAATACTGAAGTCCCTCTCAGTGTAAAGGGAAATTCCACAGAGATGACTGAAACAGTAACCAGAATCTTCACTTTACATCTCTCGGAGACTTTCTTGCCTTTAACACACCAAATACAAGCATTATAAATACCACACTGCACTTTCTTTCTTTCTTTCTTTCTTTCTTTCTTTCTTTCTTTCTTTCTTTCTTTCTTTCTTTCTTTCTTTCTTTCTTTCTTTCTTTCTTTCTGTCTTTCTCTCTTACACTCACTAATTTTTTTGTTGGAAAAAAGTTAGTTTCCAACTTTATATTGTTGAGATTACAGAACCTTATTTGGTTCCACAAAGAACCATTCAGTCGTAGGCCTTTCTTAAGAATCATCTCCTTCTTTTAGATTCTTAAAACTCTTTATCGCCATAATGAAGCTTTTATGACACACAAAGGTACCTTGGATTTAAAAGTAATTCTATGGCAGTTGGAAGCACCTTTTTTGTGCTTAAGGGTGTTTGTCAGGTTAAAAAACTTAAGACCCTTTAAATAACTCTTTAAACAAGGAGAACAGACTAACAACTATCAAGCATGTTTTTAAAGTATGCCTGTGGTGCACCCGTCTGTTAATATTTCCACAGGTCACACTGCCTTACGTCTGAAATTAAGCATAAAGACTGATGGTAGATTTGACAAGTGTCTGACCGAGCGTGTTAAAGCTCATTGGTTGATTTGAACTCTGTGTTTAATATTTCACACAGAATCACACGGGTTGAGATGATTTATTACTAAAAAGGCTTGTTTGAACAGAAGGTTTCATCCCAATTGAGAGTTTGATGAACTTTCTGCAAGTTTATGTAGGCTGATTAGAAATATGTTGGAAAATGTATCACCATTTTTCCTTCGTCATTCGGTTCACTGCAAATTTCCTTTAACAGGATTCATACAAATGTATGTATTATTATGAAACCGTATTTGGAATGAATGTTACTGCTTAAGTGTTCTAAAAGTATTATGGATAGCATTCAAAGCAAATGGGTAACACACACACACACACACACACACACACACACACACACACACACACACACACACACACACACACACACACACACACACACACACACACACACACAAACACGGGCACACGGGCACACACTCGGGCACACGGACACGTACACACGGACACGTACACACAGACACGTACACACGGACACGTACACACACACACACACACACACACACACACACACACACACACACACACACACACACACACACACACACACACACACACACACGGACACGTACACACACACACACACACGGACACGTACACACACACACACACACGGACACGTACACACACACACACACACACACACACACACACACACACACACACACACACACACACACACACACACACACACACATATGGACACGTACACACACACACACACACACACACACACACACACACACACACAAACCCCAAGTCATTCAATTTAGATTAACTTAACTCGTACTATCTGAATGTGTAACTTTTATGGCCCTTTTTGACTCTAATACCCCTTCTATGTAAATCATTGGTTGTCTTATCAAATTTTATCAATTCAACACACAAATCCACACACATCCACACACCGAGCCAGTTCATTCATGCACACGTCCACATAAATCAGCCACAGAAAAGAAACATTAAGTCTCTTACATTTTTGTTTGTCAGATCAATGATGTTTCTGATGCTTTGATGAGTTCGAATACAAGCTCTCACTTGCCACATGGGGACTTTTGCTGATGCTAAATCACTTGTTTATCCAGTCTGACATTTAAATGCATTGTGGATGCTTGGAGGTCCACCTTTAAGTGATGTTGAAAGTAGCTGTAGCGTTTATCTTTGTCTGCCTGCTTAACAATCTTATCCATTTCTTTCACATTGTTGGGAGATCCACAAAACCAGGGCCCTTGAGTAAACCTGTCAGTCATTTGGGAAACTTGTTTGTCCGACCGCACTGACAGTTTGAGTTAAAGCTCTGGCGAAATATGTTCAGTTTAAGAGGCCTCGACAGACCGGAGCGGAAAGCTTTAAAGGCAGAGTTGAAACTGTGTGTGTGTAAATTTGGCCTTGGCCAGGCAGGTTAATGACCCTATTGTTGAAAACTCGCCATGAATCTCGTGTGTCAGTTTTGTCTGTAGGTTCATGTCTGGGTATATGTTAAGTTTTTGTGTCTATGTATGTTCAATTATACTTTAGACCTGCTGCAGAAAAAATTTGCGGACAATTTTACCTATTAATTTACAATTAATTTTGTTTTATTCTAAGAATTTCTATTTTATAGAGTTTTCCATGATTTACAGAATATGACCACTAAAATATCAGTCAATGCGACAATAATGCCAGGTTTATTTGCAAAAAGACTTAATATCTTCATCCCGCATGGACACATTGCGCATTTAAAACACAATGCAACAAACACCTTGTTCTTTTATATATTTTAATGAACAAGTCTTAGTATGTATGTTGTTTGATATTGTTCATAAATATTGTGTTACACTGAATGACAATTTATCATTATTTTAACCAACTTTTGACTTTTAACGCTTCAAATATGTAGCTTTAACCCTAAAGTAAACATTTTACTACATAACTTAAAATTGACATGATGTCCTGATGGGGATATTAATATGTTTGATGACCACAATACATCTAGAAATGCCGAAAATTACATGACATTTCTATTTTTTCCTGTGATAAGTAAATAAATAAGTAAAGGAATATATCAGATAATAATTGTTATAAAACATTTTAAATATTTGTAATTTAATTTATATTTTATTTTATAAGCAACACATAATAAGGTGTAATTCATTCAGATATTTATCCATATTTCTACATTTAAACATTAACAAAACTGTGAATTGAACTGTCAGTGCCCCACACACAGAATATGAAAGTGTCTTAAAGTTCTTGATCAAACTAACCACCTAACAGTTTACAGACACTAACAATAACAGATGTTTGTTTTCCAATAGATAAGAAGTATACAGACAGAGCGCAGAGCCTCCTCCCCACTTATACACAAGTAAATGCTTTGCTTTGATGATACGGTTAAGGAGACATGGTTTCATGTCATTCGGATAAGAGCAGAGATAAGTCACCATGTTTGTTTGTGACATTTACAGATGCAATAATCCCGCTCCTCTGTTTTCCTTTACTTGAACAGACATTATCTCTCTCTCCGACCTGCTTGAACTCGATGGCCTGTTCCTAAAGGTCAGGATGAAACGACTCTTTCTCTCTCCCTTTCCCCTGGTTCTCTTTTTTTCCGAGCGTGTTGTTGGGATCTATGGGGGTCGTTAGGAGACTAAACATTTGCCTCACCACAAAGGGAGGGATGGTTAATATGTTTCAACACCTCCATTAGCGTTTGTCATTGTGTGCTTTAAATGAGAGCTCCCCGACACTGGCACACAGCTAAGCACCTTAAACGGAGGAACAAGAGCCCAAAGCAGAACTTCCTGCTAACGTGCCCAATCTTGCGTGCATCAGATCTCATTCGCTTATGGGAAACAGCAGCGGAAAAAAAGAGAGGCGAGAAAGAACAGCTGAGAGGAGGGCAGAGATAAGAGCGTCCACGCAGAGGAAAGTGTTACGGTTTTAGGCCGGGTTGAAAGTCAATGGGATGTTAGAACGGGAATAAACAGGAAGTGTGTGAGTGTATGTGTGTGGTTATCTGGCTTTTGAAAACCCCGCTCCAATCTACACTGACTACCACTTTCCTGCCACCTTCTGATCCCCTTTAAAAGCCAAGGTATCCGGCCATAATTTTAGCCTTTATGGGACTTGTGTGAAAAACACTCCAATTTGTGTCCTATTTTTAAAATAAAAAAGCACGCCAAAATGTAACGCATTTCATTTATTCCAAAGCTCTTAAAGTGAGAATGACATAATTGCTATTTGATCTTAAGGATAATAGGGATCATAATGTAATCTTGAGTAATGCAATCATCCAAATGATCTTTAATTTGCCTTCTTCTTCAAAGATCTCCAAATCTCTACCTGATTTACTATAAGACTTCACCCAATAACATGCAGAGACAAGATATGGAAGAATAACAAAGCACATAAAGGCTGGTCGGATTCTCACCATTTAACCTGTTTTTGCTTGTGGATCAATTTGTCGTTTTAGAAAAAAAGGCGAGCAACACTATATGCAAGTAAACAAGTACAGGTGTGAATGCTTTCCTGGCACAATAAGAGTGCAGTCTGGTTGAGCATCTCTTGTGTGTTTTACTTTCAGATGTGTATATAAACATGAGCTTTCAGGCAGTTATAGCTTGAAACCTTTTGACTTTTTAATTATCTTGCTAAGCAAGATTGTCTATCACTCTGTCAATAATAAATAAAAGAAAAATTAAGTTGATGTTTGTTAATTCTGGATTTGGCGCTCCCTACGGCAATGCTGAGAATGCAGGGGCCTAATAAAACAAAAAAGCATTTGCATTCATTTAAATGTGTAATATAACAGTCAGCAACACTTAAGAGTATAAACGATACAACAAAAATGCGGGGAGAACTATAAGTAGAATTATTGTAATGAGGTATATTGAATACAAAATCAATAAATATCATCCGATCTAAACATGCACTTGTCCGTCTCTATGGGAGAATAAATAAGATCTGCAAGAACAAGACCGACAAGATCTGCAGGGCATGTCAACGTATTTGTGCGTAGACGTCACTCATGAGTTAATCTGACTTATGTTGAACATTGCAGCATATGAAATAAAGATTTGTAGCAGTATTGTCATTTATTGCCTTGATTTATTGTTAAGTGCATTTTGTGACATGGTTGAGATCTCTTCTGAAACTCTAGAAACATGCAAGACTTTATTAGGGTCTTTTTATGAGGTTTTCTGAGAATCTGAAAGTCACAAGTTTAGTCACTTTGATCTCATTGGCCAAAGAAAAGTAACGTCGGCAGAACTCTAAAGGAGATATTTAATTAAAAGTTGGTAACCGAACAGAAGTGACACTTCTTCCTGGTTGTTCAATGAAGGGAAGTCATACGAATTTGAAAAGGCAGGAAGGAGAGTAAATGACTTCCCAATTTTTATTCCCAACATTCTTAAAAATATCTTCTTTGTGTTCTTTGAAAGAACGAAAGTCATACAGGTCTGAAATGATAAGTGTGTGTGTAAATGATGACATAATTTTCATTTTTGGATGAACCATCACTTTATCTAATGCTTTAACTCATTGTTAACAAATTCAACCTTTTACTATTTATTTATCCTGTCACGGTCCAACGAATACAACACAAAATAATGGCTTACAACAGCACACATGAGAATGATGTATGTGTGTGTGGCACATCAGTGAAGTGCAGTTGTAGTCATCATGTCACCTCTTCCAAAGCTTCATCCTGCTGTTGTCAAGACAAGGTCTCTGATGTATTGGGTGACATGAGAGTATTGACAGGAATGTGTCCACGACTTTTCTCACTGCAGACACAAACACGGCACTAACTGACTGGTGGTCATTTTAATGAACATCAAAGTGGGATTTATTACAAGGCATAATAAGACCTTTGTTCTCCTGACCTGACTCATTGGATATTGCCGTGAAATATATATAAAGTGCTGTAATGTCAGGGATTATCAAGTGAGAATACTGATTCTAGAGAACAGATACAAATTTTAAAAGGACATTAAATAATGTGCTATAGCTTGTACTTGTGTGCCACTTGGTCCAGTGACTTCACCTGTCGTGAGGAAACCTGCCAGACATGACAAGCCGCTCCATCTGTCTGGACAGCCTGAGCTCTTAGTCTCAAGGGAGATAGCCGATGACAGATATGAGGAACTGCAGATGACCCATGTCACCAGCTTAAACTGACCCTCCCACACACACACACATTCTGTTACAAAGACTCATGCATATTACACAACCCCAAGACTGACAACAAAGAAAAACAATATGTTTTCACTCCCGTAACAAGTTACAAGGAAGGTGTTCTTATCCACTCAAAAAGAAAAAAAAATTATTTAATATTATTATATTGTAAAAACTATTGTAAATACATATTTAAAGTGTTAGGTAACCCAAAAATAAAAATTTCAGTCACAATTTTCATCTTGTTATTTCAAACCTGTACCGTATGACTTTTTTTGCCGAAACACAAAATACGATGTTTTGAAGATTATGGGTAACAGAAAAAACTTGGTACCCATTGACATCGGCCTTGTGGACATACAATAGAATAGTCAATAGGTATCATCCCCAAATTTTTTTGAATATTCATGTTTTCTGCAGAAGGAAATAATACAGGATTAAAATAACAAGAATAAAGTAATTAATTAATTTTATTTTGGGGGATTTATTATAACAAACTATTTTATAAAAAAATAAAAAATAAAATAATTCTATTTTTCATCATTTCTAAAACTGTTTGACTTGCAGTTTTTCACAGAACACAGAAAGAAGATGGGGGTCAAACCATATTTCCTTAAAGTTCCTAAAACCACCAAGATATTTCTCATATACAGGTCTTGAACTAGATAAAAGTGAATAAACAATGACTTTTTTATTTTGGCAAACTCTTCGTTTAAAATCCCATGAGCATCCAAACATTGATGTGCTTTTACACACAATAATATTCTCTTGACATATGACCTTAACATGCGTATTCTTAAAGAAATATACAAATACTAAACTAAAATCTAAATAAATACAGGCCAGCTTTACCTTAAACCTACAGAGGTTGGTCCAATCAAAACCACAGCCCAATGTACACAAACAGAGAGCAAATGTTAGCCTGACTCGTGTGTCAGCCCAAGCACACATCTCATCTCTCTGCTGAACCCTGAGCTTTGTGTGTGGGGGACAGCAGTAGCCCGCAGCCAGAGGCCTCTGACCTCCCCAGGGTCATCAATTGACCTCTGCAAGGCCTTCCTTTCAGGTCTGCCCCCTTCTTCATCATCATGTGATCTTAAAATCAATTAAATCGGACATTCTTCTGGACTGAAGTCATTTCCTTATTGCTGCTCTTCACCGTTTACTGTGTTTCTATTCAACAAGTCCAACTCTGTTTCTGTCTCTTTGTCTCTCTCTCAGATGACAAGTATTGGCTTTCTCTTTTCTGGTCACACGGAGTGTGTCAGGAATGTGAGTGAGCTTCAGACAACCTCCTGTTGGAACTCACAGCCCATTCTGTGCATTCCTGTCTTGCTGCCAACTTTACCCAGCCAACTGCCCACCCTCATGAGCTGGTATCAGTGAGAGAGAGAGAGAGAGAGAGAGAGAGAGAGAGAGAGAGAGAGAGAGAGAGAGAGAGAGAGAGAGAGAGAGAGAGAGAGAGAGAGAGAGAGAGAGAGAGAGAGAGAGAGAGAGAGAGGTGAGAAAAAACATCTGTCTGAGCATGACACTCTCAGAGTCTTTGGTATGTAAGTTTTATTTGGCTAATGCTGTGTTTCCCAAATCAGTTTTAATGACCCATCATATAATACTTATAACACTCTTCTGTTCCTCTTTTTCTCTTGAAAGACTAGAGTCATGAAAAGTGCACACTCTATTAATGTTGCATATTGCCGCAGCCACATTTTGTGATTTAGATTTTTACTCATTTTAGAATAATGATAAACTCCAATTATGATCAAAATGATTAAATAAAACTATTCAATGAAACAAAGGAACTATGGAGTTTTGATTCAAAATAAATCATATTTGATCATCTTTAGTGTAGTCCCCTTTTGACAAAACTTTGCAGAAATGTTTACCATTCATGTTATCAAGCAGCTTCTTAAGGTCTCGCCCAAAGACAACATAATTCCCATCATAATTTATTTACATGTCGTAACTGAATTTAAAATGTTAACAGCTCTAACATTCAATCAAAGTAATCCATTTCAAAAACATTTTTCTTTAAATAAAATGAAGGTTTTGTCATTTTGTTAATTAATATTACCATATTAACCTAATTTCATACATTTAGGCATACACCTTTAGATTGAAGGGTTTTAAAGGTAATTAAATATTTCACTCAAGTGTCCCAAAATCTTTGACCACAAGTGTATGTATTATATGAATATGAAAACCTCCTACACAGTTAGTTATGTACAATATGACATCCTAAAATCGAACAGATGATTAAAAATTATTTAATTAATGAATATGGTAATGACTTTAATTGCATTATTTTAAGTTAGGTTAAGGGTTAGAAAAAAGTTATGTTCTGGCTCTGAAACCATCAAAAAATATATGTATATACTTATTTCTTACTTGTGTGTTTATTGGAACTGTATCAGTAATGTAACAGTGGTTCTCACAAGAAGGCAGTTCTGAATGTAAGTGGATGTGCCTGGTTAACTGGAAACTACTGTAGATTTTCTGGATGAAGTGATAAAGATCGCATGGCCTTGAATGTTGTGTTGATTTGTGTAGACCACACACCATCAGAATACAGTACATCTAAATGATGAATCGAGCAAATCCTTTTTCAGAAAACTATAATGTAAAAAACAGAATTGTGTCTGATTGCATATTATTTTTTGTACGTTTTAATGAACCTGCTTGAAAATAGAATCTGTCTGTTGAACATATTTAAAGGAACAAAATTTGGCTCATTCTTTGCACCCCTTGAGTTAATAAGTTGCGTTGTATCGAGTTTCAATATTTGTCCTATTTAAAACTCTTTTGTAGTTATATCTTGTACTTAATATCTTTGGTATTTTTTAAACAGCGACGCTATAGGTCTAATTGGTGTCAACGATCTCCAAAAAAAGTGGATTGTTCCTTTAATATATGCAATACCCAAATGATATAATGTATACTTTTTTACATCACCTTCATTCATGAATCTTTGGGTGACGTGCTGCAGTGTGTTTGTGAGTTTATAAAGGAAATGTGAGGAAGTGTGTTGTATTGCTCAATGGAGCAGTGGAGTGTGTGTGCCTCGAGCAGGAACAGGAAGGTAGATCACCAGTGACTTCCTGTGGAGGCCAGGCCTGAAGAGGTGGCCCATGGGATATGGCCATAATCACAGCCATCATCGTGATTAAACCTCTTAAAACCACCCAGAGAGAAAGACAGAAAGAGAAACAGCAGGAAAGTTCACAGGAGACAGAATTAAGAGTGGTTTTCTTTGAAGCACTGGCATTACATTTGTGTGATAATGAAGCGAGTTGTGTTTTGGGATTTGCAGGATCTGCTGGATTTAGCGGGGAAAGTCCCAAGTGCCATGCGTTCAAAACCATCTGATTGGATGGAATGTGATGTGTTAACATTATCATGCACAAAAAAAAAACCACACACAGTAGTTCTAGCTGTGAAATATTAATACAGTAAATAAGCGTACACTACACTTATTATACACGTCACCTGAAACGATAATTTTTTTTTTCAAAGAATTTAAAAGCTTTGAAATTAAGTAAATAAATTGCTAGAATGATGTCTACATGTGGTCTATAATGTTGTGTATTAAAAAATATATATTTGTTAAATTCATGCTTATTTTTTGATTATATAAAACTTTTTGTCTAAATTGTACACAATTTTAAAAGTTAATTGAATTTTTTTAACATTTTTACATGCTTATTTAAATCAAAGTTATAGCCCACTCATAAATAAAAAAAATTCTCATCAATTATTCACCCTCATGTCATTTCCAAGATTACTTTTTTCTTCTGCAAACCACAAAAGAAGATATTTTGATGAGTGTCTGCAATCAAACACCAGCACCCATTCGTTTACATAGGTTTTGTGTCTCTTCAATAGATGTGAATGGGTTCCCAACATGCTGTTGGGTTAAATGTTAGTTCTCGTCTGTCAGCATGAGGGCTGAGAGGAAGAGAGGTTTAATTGAGCTGGAAAGTGTTTTAATTAGTGAGCGTAGAATAAGTGGCACCACAGGACCAAATGAGAGACACGCTCATAAGTAACAGCTCTCTAACACACACACTATAATTAATGTACACACATAATTAAACAACATGATGGGTGATCATTTAGACATAAACACACACACACACACACACACACACACACACACACACACACACACACACACACACACACACACACACACACACACACACACACACACACACACACACACACACACACACATACATACACACATACATACAAACAGGACCGTTAAACATCCGATCCAGAGAATGTCAATGATGTCATCACGTTGGCAGCACATTATGATTAATGGTCGTTGGTGGATGTATGTCTCCGCAGGATAGGAAGTGTGCATTTGTCCTGCACTCTGTGGTTTCCTGCGCTAAAGGTGTCGTGTTTGCCACCGGTAAAATCCGTTTGGCCAGTTGGGGCTCACGTCATACAAAGACAGTCTAGGCTATACATGTTCTCTACATCTGCAGTGTTAAACATCAAACATCTGTGTCCTAATAGATGTCCGATGAGCCGGATGTTGTGCTGATGTTCCTGTCATGTGCATAAAGGATATCACAGCCTTTAGGGGGAATTTGGATTCATATGAGACTCATGTGACTATGACTGGTGTTACTATCTCTACCCATATCTAATGAGTCTTTTAGTCTTCATAATGGACAGATACAATGCTGCTTAAAGGCCCCAGAATTCCTTTGGAACTGACAAAAGGAGCATGTGTGATGTGCGTTCATTGACCCACATTGTAACATTAATGTTAACAGAGATTTAAGGCTGAAACATAGTTATTTTGATTTCAAAATAAAACAGAAGATAAGTGGAGAAATGTTGGCAACTGAAAAGTCCGGGCCACCATTGACCATATAAGAGAAAATACATGATTTTATTTTTATTAAACACCAAAAAAGATATTTTGAAAACATGTAGGAAAGCAAATAACTTGACATTATTCACTCATCACCTGTTCACTATTTGGTCATTTTGTTTTCTAAATAGAAAGTCAATGGGGACTTAATTTTTGGTGATCGATACCTTTAAGGAGGGTTTTGTTACATAAGGGATAGTCCACCCAAATTTGAAAATTCTGACATGAATTACTCACCCTCAAGTTTTTTCCAATCCTATATACATTTCTTTGTTCAGTTGAACGCAAAGGGAGATATTTGGAACAATGTTAGCAGCTGGCAATTCCGGGCAGCCATTGACCATACAACAAAAAATTTAACTGTTGAACACAAAAAAGATATTTTGAACAATTTATTTATTAATTTACGATATTTATACAAGTTTGGAAAAATTTGAGGGAGAGAAACTGTTTACTGTACTTTCAATTTTTGGTGAACTATCACCTTAAGCCAATTTAGAAGACCCATATTGTGTTTATGTGTAGATAATTATAGCTTTGCATTTTTTTTACTTGTTTAGTTACTTGTTTTTTTACAAATAAAGACAACAGTCTGATCTCTGTGGTCACATTCAGATGGATAAAACAGGAACACAGAGACAAAGAAACAGAGAGAGGGACAGTTTTGGGATAATTTCATTTAAGCAGGAAGTTTCTCCTTCCTACAACACTGAATAAGTGTTGTCATTTCCTGTGCACTCACAGTTTAATTGAATCGGAAAAGCTATGAGCCTCTATAACCGATGCCATGGTAAAGGAAATGATAAGACACACCCGTATTCACAAATTCCTGCACACATACATACACATGCAGTCGATTCTGTATTAGATCAACATCATGAGACTCTCAGCATCTTTAACACACTTTTAATCAGGCATGTAATTCCATTAGAGCAGATGTGGTTATGTCATTTACAGCCTCAAAGCCATTGAAATAAAGTGAGGTTATACAAAAATTGTAAGTGTCACAGTTACATCCCGGCTTCATCTGAGCATAAAAATATATTTTGAAATATGTCTCTTTGTGTCTACACTGTAAAAACCGTGGATTAATAAATATCCCAAATATTAAAAGTAATATTATATGGTTAAAAAATCTGCTGTAGAAAATATTAAAACAATTAATAAAAATCCCAGTCTATTTATCAAAATTTAACAACAGTAAAAAAGCTTATGTTATGAAAAAAGTAATTATTTAAAAAAATATATATATTTGTAACATACACCTAATATTCGGGGGAGTTCTGATAGAAATAATTGAGTTAATCAGATTTAGAATCAGAATCAGTAAGAGCTTTATCACAAAGTATGCTTGCACATACAAATTTCTTATGGTGACACAAGCTTCCAGTGCAAACAGACAAATAGAAAATAAGAAAAAAAAAACTATGTAAATAAAGTAGACAACTAATTTTAAAAAATTTTTACTTACATATACACACAATTTAAACAGGATATTTAAAACATTTCAAAGCTTTTAAATGGACACAAGTCATGTCAAGTCAACATCATTTTAATTTTCCAACAAGCCTTCCCTTGAAATGTTAGTATTGTGCACATGTTTGAGTTTGGTTGACTCCCTTTTCTAAGTTATTTTGGGTGAGAGGTTCTGTGTCGTGATTTTGGTGTTGTGCGATGTCAAAGGTCACAGGCCCGAACAACCGGTCGGGGTTGACGCACAACCCGGACTGTCGCGACCAGAAAGAGGCGGAAACATACAGATGTTGCGTGTTAGCGTGAGGAGAGTGTCTTAAACCAATCAGAGCTTTCTCATGGGAAATGGAGACACTACAAACAAACCGCAATAGAGTAGCACCTCTCTCCAGATCTCCTGGGTTAATGCAGGGGTCAAAGGTCAGGGGTTGACCCTCCGAACAATGCTTGGGATTGTTGATTCGAGCACTTACAGGGGATCTGGGGTAATTGAGGTGTGGACAAGGTTTTGATGTGTTACTTACAACACGATGTGGCCTTGGGTGGGATTGATTTAGGTTGTGAGTTTGGTAAATCAAAATGATTTTTAAACAATTTAAGAAAGACACTAAAGGTTAGTTAGGAAAGGTTGTTTGGTGATTGTATCTTGTATTTACTGATGTGCAGGGTTAATGTGTAAAAGCATGCACACACCTAACACAATGCAGTCATTATGTAGACTGCGTCCTTCTCAGCTATTCTAATCATTTCACAGTTGTTTGTATGGGCTATCTTTGTTTATTGCTGTTATCTGAAGTGTTTGTGTGTGTATGTGGTGTTGAGAGCTCTTGTCCCGCCCTCTCAAGGGTTGATTGATGAGTTTGAACTGGTGTGTCTCATGGAGGGGGGCGCACAGCAATGCTTTGATTTCCGTCCGGTTTTATAGGCCTGCTGGTCTGGAATATGTCCTTTTGTCCTGCTTGTTTCTCTGTTTGTGTCTGTTGTTGCTTGTCTATGATTTGTAGGTCAGCTGCCAAGACTCTGGTATACAAAGTGACAATTTTGAAGGATTATTGATGGTTTAATATACATTAGGGGATATTTCACCCCAAAATTACAGCTTTGTCATCATTTGATCATCTTTGCCTGTATAACTTTCTGTATATAGATATTTTATAGAATGTTGGTAAACAAACAGCAGTGGCATATATTTATTTTTATTATTTGGACACAAAACCAATGCAAGCGAATGTGTGCCCATTACTGACATTTTTCAAAACGTCTTCTTGTGTTTGGTAGAGGAAAGAAAGTTATGGCATTAGCTGATGACAGAGTTGTCATGTTGGGATTTACATATATATATATATATATATATATATATATATATATATATATATATATATTTGTGTGTATATGTTGTTATAAATGATTTTACTGTTGAAAACAAAAGCGAATTCATTTATTTTTTTTATTTCCAGTTGCCATCGACATTATTCAATTAATACTGTCATTTGAGCTAAACTTGTACACAACACAACCTCTTAAAAGTTTGTATAACCTCTCTCTTGTATTCTTCACTTCCGCACTAACTCACTACTTGTCCTGCGGCCCTTCAAAACGTCACTTAAAGCAAATGAGAATCCAGTTCATCATCATTGAGACTCATTTGACTGGACTAATGATGCACTTCCCTTGTTTATATGTTGGTGTTTTTGTCCCCTGGCCGGGAATTTCTTGTTAATTCTGAGGATTTTTTGAAGAGATTTTTATCTACAGCCGACCTGTAAATTCCTTGTTAGGATTGGATGTATCTACAGGCTGCAGAGGTGTTTTGCTAGAGACACAGAGTTCTTTAAAGCCTCATCCAATTTATGGGTAGTGAAGCTCTTCATTGCCAGCAGATGTGTACGTGTGTGTACGTGCGTGTGCATGTGTGTGTGTCTGATGGACTAATTCTTTTGGTTGAGAAAGACCAGACTGCTGGCCTGTTCTCAGGGTTCACATATGGACTCACACACGTTGAGGGGTGAACACACACACAGCCTGTCCAGCGGAAAGAGATATATTCATTAAATTCATTAAAATGAATGATGCTGCTTCAATGCATGTTTAGCTTTAACAATTACCATAGGAGATATTTGCTTTGATCATTTGGGTTGGAGAGAATAACTCGTGCACTCAGAACTCATCTCAAAAGCTGAGAGCTAAAAAATGAGCCGAAATTGTTTAATAAATAAATGCTCAAGAGATAGATTCATGGTTTTTTATAAACTCTGGTCAATTAAAGTAATAGTTTACCCAGAAATTAAAATAGTGTCAATTGCACACCCATTTCAAATATGTATATGTTGCTTCTTTAGAAAGATATTTTGAAGAATGGTTACCAAACAACGGCTGACTTTTGTTTTGACGCAAAACTGATACAAGTGAATGGGTAATGCTGTTGTTCATCTACAGACATTCTTCTCGATACCTTCTTTTGTGCTCTGCCAAAGACTGTAGATCAACAGGTTTGAAATGACAGGGGATAAATTATAGGTGTTTTTTTTTTTATTTAGTGAATACTCTTTTAAAAAAAATTTATTTATGCTATTGACAAAAGTTTCTTTCATTGTTTTTTCTAACCATACGTAAAAAGAAAATTAGTTTGAACAGTTTTTTATTAAACTGAGGTTCTAGTAGAAATAAATGCCGTTATATTCATCCTTCTGTTGTAGATGAATTAAGTTATTGTAATAGTGACTTTTTACATTTATTTGATGTTTTAGGACTACTGGCAGATATATGAAATATGAACTGCATGTATCTGCTGAGCTGTATGTAAAAAAGCAGATTATGGGAGGAAGCACTTCAGATCAGACGCGTAATCGACCTATCTTCTGTCCATAAAACACAACAGGCCTTCATTTTGTATACAGTATTTCATTTTTCAAACGCTCCGCTTGTTGGGTTTCTCTATCCATCAGAATTAAACACACACCGGGGCTGGTGTTCTCTGTGTGCCTAGCGTCCCGATCATAAATCAAAGCATAATCGTGTATGCGTGTGCCAGGATCTTCCGGTGTGTAGCTGTAAATAATGTGTCTTGTCACTGACAGAAATGTGTGTGCGTGGGTACATCTGTGTGTGTGACTGAACATTACCTGTGTTACACGGCATATCCTATATCCTTTACACCTCTTGACAGCTGACCCAGCAGGGGTCACGAACTTTGGGCTTATCTTCAGCTTTGATCTACTCCGTATTCATTCACGATATCTGGATCGCTCGCCCTCCAAGCGCACACCTCTCTCCCTCTCTCTTCCCTAAACGCAGTGGTTCACCAGGCAATGTCAACAACACCCGGAGCCGTAGGGTAAGGGGTCATGGGTCGGGACCCTTGAGAACCTTCCAGTGTTGCCGGTGCATGAGTGACCAGTGACTGCTGTGCTCTTTCTTTTTTGTGAACAAGGCCGGATGACTGTTTTTTGAAATCTGACAACAATTAAAACGCCTTTAACAAGCCGTCGGATTTCCCCAGGGTTTCACATCAATACTTTATTAACATATGCATTTATTCATTTATTCAATTATGCATTCACCTATTGACACATTTTGGCCCGCACGGCTCAGGATGTCCATGCTTGTGTGCGTGCGTGAATATATAAATGCTTCTTCATGCATGAATAAGTGTGTTTGGGTATGTGGTGCCAGCATGTTGGAATATATTAAAGTGTAAATACAGATCGATTAAACAGCTTTCTAACAACTGTTCACCAGTCAGAGAAAACATAGCCAGGGATGGAAGAGAGCTGTTTGCTCACAGTACGGACTGAACATAACCACAGAGAATCTCACTTATAGACGGTTCATAGCAACAGCATAAACAAACGTGGCCTGAGTAAATGTTGGTACATATAAGTGAATACTAGATGGATTATTTCTGATATCAAGGAAAAGTAAATAATCTTAGTTAGTATGGTCAGTTAACTTTGGGTGGCCAGTAGAACAACTGTTTCTTTCCTAAACATTACTGTTATAGTTACATAACCCGTACAACTAATTGTTGAATGAAATGGCACTTGAATAAACTTTAAGAAGATTATTGATGACGATTATGTCCATACAAAGGTCTTTTTGGATATCAATAATTAAGCAGACTATTATTAATGTTTTTATTAATATTATTAATAAGGAATATTATGAATGGTTGTTGTTGTTGTTGTTATAGTTGTTGTTGTTAATAGTATTTTATTATTCAATAAATATAAACAACAAATAATAACTACAGTGGCTCATTTTAAACTCATCCTATAATTATATATAAATTTATTAAAATTCAGCTTCACCACACTAAACATTAGACCAGAGAGTATAGGAGTAATTTATCATGTTGAGCTGAATTCATCCAACGATGTGGTTGTTGGCAAGTTTGCAGAACCTTCGATGTGATACTTCACTCCCGTTTTTTCAAATCTGACCACCAGCAGTGATATGCTCTCTCATCTGATTCCTCAGACACAGTGTAAAGATGGTACAGGTAATGGTATTCCCTATTTAACCCTTTAGTTCACCTAAAATGTGAAATTTGTAAATAGTGTCTTTTGTGTCTCGTTTAACTTATACTACCGTATGTTCACAGCCATTCTTGGACGGTTATATTTGTAGTTGCTCTGTAAACAGCTTTCACCAGCCTCCCCACCAGACTTCTGTTCCATTCTGTCAGCAGTCCGGATCATGAAATGGTGAATAAGTACAAGCCTGATAACAGCCCTGTCTGTTTCTAAGAACCGAATTACAGAAGAGCCCATTTGCTCAGGCTTCTAATTATGCCGTCGTACAAAACCGCACAGAGCCGAAGAGATTTTCAAGCAAAGCCAGAAGTGCCATGACTCAGTCTCATGAGGAACAGTGTTTGTATGCATGTTTCTGTGTATTTGTGCATACGTGTGTTTGTTTGCTAGAATGTAAACCGTGATGCATATCTTTGTGACTAAGGGTGCTAGATGAAAGGTCTGAATGATCTCATGAAGGATTTACACAGTGAAACGTAATGGTGAGATTTGTTTCGGACTTGGTAAATATTATGACAAGTTACAAAGAACAGATTTCGGGTGTATTGAAGAGCTGCTAGGGTGATGTTGATGACAGATCGGTATGTTAGAAGACTGATTGATTTCTATTAGGAGATCAATGACATGTACATGTTCTGGATCAATCTGTTTATCGGATGTTTTTAAGTACTTTCACTTGTTATATTGATCTCTGTATGCAGAAGCTGGTGCTTTCAAAATCAACCGGACATGTCAAAGCAGAATGTCCAGTTTACTATTCAGACACATCCATTTTCCCTTTCAAAATTCACACTGATCCAACAACTCAGACAAACATAATTGTTGGATTAATGTAAATGAGAATGGGATTTTCTTTGTTTTTGTTTGTTGGACAAGTGTGGTTTTGTCTTAAGACAACATTTACTGTAATGCACAAGAACACTGTTAAACATATTACATTCTCTTTTTGTTTTAGTAATAAATGATGCACTCTAAAGAAGCAGCCCATCGTTGAATAAAGAAGTTCTGGGTTGTTTTAACCCATTGTTGTGTCAAATGTAAACCATTTGGTAATTATTAACTGTGTTGTTGGGTTTGTGCATTTTTGACCTAATGTTGAAACAGCCCAACATTTTTTAACAGCAGTATCACTATATCGCTTTTATTCTTAGACGTAACTTTTTGTTAAAACAGAAAATTAATCTTTTTATGTTTGTTATTTGACAATTGTTTTACGATTTTGTCTTTTAATTATTTATTAGTGGTTTTTATGTTGCTAAATATTCTTCTGTATTTTATTTCATTTTTATAATTTTAGTGGTTTAACTCCTGAATTTGAATAGAGCCCCATGAGAAGAGGATTTTTTTGTGTGTTTTTAAGGTGTCAATATTTTTTACTTTTAATTAACATCAATATTCAGTGATATAAATCCAAATATATGCGTCATTTTAAAACACTTAACATTCGTTTTTTTATTATAACAAAACAAGGCCAAAATATGGAGTCATCTTTACGATGTTTAAGTTATTTCTAACATTAAAATTTTTTATTTACTTAGTTTTTTCTAACATTTTGGTAAGAATTTTAAAGATTTAAATTTTAAAAAGTTACAAATCCTTAATTCCTCAATGGGAAAAAAAACCAAAGAACAATGAATGCATTGGCAATGCAAGATGTTTTAATGTTCTATGAATGTAGTTAATCCAGCAGTTTTCAGCTCTACTTTTAGAGGCTGACCAACATTTAGGATGTCCCATTAACAAAACACCTTTAACAACGTATTATTATTGGTAAAAACCTGAAAATAGTCAATAAAACATAGATTTGTGTTTTGGTGTGCCTTTAGGAACAGAGTTGTGAAACACCGCTTTAATGTTTGTCTGGAAAAGAACAGAACATTTTGATAAGAACGAGATTTTATATTATCCCAACTAACTAGTCATCAAAAGCTCTGACAAGTAAAGACCTCATATAAATGCAGAAATACTTCAATGCATGCTGGGAGTACCCAAAACCAGCAGACATGCTCAAAATTTGGTTCAAACGATGTCTTCGTCTATTTATCTACACACAGAATCAATATTTATCTACCTATATACTGTATATATTTTGTACTTCCCCCAATGGTGCAGATCTGTGCATACCCCTGCTTGCCCCTAAAGCCACAACTGAGGCAGTGTGTATTTATAGTGTGTACTTGGGTTTGGGAGACAGTCCTCTGTGTTTTTCTGAATATATAATAAATATCAAACCATTTCGTCTATGCCCCAACACAATTACATCCTAACCACGGCCTTCACTGCGATGACATAAGCGCAGTTTTCTGCAGATTTCCATTCCGATCCTGAACTCTGTCTCTCTCTCACACACACACAAACTTGTGTTTTGGTCTCCCACACAGAATGAAGTTCTGAGGGAATGGTAAGGTCCGGTACAAAACAGCGATTCAGTCCGGAACACACAAGCATTCAGCATTCAGACGCACTATCGCTCCCAATCTGCGTTGCTAATGCTGAACCACTGTAACCTACATGTCAAGCCTGCATCTCATGAATGTGAGAGCTCGCTTTTCTTCTTCTTCTCTTGAGAATTCTTCTTCTGAGTATGCAAAAAAGTTCAAAAGGGTGGAAGCTCTTTCTACATCAGATGTATCCACAAACACAAACAGACAAACCACAACCTTTGGTTCTCCAAATGAATCATGTCCAGCCGTGGTTCCTCATCGGTTTTGTTTTCTTCCGCCCAGTAACCTGCGACTCATCATATCCTTGGAAGGGCAGAAGTCCCCACAGGCACAGGAAATGACCTGACAGGTCACAGGAGGTCAGCCAAGGTCAGGCAACATTGATAGAAGGCTTACGGCAGGTTATTAGACGTTCTAATGATGACTAAACATAGTGTGGCACCTTTGACAGGGTAGATGGGGACACATTTCCTTTGACATTTTTGTGCTTGATAGCATTGAACATCGTACTCTTGCTGTATTGTGCATAAATGTGCATACAGTTTATTTTGATATTTTAAGTTTGGCTGATAATTACTCACACTTTTGACTTTTCAAACCCATATGCCTTCCTGTCTTGTGCATGACATGAGAAATATTAACAGCAGGATAGGTTACCAGTACAATAGAACTCAATGGGTACCACTGCTTTTTCTTCAAAATATCTTCCATTGTGTGCAGCAAAAGAAAGAAACACATTGAAAGATTCATGATCTTATCTAACAGTTACAGTGTCTTAAAGTTGATCATAGTCACCATCCTGAGTAGATTTGTTTACAATTGTTTTGGTGAAAAAATGGACATTTATAAAAATACATTTTAAAACTGTGAAATCTATTAAATATACTGTTAAAGTTGAGTTATTAGTAAATAGAATAACTCAAAATATGAAGTTTGCTTTAAAAATACAATTTGTTATTAAATTCAACATTTTTTAAAAATATAAATAGTATATTCATATTTTAGAGAAATTAACCATATGTTTTTAACATGTCACACTCAATGTAGCATGTTATTGTTTTGTGATATTTACTTTGACACTGGATCATTTTAAGAGTTTATATAGCAAAAAGTAGGATGAAAATCCTTTTAGAATGTCATTTTCGATTATTCTCAGCAGTAAGTTTGCTCACTGTGTGATTTTTGACCATGTTTTTTACGTAAGTGAAATTGGAATAAAATTTAATTTAAGTCATGTTTAGAAACACAAAAATGAGTTGTGAACTCAATGACCAGAATGGAATTATGCACACCCCTTCACTAGAATAACCTCTCAGTTTTTCTGCCCTCTCTAATATGTTCCTGCGCTTTGAAATAACTTTCAGAAACAGCTGAAGCAATTACATAACTGTCGCTTAACAGCACACGGCAACATTCTGTTGTAAAGCAGAAATGTAGTCCACTCTCAGCCCTGCCACAGACAGCGTCCGCCAGCGTACACCTGCGAATCATTTTCCTCCGACTTGTTTATTTAACTTCTTCTGAGCGCTACCAGTGTTTCCTCTGTGCTTGGGTCGGACTGAACTCAGTTCTCCCCAGAGGAGACTAGCTGCAATTAATGTAACCCACAAACAAAAAGCTAACAAATTACACATGAACACACACACTTTTCAGGGAAAGGTGCATTCTCATTGGTATAATGGAAGAATAATTTGGAGAAGGGGAAATGTGCAGTTATTCATTGTTTGATGTTCGAGCATTACATGGGGATGTTGTTTCCTCCTCCAACAATCTGGCCTTTGTTACGATTTGCCAATACATCACAAACAGATTCGGCGAAATCAGGTCAATTATTCTGCAACTGGAAAAACATTGGGATATTTCAGGATCTATTCTGTGTCTCAGATAAGTTTTCCCCCTGGATTTGATTAATTCTCTGCTAGACTGGATGCACAAATGCCTGCATTTACCTCCGTGTTTCAAAGCACCCACAGCTTAAACGATTAAACTTTCTCATTTCAGATAAAAGACATCATTAGCTTGGGCAAAACCATACGCACATGCACGTACAATTATTGGCGCTCCACACCGGTCTATCCTAACGGGATTTTGGATAATGAAGTGTAGTAACAGGGCCATCTTATTAAAGAAATGAGACAAACACCTCTTTAAATGAGCTTTTCACAGCACATCATTATGTAATACAATAACTTATGCATTGAAGAGTTTGATATAAACATGATCCGATTTGTCAAGCAGAATAAGCTTGGTGTGTGCATGTGGACATATCCATTTAGTGGTGCATCCACTCTCAAAACATAATTTTTTTATTTTTTTCATTCTACAGCAGAACACCAAAGAAGACATCTTGAAAAATGTTGATAACATCAACGATACCCATTGACTTGCAGTGGTTGTGTGTGCACACTATAAAAGTAAATGGGTACTGCCAACATTCTTCAAAATATCTTCTTTTGTGTTCTGCAGAAGAAAGAATGTCATACAGGTTTGATTTGACACGATAGAGTCATGATCATAGAATCTTTGGGTAAACTGCCTCTATGCTGGTCTGTTTTGCTGGTTTTTGAGAGTTTAA
The DNA here is from genome assembly GCA_033220385.1 of Triplophysa yarkandensis. Classification (NCBI taxonomy): domain Eukaryota; kingdom Metazoa; phylum Chordata; class Actinopteri; order Cypriniformes; family Nemacheilidae; genus Triplophysa; species Triplophysa yarkandensis. The sequence goes on along the minus strand of CM065658.1, from coordinate 16,449,660 downwards.
AGTCCCTTTTTGCTATAGTGCTAGATTTTCTTAACAGAGCAGGAAACAAATATTACTGTACATCACATAGATGTGTTCTTGACACAAAAAAGCAGATTATGACTTTCTTCTGCAAAACACATATGTACGTAAAGCGACAACCATACTCATTGACCTGACTCATTGACACAAAAGAAGTGAATGCACACCATCATCATTCTTCAAAATATCCTCTTTTGTGTTCTCTGCAGGTTTGATAGAGAGAGTCAATTATGATTTCAAGTTTTAAGCGAACCATAATAAAATGTGATTTTAAACGCAAAAACAGTAAAACAGGCAAGCTTAAAGAAACATTTAACTTACCTGTTACCTGTTGCCTGTTTTTGTGTTTTGTTATGCGCTAGATCTTGATGTGAATGTTACTGTATATCACATTAGACGATGATGATAGAAATGTGTTCACACAGTTTTGGTACAATTCAGTCCTCTTAAATTTCTATGTCCCCTGAACCGACAAACACCTCCGCTTAGTTCCCAGACACAGGGTAACCTGAGCTTCTGTTCTACCTTACTGCTTTCCAACACACACACACTTACGCAGGGACGACCCCCTCTTTTGGAATTTTGATTGGTATGATTCCTACGGGACACAGGATTGAGGACAGAAATGGGATCAAGGAGACAAGAGATGAGCATCCAGCGGCCCCTTTTCTCCCTCAAATCCTGCCTCTCGGAAAAGCCTCCGAATACACAGAGGAAATGAGGCGGAGCGCCACCTCTCACCTCCGAGGTTTTGATGTGGCAAGCTGTTTGGATACTGTGGGCATTTATTTATTTTATAACTGATCCTGGTTCAGCTCCAGCTGGGGAGAATAAAGCAGCTGGAATGTTTTCGAGTGTAAACACACTGACACGAAGACTTACACCGGAGGGCAATTTCTACCTCGACATGTCCTGACTGTTAGAGCGATCTGTGATCTGTGGTGAAAGGGGTCAGTGTGGGAAGTGACCCTGTTTCTTTTTAAATAAATAAGGAGAGAGATGAACTCTGTCAGGGTGAAAAAGAAGGTTTATCATAAGATCAAACGATGGGATCATAAAGGATCAGCTGTTATGGAGTCGGGTTTATGTTTTATGATCTTGATGATGTAAAGTGCTAGTGTTTTTACAGGAGGACTTAATTTTTTGGAGGTGGGGAAAGAAATACACATCACTCTTTCTTTTCTGGTGCTGTTTGTTTATTTAAACATTGTGTTCCAAACAAAGAGATTTAATGAGACGTCCAACTGTGCGCTCACGTATTTGTGTGTTTTGGAGTTTCGGGGCTCTGGCACCATATTTGGCAAACACTGTCTGATTCAAATCAGTTTTTTTTTTTGATTTACAACAATCATGACATGACACGGCAACATTTGGACACGAACTCATGTCAAACACAATGCACCTAATGAATGTAACAAGTCGAAGATGTCAAACTGAACAATTTCTAGCTTTCAATTTTCTGTTTCTACAATGACGGTAACTTTCAATGAAAAGCATTATGGCATCATGCTTACATCGATCATTACTAAAAGTAACTGATAACCCAGATATCCCCTACACTGACCCAATAAGGGGTCCAGGTCTGATCGGGTTTGATCAGGTTTAATCCCTAGACTTGTTGAAACTACAATATTTCCTCTTTTTTCAAAAGGAAGAAAATCCATTTTTGGGTAAAAGGACTGTCATCCAATTAAGTTTTTTTATAGTATAAACATCAGAAAGGCTTATGTTAAAATGTGAATAAAATCAGATTGTTTTTTCAGTTTAAAAGGTCGGATCAAATTGTAAGGGTCGGACAAAGGTTGTAATATTGTATGAAACTCAGATTAAACTCTTCTCTCTAAACTGAGATGTTTACACAAGCAATAGTGAATGAGCACGAATGTCACGAATGACTCACCCTCTAGTTGTTCCAAATCTACATATATTTCATATTTGGTTTATCAAGGAAGATGTTTAGAAAAATGTTTGTAACCAAACAGTTATTGGACTTAATTGACTACCAAAATAGGAAAAATTTGTTAAAATTTTTTTTGTTAAAAGTGCCTCAGCTCTTTTCTGTTCTACATTCTTCCAAATATCTCATTCTTAGTTGAACAAAGAACATTTCAAAAATAAATTTTCCTACTTTTGTAATCAAGTTGTTCCAATAACTTTCTGGGTACAAGCATTTTCTCACAAATCTTGTGTGCTTATTACATCAAAGATATTTATACAGATTGTGATCAACTCAAAAGGTGAGTCAATGATTTTTGAGTGAAGTATTCCTTTAATAGTCAAAATGCTTGTCCATCCCTTAACCAATGACATATATACACGTCTGACCAAAAGCCATATAAACATGTGTACATGAGATAAAATGGACACTCACAATTTTACACTTCCGAAAGCGCATTAAAATCAGTCAAATAGCCAGACTCCCATGAGAACAGGAAAGCTAGCATCCTCCTTCTTGTGTATATGTGTGTGTGTGTGTGTGTGTGTGTGTGTGTGTGTGTGTGTGTTGTAGTTTATCACTGTACATCATTTACAGTTTGCCTTATTTTTTCCTCTTCCCATCATCAGTAGAAGTGAGTTTAAGATGTGCGGACCATAAACATGAGGTGATAAAGTGAGGCGGCGGTCGTGAGTGTGTAAATGTGTGTGAAAGGATGTTGGTTTAAAACTGATATTCCCTCTGAGATTCCTTCACCTTAATAACAATGAGAGGAGTTTCTGACCGCTTCCTTTGAGCTTTTATTGGGCATGAAAACATACACACATGCACATGCACACAGCGCGACAGGAACAAACTAGAACAGAGAGCCACGCGCTGAAAGACAACATCCATGTCGCCATGGAAAAAAAAGAGCGGATACTGTTTTCGAGCTAATTTTGGCCATGCGCTGAAACCCCACACACACATCTTTTAAACAATGCAAAATATTTGATCTGTATTCAAATTGGTTTGAGAAAAATTGAATAAGATTTTCATCCTCTAAATATTTACAGATCCCTTTTTTTATGTTTTTATTTTTATAATTTTTCAGCAATATTTTTTCTACAATTCTTTGGTTCCGAAAGTTTCATATCTTTTCCATGTATCTAAGTGTAGAAGTAAGAAGTACTGATGTTACAACTCTTTTTTTATTTCTTTTAACTTTACTAGGGTCTAAAAGTTTCAAACATGCAACTCTAAAATAACGCTTTTGGACACTGAACAATCCTTCAGCCAATAGCAGATATTTTGAGGAATGCGTAACAGGTAATAGTTGGAGGGTGCTTTTAACTACCATTTAAATTTTTCCTACTACGGTAATCAATTTGGTCAAAGAACTATCTGTTAAGTTGAAGTCAGGAATAAAATGTAATGATCTGGGTTGATCATGACCATATTCAGCATTCACAGAGTTAAAATGGAAACATTGAATGGACGTCTCTAAATGGGAGCCAGATCCCTGGCAGAATAGCTAGACATTGAAAATGTATCAGTTTAAAATTCATTTTCTCACACTGAGTCTCTGTGAATGTTACCTTTAACAGTATGGAAACCCCCTTTCACTGAGGCTGTGTGTGTGTGTGTGTGTGTATGTGCATTTTTTTCCATCCTGCCCTACACACACACACACAATCGTATATACATGCTAAGGCGGAACTAAAGGGCTGGCTCCACCGGACACATGAGCAGCAGACAGCATCATCCGTCTGTAATGTGTGCGTTTGAATTATGAGCGGGGAACAATCCCATCGATGAATGCATGTGATGCATTGTTATAACTGATATGACTCCTAAAGGAAACTTGTATTTATTGTGTCTGTGTTGGAATGATGTGTCTCCACAATGCAAACATAATAGCCTTCAAACACATGACCTCTGATAGATCACTTTGGCATACGTTTTAATGTAGATGTTTAGTGAGTTATAAGCCCAAAGCAACTTTGATTTGCATATTTTTGCTTCTTTGCTTTTCTATGTATATAATAGTGCATTTCTGTTAATAGTGAAAACACATTGGTACTCTTGTTTATTCAATGTATATTTAGAGCCTTTTATCTTAAACTTTTGTGAACTAATAAAGAGACGGATTGCACATTTGGTTAAAGGGATAGTTGTAACCAAAAACAGTATATCGTCATTTATTCACTTTTGAGTTGATCCAAATATCTATACGTTCCTTTGTTCTGATGAACCAAAAGAAATATTGAAAGAATGCTTGCAACCAAACTGTTTGTAAGCCCTATTGACTTCCATTGTAGAAAAAATGATTATTTTTTCTTTTGAAATTTGGAAGAATGTACAACAACAACAAACATGTTGGGTTACTTTTGACTCTTTTTTATGGGAACCATTTGGGTTCCCAGAACTGTTTGTTTCATGCATTCTTCCAAATATCCTCCTTCATGTTTAACCGAAAAAAAGAAAGATGTCCAGATTTGCAACAACTAGAAAGTGAGACGGAATGTTCTTTTTTTGTAAACTCTGCCTTTATTTTTTCAGTAGAAAATATAGTACATTCTGGAGACTCTCTTTTTACTCTCTACTGCTGTCTAGAAGAAACAAATGAGACGTTAAGGAGATGTCGTTCGTGATTTGTCTTTCCTGGGCGTGTCTGTGTGTGTGTGTTTGCACGTCGCGCTACATGAATGGTACTTAGGCTGTTCTTCAGCTTCTTCATTCATCACATGAGCGTGTGTGTGTTTGTTTATGATGATGATCTTGTCTGCCAGATAACCTCACATCTACTTCTCAGTGTCGGTGAGAAAGGACTGGAGATGTTGGTCTGATAGTCTCCACGGTTTAGAGGAGATGTTTTGTGCCCTAAATCAACAAGTTCTTACAACACTTACGGGTTCTGAACCTCACACGCAGCCTGAGACACACAAACAGCTGTCTTTTTCAGCACCCCCTGCGATACATAATCTGGGGCGGCTTTAAGGAACGGTGACATTTTCATGGATGTTAAAATGACATTCCAGTAATTTCCATGGATCGTAAAGACCTACTGCTAGCAGCATGAGGCATGAAGGACCATATGATCTAAGGCACAGATGTGAGGATGTAACACAAACACACACACATACACTTTCACACAAAGAAATGAAGCAGCAGTCTATAAGAATGAAGGGGGCAGATAAAAGAGAGAGAGAAAGAGAGAGAGAGACAGATGTCGATTGGCAGGAAAGAGGGAGGAAAACAGCTGAGACGTTTTTTTAGATGCAAGTCTGTGGAGTCTCTCTCTCTCTCTCTCTCTCTCTCTCTCTCTCTCTCTCTCTCTCTCTCTCTCTCTCTATTTCCGCCAACAGTCTTGTTAAATGTGATGATGAAAACATTTCCACATGTGCTACTGGTTTGGCCTGCTCCTAACGCACAAAAAAGCCTTGTTTCTCTACTACAACATATCCTGATAAAGCACGGCGCAGTTTTAAAACGCTGTTTGACATTTCTGATTTAACGTGAGATGTTGCCAGATATTGTTTCATTATTCACAGTAATTTATTTCAACAGATTCAACTGTTCATATGGACTTTTACTTTTTTTTTGCATGTGGAACGTTGTACTGTCAGAGACGGGAAAGTGTATCGGGAGATCTTGAAGTCTGTCAACACAGTTTCAGTTTAATGTAAAAGGTTTAAGTAAGTGACTCTGTAAAAGCATGACAATCATATATGATTTTCTTTTAGGGAGACACATTTAAACACTTGTGCAAAAAACTCACTTTTAAAGAACACTCCCCATATTGTAGAATGAGAATTATACAAACTAACTATAAATAGATATTGCTTACTTTTAAGGAAAATTTTATCACAGCCCTATATTAAGATATTTCAGACAGCAACAGATTGTCGACACTCAAGTTCATTTTTCATGTTATATGAATCTGTGCCCTACCAAGACTATAATTAAGTAATTTCTTCTTCTGTCATTACAGCTGAGAATATCTGAACCAATCAGGGTAGGGGACGATGCCCCTGTGTTGACCCTCAAGACAATGAATCCTTCTTTCTATCATCCGCTTCAACCTTCCTCTTTCTTTTCCCATGCACCCACATACATACCTACCTCCCTTCTCTTTCTTTCATTCTGGTATTACTAGGAAGAAAGGGGTTGTCAAATATATATATATATATATTGTACGGTATATATTAGGGCTGGGATGCTCGAACCTGAACTTGGAGTCCGGACTTGAGTAGTTTCGTATGAACTTGGATTTGTCAAGCACTTGGGGGAATTTGTACTCGGACTTGGCCATTTTGCCCTTGTACAAATTTCAGAGTACAGTCAAGTCTGCATCGTGTTTAATGTAAAAAATAGGATGAGAGGATGAAAGATGAAAAAGTTAAGGAAATGTCATTTTGGCACCTCACCTGCAGATGTCAATATAACCTTCTCACGCTTTTATAACTTGAAAAATTATACGTGTTTATATATATATATATATATATATATATATATATATATATATATATATATATACCCGGCTAAACATCTTCAAAGTCAGCAATTTGTTTTGCAGTTAAAAATCATAAAGAATTTATCTGGAAGACAGATTTGTTTTTGTTTTATGTGCAAAAAATGCAAAAAATGTGGGCTTTCTGTTAAATCCTGCTTCTACTGGATTCTTTTTATAACCAGCAACTTAAGTAACATTATTAGATTGATGAACATCATAAAATCAACAAAAAACTTGGTTCTGTTGAACTGAAGAAATCATGTTGTGTAATACAATAACAAAACCACTGAGTAATTTCCCACACTTAATAAAAGTTCTTCATAGAATCTCTTTTTTCTTTTTAAATAACTTCTAAAATAAGAAATTGATTGCAGTAGTTGATTTCCTGATGACCTTAAAATGTTAACAAGATTTAATTGTTTTATTAAATCATCAGTCTCTTACAGCAATGTGATGAGAGAATGCTCTGAAAATGAAAGTTTTGAAAATATCAGGCTTATACTATCATATATTCTTTTTCAGATGTATCAGTTATATGTTTTATGTGATTTTCTTTCAAGATCTTCTATTGCATCTTAATAATTATCAATTAATCAAGTTTAATACATTGAAATTTAGAGGAACTGTTGCGTGAATGAACAAATTCATATTTTGCTGATAAATTTCAGTTGACAGGCACCTATAAATATTAAATGAAGAAAAAACCGAAAAAAGAATTTTCATATATTTATAACCTTTCAGCAGCTGTATAATAATTGATTTGATTGTATATACATGCATCACTCATATATATACATATATATATATATATATATATATATATATATATATATATATATATATATATATTTGGAACAGATTCTCCAGTGTTCATTTTCTCCAAATAAATGCAGTAGTAGAAATATAAGTAGTTAGTAGTTCACAGAAAAAAAACAAAAATGAAAATTAAATTCAGAAAGATTGAAAATAGCCTTTGATCTCCCCCTGTTATCAGGACAGACATGTAGTCCATTTTTGGGCAATGACCCACCAGATGAGTACCACTGCTATAAGTTGTTTTACAAGAATGCTGTCTCTTATTCAAGAGAACGCATCTCTTACTTCCATTTTCCAGGCGGTGATAGACAGGATCAGTACACAGAATGGCTTTGAACACTGATGTGTGGGTTTGTTTGTTGTGTGATTGATTGTGTGGTTTTTTTTTTAGGAAAGTGTGTGCTGTTTGATAATGGTGTTATTCTGCCACACAAGACTCTTGGATGCCAGAAGTCAAACATCATTCTTCAGTGTTTGGTTTATTCAAAGATCTAAAGCTCTTTTCAGTCAGTGGCAGGTTAGTTCTCCTGAGATGTTTGAACTAAGGAAAGAAATGGTTTGGGGCAACAAAAACCCTTTTGTGAAGAATTTGTGTCTCATTGTTTTAATAAAGGCTAGTGAAATTCTGTGTCTTCCTCCTTCAGTTTTAACAAATTTCATTTCGTGGTATGTGTCTTAACATTATTAGAGCCCCCATTCGCACACACAAGCATGCACACATGCACGCACGCATGCATATGCACACACGTACGCATATGCACGCACACAAACACACACACACACACACTTACACACCTTGTCTCTCTTTCTTTTTCTTTGTTTCTCTCTGCATGAATGAAGTCTGTACTGGCGGCATCAGCTAATCCCGATGGAATGCACCAGGAATGTGAAAGATGAGTCAGGGATTGAGAGAGAGATTGAGAAAGAGGGATTATGTGGGTAGCATATCAGGAATTATCTAATGATCCATTCTCTCGTGGATGTACGTGACCACCATGTAGAAAAATGGAGTGATTCTGTGTTATAGGTGAGCTTTTGTCATAGGTGTGACTTCAAACAAACATTTAAAACATCTTAAGACTTTTGGTCTCACACTGCTGGGTTGTGAGTTACAAGTTAGACTTCATGACCAGTGACAGAACCCATTTGTACTTGTGACATGCTGCAATTTTATTGTATCAATGTGACTATAATGATGTTCATTACCAAAAGTGTGAGTTAGTTGTGTATTTGTAACGTATTTGAGTCTAAGACCCCAAGAAATCTTGACGTCAGTCACAACGGTTCACACTGTCAGTCAACAGCCGATTAGAGTTTATGTGGTATGCAACTTCCAACGGCTTTTCCCACGAGTTTGGGTCCGTCTCCACACCTGGGTGGTTCGTTCCGTGCCTTTTCCTCATGAACTCCCTTCTCTGTGGGATGTGAGACGTGTTTTATCAGGACTCGTTTTCGTTGACGGTTGGAATATTTCGTAAGGTTTTAGTCGCTGCAATCCTTCTTGTCTGCACTTGTCTTTGGATTCTATTGGGTATTTCTCATCTTGAAATCAGGAATAACCAGACAATGTGCATGAATTATTGTAACTGCCCGGAGGGCATCTTTTTTGCCTATGAGCTTTTGGGCCTTGACGTCTATCTGAAAGCTCATAGGGGAAGATCAAAATGCTGCTTAGCCTCCCTTATGAAAAAAAATTAATGGAAATATACTGATGTAATGTTGTATTTTCATAATACTGTCTATTTTAATATACTGGAACAAGTGCATATGTTTTTTGGAATATTGAAAGCAGCAATTGTTTATTTATTACTCAACATTTGCCGCTGACAAACATTTCAAGGACCATTCTCCACTTTCCCCCTTTTATTATGTGTTGATGTATGTTTAGTTAAATTATTATTTTTGTTTTATTTTTTGAACTTCTTAAAATATTACCAAATAAAAAAAGCGTTTTAGTTGTTTACAAATAACAGAAATAAAAGAAAATATGTATTACTTATGAGCATTTCTACTGTAAAATATGTATTGAGTAAACCTGACAAAATCATTTCTTTTTATAAAATCCTGGATTTTGCTCAGATTCCGTGTGTCTTTTCAGATTTTCATTCTTTCAAATTGCTGTTAGATGACTTTGTCACTCCTGAGGTTCGACTTTATTAAAATTCAATATACACAAAATTGAAATAGTCACAGTTAATCTATAAACGACGATTGAATGAAAGTCTGGAAAGTTTTCTTATTTTTTTAGCGGCTGTATTTTTTAATATATTTTTTTGAATTATTAAATAAGTGAATGACTGAATGTGCCGTTTAGATTTTGATGTAAAATATCTGTATTATATATTTGACATTCCTGCAAAATATATTTTCTTGGCCTTAGGATTGATGTCCAACTATAGGATGTCAAGGAACACAAAAGTAGGTCTATTTCCACCAGTTTCCCTTTAAAGGTTTGGGGTGTGGGTTTGACTTAAATCAAGTGCACACACATGCAGACACACATACCCACACATACACATACACATACACATACACATACACATACACATACACATACACGTACACATACACATACACATACACGTACACATACACATACATTATGTCTAATGTCTGATGGCCCCCAATGGATGATAAAAACAACAAATCACTGTAGGGGGAACTCCCTTCAATTCAGCTATTCCTCTCACCACACACGTAAATCAATGGACAGAGATACGTGTAGATTCAAGCATGTGTCAGTGATTTATAGTGTGCGTGTGTCTGACTGTCAGTAATGGCTTTTTAAAGCTGTTGAGAGATTATTTCTAGTTTCATCCTGCAATAAAGTATAAAATGTAATGTCAACTACAAACATTACATGTGTGATGTGCAAATAAATGACCAAGCAGAGTTACATTTGCCTACTTTGCACAACGAAAACACAATATCAAGATTTATAAAGGACAATTTATTAATGTAAAGCTAATGACTGTTGAGAATTAAAATCACATGGTGGTGCAGGTGCATTTCCTTATGCATATTCACTTGTATAAAAACTTTTCTTGTACATTTTAATACATATTTATTGTACAAATTGCCAAATATTTTATCCAAATCTTATTTGATAAAGTTTCTTCAGTCACTTATAAACCATATTTTATCAGTTCATCAGAACCTACTAATCAAATCCATCACATAGGAATTATTAGCACCATTATCTACTAGAACCACAGTCACCCATATAGTTGACTTACACTTTATAACACAATAATACACGACACTGAGTGCATAGCATGGATTTTCAGATTCTCAGGTTCACTCAAAGGCAGCGTAACATCTCCACATCTGTATCACCCTCAAACCGAAGTGCCTGTGAGTATCAGCTAACCCCAGTGGGCGTTTGGGATGTTCGGGTTAGTGTTAACTGTTAACTGCAGTGAGTGAGATATAAGGGCTGTCGTGCAGGTCCAGCTCCTGCGGTTAATGAGCACGAGGGCCGTTAGCTGCAGACACAGCTGCTCTGATTTAGGCGCCAGTCATCTCTCCTTCCCACTACTGACAGATGTGCCGGTGGAGCAATATGTTATGGGTGAAATCAGAGACAAGGTATTGAGTTGTCTAGGTGTGTGTGTGGGTGGGTGGATTGTGCAATGTGATTTAACAGACATTTTGCCTTTTATATTCTGTGTGGAGCATCATATACACTCTTTAAAATAAAGGCGCTTCATGATGCCATAGGAAAATTATTTTTGTCTTAATGGTTTCTTAAAAAATCTTAAACATCCTACTTGTAGAAAGGTTCTTTGTGTTGAAGAAAGGCATGAAATAATGGGTTCTATAAAGAACCTTTGACTGAAGGATACTTTGTGGGGAAAAAATGGTTCACCACGGCATTGCTGGTTCTGTCATTCTGAAAAACATCCTGTCGTCCAAAAACATTTTTACTTGTTTTCTTGAAAGAATTCTTAATTTACTTTCAGTGATGTTTAGAGGTTCAATGTTTAGTGTTTCATGAAGCTATATAACTATGAAAATATTAAAATTAGTTTATGCCTAAAGGGGTAGTTCACCAAGAAATGAAAATTCTGTCATAAATTTCTTTCTAGTTGTTTTAAAACAAAAAAGATTTTTGGTTGAACACAGAGAAATACATTTTGATTAAAGCTTGTAACCCAACAGTTCTTGGACCACATTGACTACCATTGTAAAAAATGACAATGGTAGTCAAAAGTGCCCCAGAACTGTGTCCTACATTTTTCAAAATATCTTGTTTTCATCAGAACAAAACAAAAACTGAGAAACTATTTTTTCCTACTTATGTAGTTTGTGAAGTCCCACTTAATTTAATTTTCAATTCAAGTAGAAAAAGGCTCTTAAGATGCTAAAAAGCAAGAAACTGAATTAGAACCTTTAAGTAAATAGTTCTGATGACATTTATCTGGAAAAACCTTTTTCTGCTAAGAGAATATTAGTAGAACTGTTTCTGATCATTACTAAAAATGTTGAACCATACAGTACTGCGCAAATCAAAACATTCAAAACATAGATTGCATGTTTATTCAACCTAAAATGAAATTCTAAACACAAAAGCAAGTCTGAAGTTGCCATCAAAATAAGAAGAAAAAATTAATGGGAAAGCAGGTCAATGAAAGAGTGAGTACAGCATTGACAGAAGGTCAGAGAGAGGGAATCCACAGGCTGATGGATAAGAGCTGGCCTGTGAGAAGAGACAGAACAACAGACAGTTGAGTAAAGGAATAGACATGGGTGCAGTGACAGACAGATCGCTAGATGGATGAGCGTGAGCTGTCTGTAATGGCCGGTCGCGGTCCTGAACGGGTTGTCCGGGTCAGAGTTCATGCTGGGTTTGGGGTCATCTTGACCGAGGTAGAGTGATGAGTCCGAATAAAGAGGAATGTTCTTCGTGTATTACATCAGCATTTTCACAAATGTTGTGAAATGTTGATAGGTAATATAAATGGGTAGTTAGTTAAACTTTGAAGATGGCAAGCTGAATCTGGTCAGGTCGATTGATTGCGATCTAATGATCGAGATTGATTTTTGATAAGATTCATATTCGAATGAAGTATCCATCTCAAGTATCACCTGTCTGTCTGTCAATCAGGTGGGTTTAGGGTTTAAGCCCTGTGATGCACACAGAGACCCCCGAGGGAACGTGAGTTTTAAAGGCTTACAGTAACTGAAATCCATCTACTCCTCCCCCTCATAGTTCTCTCCTCCTTTCCCTTCTTCTTCTCCCTAGTGTGCGCTTTGTGCTGTCTGGCAACAGATCAAAGCACGTTCGTGAATGTCACCCATGGGTATGGAAAAGAAAGAGAGAGAGGAGATATAAAGTGAAGTGAGATAAACCATTCATTAGTGACTTACTAAACTCTGACCATTTTGTTTAATGTGGGCACAGTTGAAGATATGGGCATTTATGAGAATCTCCACCCCTTCTCCTCCTGTTTCCTCCTTCCTCTGTCATCATGTGATGCTAAATGAAAAGAAATGTTTTTCTTGGGAGAATGACTTTGTTATTCATTAATCCATCGATTAATTTATTTGTATACAGTAATCTCTGGTTATACATGCAGGGTTAAGGAAGGGTGAAGCAACAGAATGACTCAACATGTGTAGGTTTGTTTTCTGGAATAAATAGTGCTCTACAATTGAGTAATGTAATTCGATATATATATATATATATATATATATATATATATATATATATATATATATATATATATATATATATATATATATAAATATTTGATTTCACAAATATTTATTTTGGAATCGACTTCCAAATAAAAATGTATTTGTATATATCATAAAGTAACTATAACATTTACGATAATTAACATTTATATTTATTTTTTAAATATATATTTAAAAAAATTGATTATCTGCAACTAATTAAATATATAATTATATAAACATGTATGTTTTTTCTATATTATATAATATAGATTATAAAATAGTGAGTTCCATTTCTCAATTCTGATTGGTCAGCTACTGTGTTTTATTAATGATACTGCACTTATGAAATGGTTCTGTGTATCATTGAGCCCCCATAACAATCTGCCTAACAACGTAAATATGCAGCTGTTGAAGTTAGGGACTACTTTTTACAGCAGTTAATGGTTTTACTTAATGAAAACTAAAATCTTAATATACTAATAATCATTTTAATATTTTAATAGTGTGGTAACTGTTTTATAAAAGTAATAGGATTGAAGCCAGTCTTTATCTTTAATAAATCACAGCTGAAGGAGTTGCACTTCAGCCATGATTTATTCATGATTCAGCACAGCCTCTCGTATCCTATTGCTTAAGTATGATATATAATGGGCCTGACATATCTTAATAATTGTGCAATTAATTAAGACAATAAATAGAAAAAGAAAAAAGTATGTTTATTTAAGATTAAAAATTTTATATAAAATATTAATATTTTCTGTAAATTTGACAAAAATAAGATTTTCTTCAAACACATTTGCTTCATCCTCAGAGAGTACGCACACACTAAACACACACAGCATGCAAGCCCTTTGAGAACTGTTGAGGCTGAAAGTTTGAAGATTATGTCCCGGTTTCATAGACAATGCTTAAGGATAGTCACAGACAAAGGTAAACATTTGAGCTGGCTTAAGTAAAAATAATTGGCACTGACTTGTCTCCAAATATATCTATAAAATACATATGGTTTGTTTTAAGATGCTTTTTCTAAAGCATTTTCATAAAAGCAACTTAACAAGACTAACTATACTATATCCCTTTCTTTAGATAAGCTAAGTCTAAATTATGATAATTCCAGTTAGTTTAAAGAGCTTCCTCTCGGCAGTTGCTGGCTGTTTCCTTTATCCGATCTTTTAGTCTCTATACTATCCAGCATTTTAGTTATGTGTGAGAAACCTCTCTGATTGGTCAAGACACATTTGCATCATTAAGGCATGTTGAAACGCAGATCATTTACAGTGAAACTTGGCATGGATAACATAACCGAACATTCATGGAAAACATGATGTTTCACGCAGCAAGTGTTGTTCTAAAACCTAAAGCGGAAATGCCGAGATTTCTTCCAGTTATATAGCATCTTTTGACAGATCTTTAAACCTGACAGTGACATTGTAATACCGGGACTCTCTCTTCCTCTCATGCTATGTGTGGTACCTGCCACAGGGACATTTCTTATAACCAGGTGCAGAGGAAATGCCCTATGGGCCCGGTGGGCGGGACTTCCTGCGCCTCATTTTCAAACCGTAATCCGTCGCTCACACATAAATCCCTCACAACAGTCAAAACTGTGAGTAAAGGGAAGGTGGAGGCTTTACAGGTACCTGTAGAGCTTCCTGGAATGCGACTGAACTTCCATACCCCCTGTTTGACTCAATATTTTAACCCACGTCTTGTTGCGGGCCATGGTTAAAATGTTACTCCGTCTAATCTTTGTTCTGTCTGCACCTTTTAGCATTTATTTGACGATAATGGGGCTCAGACTTGAGAAAATATTCTTTGAAATTTGTCATTAGTGTCGAGTAGCATGTTGAACGGGTTAAAGTGAGACAGCAGGGCTTAGGGAAAGAGCAAAAGGCCAGTGCGTGTGTGAAGGCATACAAATGTATGTAGTGTCACTGTTAGCACTGGAAATAAATACACACTTGGGCAGCTGGAAACCATTTACTTTGAAAGATGCTTAGAAGTTTGCATGGAAACACACACACATGGGCACACACACATAAACAGAGCTACTGCAGTTACATAACAAAGTGGAGAAGAAAGCACCCGCTAATGTGTTCAGGTTTCTTAAATATCTTGACTTGTTTGCCTTTATCAGTAATCTTACAGCAGGTCGATATAACATATGATCATGTTTTAAAAAATGATTTTCCAAGCAAATACTTTTGGAAACTGAGAATGCAAGTTCACAGATTCAGTCTGGGCTTAATTATGACTCAGGAAACTCAGGATTTGTTTGGATTTTTTGTGCACTGGCAAGCTCCATTATGTCTCATCTTTTGTGTGGGTCTATATTCTGTGATATAATCCGATTTAGAAAAGGAATCCGAGTCAAGGTGTGTGTGGTCTCATGTGTGGATTAGTTTAAAACGCATGACTGTTTACAAGTGCTGCTGTTAGTTTGGGTGTAATTACAGAGAGGCATCCCGTGTGTGATCCGAGGTTAAACGGTAGTCTCTAATAACACAGGCTAGCCGGGTGACTGTATGAAGACGGTTGTCATTTTGGATTATTAACATTTAACTCCATTGCCCGCTCTTAGACTAGATTTTTAGATATAACTTATAGAATTTAGATGAGTGCCCAAGTCACAAATCATACAATGAGCATCCTAGAGTCTCTCTAAATCTAGACAAGTGCGCCCCCTAGTGTCAGTATCAAATCAGAGTATGTCAAAGGTGATTTCCTTTATATCAATATTATATTATATTCAAGGAAAGTTCCAAAAGGTACAATCCCTATTTTTTTCTTATAGCAATGGTCCATACAATACATAATTTAAAAGAAATAAATATTAAGCAGTATGGCCCAGTTGTGTGTGTATATATATATATATATGATTTAAAGTACTAATCAAAGTATGTAAACAATATTTTTATTATTGACTAATAATTCCATAACACTGATAAAAATCTTAGGATAATTAATGCTTGAAATTATTTACTTGTCTTATAATTCTTTAGATTATGTGCATCTGTTGCTAGTTGTATATAGGTGCGACTATTTCCTGAACATATTTATACTTTGTTTATTATCGTTAGCAAAGTTCCAGATCCAGACCGTGGATTGCTAGTTGGTAACAACTGCTTTTTAGTATCTAACTTGTATTCGGAATTCGGAATGAATTTTACTGTCCTAAATTCTATAAGTTTTAAAAGACTGAAATTATATTCGAAATGTAATGCGCTTCAAATTTATTTCAGGTCAAATCAAATGCTTTGGAAACAAAACTTTACATTTCTCTCATAAATTTACCAAAATCAAATTTTCATTGCATTTTAAACCATGCAAAACAAAAAGAAATAGTTTTTCTAGGTTGTTTATACAATTGCATGTCTTCATTTACTTTAATGATGGTGAAGTGCTTGTTTGCTGGCCGGTAGGCTTCAGAAGGCCTTGAAGAGCTGGTTGGGTAGATATCCGAGGTGAAGAAAGGATGTCTGTGCCTCTCTCTCCAGGTTGGCTAGCTCTCGTACAGTTGGGGCCAATATTTCCACATGGCCCTTATAAAGACCACCTGCTGTGAATGGGGGAAATTGGTAGTGGATGATAGAAACAGGGTATACAGGGACACATATATAAAGTTAGAACACTTACCTCCCGTGGCCCTGCGCTGGCCGTATGTCACTTTTCCATCAAATTCATCTACAGGTACCTTGATGTCAGGTTCACATTGAGTGATAGTACATTTTAGATGTTCCTCTATTTCAGATAACAGCTGAAACAAAACACTGAAATTAGTAATATTGTCGATTTTTATTTAGATCCGTATCTGTTTTTTCTTTTTTTTACCTCTTTCTCATTATACCAGATAGTACATCCTCCGTTCTCCTTGAGTCTGGTGTTATTGCAGCTTTTTCCTCTGCTGGCACAAACGTGATACCACACCTGTGTGTCATCCCCCCACAAACAAAACATTAGCACTCACATCTTCAAATTCAACGTATCCCATTTCTACTTTAATTCCTACTTGCCTTCTCTTTCTCCGTAGCAACCAGTGATATAGCCAACCCCATCCTAAAGTGACATCACACACATTCATGGATGACTAAATGTAATCAGAAATGCACAGGCATGCTTATCTTCACATAACCGAGAAAGGGTGTCAATATGAAAGCGTATCGGACGTCACCTGTCTGCTCTGCCGACTCTTCCAATGCGATGAACGTAGTTCTGCTTTTCATCTGGTAGAGTCACATTTATCACTGCAGAAGAGAAGATAAAACTACATTTGTAAGATGTGCAGTACAAAGAGGTTGGAAAGCATAAATGATATCCCACAATCCTGTGCGTATGGGTTAGTAATTGTGATGGCTTGATGGGGGTTTTCTGAATAATTTGAAATTGTCGTGATGTTATGGTTTCCACAATCTTACCGTATGGAACACCATGAATATCAATTCCTCTAGCAGCCACATCGGTGCAAATCAAAAACTTCACTTCTTGTTTCTAAAGAAAAGATGACAGAATAAAAAATGGGACTATGATAATAAGGGCAAGCTATTCAATGCTTCGTCTTTATGTATTTCCCCATCTTTACCTTGAATCTCTCCAAGTTATATTTGCGCTCATTTGGTTTCCTGTCACCGTGAAGACAAACACATGAGAACTGGTGTCCTTTCTTGTCTGGACCTGTAGGGAACAATTTGACAAATTGTCACACAAACCAAATGTTTGCATTCAGGCCTGATGGCACATCTGTTAGATAATGGTTTTAAAAGCCAGAGCGTGCACCGGGCTCACCTCCTCCCTGTTTGATAAAGTGCTCCTCCATATTGTCACAGTCGATCTTTGTCCTGCAGAAGATGATGGCCTGGTCCATCTTATGCTCTTTGATGGCTCTCACCGCATATTCTCCCTTCAGAATCTTGATGGCCTCTGACCACATCTCTGATATAAAACCACATAAGAGGATTTAGTTTAATGAGGCACTTATTATATTATAATGAATCGTGACGGCCTTTAAAGTAATAGTCAGAATTGGGTCATCATTTACTTACCCTCTTGTCATTTCAAACCTGTATGCCTTGCTTTCTTTTACAGAACACAGTTGAAGATATTCTGTAGTATTTTGGTTCCCGAACAATGATGGTATGCATTTACTTTTATGTTGTACGGAAACAAATTCAATGCAAGTCAATGGGTCCAGGCGCAACTCAATCAATTAACAACATTCTTCAAATTATCTTTTGTGTTGTGCAAAAGATACAATGCCATTAATGTTTGAAATGACAATATTGTGACTTCGGGTGAACTATCACTTTAATGTGCATTATGCGAAAACTGGTGATTCTCACCTGGGCTGTTGGCTCCAGATCGTGTGTCATCTTTGGCATGAACTTCATCAGTCTGAAAACCACAACAGCAACAAATTATAACCTAAATCTTACAATCATGACTTATTGTCACTAATTCAATCACTGACGATTGAGGACGTTTAGTAAGGTCAAAAAGACTAAAAAGTAATATTGTTGTAACTATACACTACAATGGTCTAACTTTAATATAGAAGATTATTAAAGTGAGGTCTTAAAATGATGTACCCTGATATGGTTTTTGCCCAGTTTCTCCCACAGCTTATCCGTTTTAGGATTGACTGGCACCACCACATGATGGACAGTTTCCGGCACAGAATCTTCTCCTTTGAGATCCACCCATGTGGGGAAATGCATGATCTTCTCTGAAAGCTTCTTTACTTCAAATGAGTGCAAGGTGGCAGAACAAACTATCACCTGCAATATAAGAGATTCCCCAATGAAGAATGATGCCTGACACACACATAGAAAGTATATGTAAAGGCTAAATCACCTGGAGTCTCTTGCCATCTGATGTGACCTGAGGGATCTGATTGTAGACCCGCATGATAAAGTCAGTGTACCCAGCTGAGAGCAGTCCATCCTGGAAATAAAGTCAGGTGAGGTTTGTTTCGATAATCTAATTTTTACATCCAACTGATATTTTTAACCATGCTAAAGGTGTTCGACATACACACTCATCCAGCACCAGAAAGCGGACTTGTGACAGATCCAGTTTCTTTGTGGATATGAGGTCATCCAGTCGGCCAGGGGTCCCAACTACGATATCAACCTAAAGTAAGAACAAGATAATGATACAAAGATCTTGATAAATGTTCAAGTTTAAGAGATTTGGACACTCACCCCACTTTCCAAAACGGAGAGCTGATCTTTAGCAGCCACTCCTCCGATGATTAGAAGATCCCTGCCGTAACATCACATTAAGCTCAAACACCAGACCACACCAAAAACCTAAATCATAAAACTGTAAGTCTTATCCGTCTTACCTTAGTTTGGGGTTTTCCACATATTTCTTGAACTGGTTGACATTGTTGAGAGTTTGTTCAGCCAGCTCTTTAGACGGTTCAATGATCAGAGCTTTGGGGGCGTTTGAACTGGATTTGACCTCACTTACTTTAGCGCTGCCTGGGGATGAAACCAAATGACCAATGAACATTCAAATACATCAGCTGCAGACATTAAATAAATCGGATTTGATGCTCACCTGTCTGGGAGGATTTGACCACATGGCCATCTGGTGCTTGGCTCAAGGCTATATAGCCATCTTTAGGTTGGTGTTTGAAAGGTTCATCACCAAAGTTGAATTTCAGTTCAGCGTTCTTTTTAAAGACACAAATATTGATGTAAAGAGGATGTGGCATGAGATGTGCTCTAAAATTTAAAGTAGTTGTTGGATACCTTTAAAACACAGGAAGCAAAGAAGGGCTGGGTTTTCAGTTGTGGAGGTATCTCGAATGCCAGACCCAGATCATTACCTGTGAGAGCCAATCAAATCAGTTAAAGCTACTTTTATGTATATTAAAAACATACCATGGGAAAAAAATACTTTTAATACTATTCACGTCTTTATGGGAATAGTTTTAAATGTGAATAACAATGAAGTGCATTATATGAAATATGTCCACAAACAAAAAAAACAACTCCTACCATTTTTGGAGAATGATAAATGACCTTTGTCCACATCAAGGTAGCAACCGATTACATCATGCATGGTGAATTCCTGGAAATTACGTACAGTAAATATCAACCCCATCTTAATGTTAAAACAGTGTCTCATACAAACCCCCTCATGCCGTACCTCTCCATAGCTGTCAAACTGCTTATTGTAAGATTTTTTCCCAGTTCCCCCAAAGCCAAATCCGTTCTTGTCCGTCCCTGAGAGAATGAACCAAAAAAAAAGAGAAACTTGTTATGACTCATTCCATCACAAGATGACAAAATCAAAAGGAATAACCAACATACCCAAGTCTAGTGATGCTTGGCTTGTGGACCAGCCCACTCTGCACAACCCTTGATCTTGACAGGTCATCTCATAATAATACTTCCCTAAACAAAAAAGGAGTAGGTCTCTTCCAATGATGCTTCTGGTTTTGTACAAAAAAAAGTTATGTGGATGTCCTCTAACCTTTTGTGACCGCTTTGGTGGAACGGCAGCCATGCCACTCTTTGAACTCTCTGCTCTGACAACACATGCCATCAGGACCAATAGCTGGAGAAACAAAAACGTGCAATGAATAGTTAAACGACAGCTTTCAGATTCCCAAGTGTCTGAAGGATATGTGCTGGATGTATTCCAATAAGGCTATTACAGTAGGATAGGATGTTACACACTTACCAAATGCTGGACTTCTGTCATAAGGGTTCATCTGCCATTTATTGAAAACTGAGAAGGGCAGGAAACAACAATGAATAGAACAATACACAAGACTTCAGAATCTTGATCTGATTTATGAAAGGTGTGTAGTACCTGCTCCTCCCGTCTTTATGGAACTGCGTCCCTTCTTTCCCTCCTGCAGGTCTTTAAGGGTCTCATAGACGATTTGGATAACTGGGATACTAAAGGCCTGAAAGAGTAAATCGACGTTATATTTGCATTTATATTCTACCTTTAGAGTTGAAAACCACATGCATCAAACCTCAACACTGTTGTGCAAGCATCTGAACACAAAACTTACTCCGGTTTTTCCACTGCCGGTCTCAGCTGCCTGTAAACAGAACACAAGATCACTTAAGAAACTATAAATAAGTGAAGACATTTAAATTAAGATATAACATGTACTATAATATCTAACAACAGTTTCCTTCCTGTACAAACAGACACAGATTCTGGATCTTACCATAAGCACATCTCCTCCACCCAGAATCAGTGGGATAGACTCGGCCTGGATGTCTGTAGGCAGCCTGATGGAATAAATTCATTATTTACATTATGAGTGCATTATAGAATCAACATATATATATAAAAACATACGTTATAAGAGATGTATAGAGTAAAAATAAGCAAATAAAAGTCTGTAACTCACAGCCAGTCCATTTCTTCTACAGCTTGAGCAATTTCAGGCATCACTCCCATTTCTGGAAGATAAGAAAGTATAAAACCAAGATCATTATTTAAGATTTATAAATTTATAAACTTGTTTTTCTAAAAGAGTCAGTTTGACAACAGTACCTCCGAACGCAGCCATGGTGACAACTCCTGGCAATGTGTCCACCGGAAGTAGCGTTTGACAGGGTGTCACGGACAAATCTTCCCCCTTAGGTGCTCACTTTTGTTCCGCTGAAACATTTTTTATTTACAAAAATACACAAAACACACAATTGTGATTGAATAAAGTATATCATGGAGAAATTTTTTTTTTATATTTAATATTATGGAATATATATGTTCAAGGTTCTTTTACACGCGGTATGTACTTCGCAGGCCGCCGTAGTGTGACGTCAGCACAGGACACTTGAGTGAAAACATGGCAGGAGATATTAAACTAGAAGACGGAGAGGAGAATATTTTATATGATTTACTCGTGAACACCGAATGGCCGCCGGAAACAGACACACAGGTTTGTTAAACTTTGGCAGATTTAGGTTTGTATTGACATAAACAGGGGATTGGAGGACAGTGTTCTGCTTCAGTTGGGTTAAGCCACGTCTCCAAGTGCATCATCATAACTGTTTATCATGAATGTGCTTTAAATATAATAATTATTGACTACTCACATTTATTATTAAAGGCCTTTTAATGCTGTTAAAGCAATAAAAGTGATAATTGCATGCACACTAGGGAAAGTAAAACATCTCTTATATTAAAAAAAGTTGTGTGTAAAATATAATATCTTAACTTTATGATGTGTTGTTGTAATATGTGTCCCCCACTTTTGTTCTGAATGATTGTCTTTGTTTTTGTGCTCATATTAATAAAAACACACAGAATAAACTTAAGTGTGGTCTGGAGATCTAGACAACATCTGCTGGTCTGTTAAACTTGGGATTTGAAAGTGATAGTAAAAGTGACAGCCAAGTGAACATTGAACACACACACAGTAGTGAACACACGCACCAGCAGTACACACACACACACACACACACACACACACACACACACACACACACACACACACACACACACACACACACACACACACACACACACACACACACACACACACATACACAGCAGTGCACACACACACACAGCAGTGCACACACACACACAGCAGTGAACACATACACAGCAGTGAACACACACACACACACACACACACACACACACACACACACACACACACACACACACACACACACACACACACACACACACACACACACACACACACACACACACACGCACCAGCAGTGCACACACACACACACACACACACACACACACACACACACACACACACACACACACACACACACACACACACACACACCTTGCTCAACTGCCCCTAAATCATGGTATTACCAGCCCGGGACTTGAACCCACAAACTCTCTAACCACAACCACATGACTTCCCCAATTTAACGTTACACCCATTCTAATCATCTTGCCCTTCAAATGGCCGAGATGTATTTCTGATGAGCAATTGAAATGTAGATATTAAGATATTAAGTGCTTTAATATATTGTCTGAATAACAAATGCTGTTCATGTTTTTATTTCAGCTGCGTGGACTAAAGGAACGCAATTCATCTCTCATTGCCAAGGCAGTAACGGGTAACTAGAATTACACAGAAAACTCTTCTGCAACTGTCTTCACAGTGAACAGAAAACAAATAAAAATGTAAAATAATATAATGAACGATGCTGTGTTCTGCTTACTACCTGTTCTTAAATATCATTCAATACAAAGATCTGTCATCAAAGTCACAAGGTACTAAATAATGTTTGACGAATTTTTTATCCTACAGGGCCTTTTAGATTTTTCCTTCATTATCTTTGGTACAGGTGAGATATTGTACTTTATATCATTAATATGTCTTAAGGAATGTGATTGTTCTCTTGTATTTAGTGTAAGGGACAGTAGATGATTTCTTGCAGTGGCACATTTTAAAATAAATGTAAGTTATGTATTACTATATAATATATTGTAGTGGTCCTGTAACTTAGAAGGTGGAGCACTTAAGCAAAATGTCAAACTTTTAAAATAACATACACATGGATGAAATGTCTAAGTTTAATGCTTTGGGTAAAATGTCTGCATTGATATATTTACATGTACATTTATTTATTTGGCAGACGCTTTTATCCAAAGCAATTTACAAGTATTATGCAGTGGCCAATAAACACTGAAAAGCATACAGGGGTAAGCTGTCTTGCTCAAATCTGCTGGCACTGGGATTCAAACCCGCAACCTTCTGCTGTCAAGTCCAACAATCAACCATGTAATCACCCTGTTGACATTTCAAACCTGTTTGAGTTTCTTTCATCTGCAGAACACAAAAGAAGATGTTTTGAAGAATGTTTGTAACAGGCACCCATTTACTTACATTGGTTGTGTCCACACTACAGAAGTAAATGTGTTACTTTTTAAATACCACCTGTCTTCAAAATATCATTATTTGTTTTCTGTGGAAGATATAAACTCATACAGGTTCAAAATGACAATTTTTATGTTTGTACAAACTATCACTTTAAGTACATTTACACATTTTTCCATTAACCTGAAGGGACTTACGTAAAATGCATTCAAGCTACTTGAAGTGTGCACCCTGTGAAATAAACCCACACATTTTTTTACTGCTGATGCAAAGCTCTACCGGTTAAGCTATCGAATTAATGCTGGATGTTTGAATTTGTGGTCTCCAAGTTCTAATGTTGATTTGAGTGATGTTGTTTTTGTATTTTAGCCCTTCCAGCTCAACTCTGCCACCCGGGCTGGTGCGCCTAGCAACCAAACAAGTGAACTGGCAACTGGTGCTGGCAAGGTGATGTACCCCGCATTTGACATCTGAAAGCTTTTCTGAGAAGCTGTTTTGGACATTTCTGCAGACCTTATAATTCAATAACATGTTGATATTAATATAAATACATCAAAGCAATCCACCTTATAAACAGTTTAATATACAGATATATGCATTTACCCCTTATTAATTTACACCCCTGCATCTCATTCAATTTCATTCCACTTTATCATGTAATGCACAACAGTATACACACAATGTATGTATTTTGTATTCAATGTATTCAGTCTGTTTGTAAATTCTTGTTTACTTATATTTTGATAGGTATTATTATCTCTTTCTAATTCTAATGCACATTAAATGCTGTGTCTCTCCAGTTAGGATTTTGTTAGGTTTATTTTATACTTAACAATTTTTTTTGTGGTTGTCATTAAATCATTACTTTGTTCTTCAGTTTTCTTTACATTCAAATATGTGCTTGTTTTACTTCTTGTGAGGTGTCTTTCTTTTAATTAAACTTTTCTTTAGGAATGCAAACCAAGTAATCTCAATCCATGTAATCTCTGCTGTTTGTCTTCCTTCTGCCAGCTATCTAGTTATGCAAAACAGTGAAATACCAGCTGAGACTGCCAACTTTAATTAGCTATTGATCTGTAGATTGTAGACAAGGTTCTTCTTGATAGAAATGTTTGTTTTAGGGATATTTTATGTCCTTATGGAGTAATTCTGTCGTCTTTTCCTCCATTGTATTATGTATTTATTTCTTTTTCTTCCATGCAGTAATGGGAAACTTCTGGCTGTGGTTCAGGACCAGTGCGTGGAAATTAGGTAATTCTACACATTGATTGGAAATGTTGGCCCTTTTTATAATTGGTTAATTTTTCACCCTCTTGTCGCACATTCTGTACGGTTAAGCAGTGGTACTCCTGAGATTGATGATGTGGTGCACATGATGTATTTTTAAATGTATGTGTATGTGTGTCCACATGTAATGTTTGGATTCAGAAGGTGTGATTTATTGCGCTTAGCATCAGATAATCCACACGTGGAAATGAAAGTCACGCTTGAGGGCATGAGGGATTTTTTTCTTGTAATTTATAGCCTGGTGTTTGAAAAAAGCATCAAATTCCTTAACCTATAGAGTTTATAGTTCCACACTGTGTATGCATTCTCCTGTGTTAACCTGGTGAGATTTTTGTAAGCTCTAAACGCTTTAGAGTGTTGATTGTTGTAATTGCTGTAATCATCACAGTTCTAATGTACTTCTTGCTTTCTTTTAGGTCGGCAAGAGATGATTTTGGATCAGTAATTGGGAAATGCCAAGGTATTATAAACATGTTAGAAAAATTTTAATTTTTCCTTTAGCCCATTTAAAATAATGGCATTTAACATTTTTAGTTCATTTCCCAAAAAAGATGTCAGTTCAGGATGTTCTATTATGTTATGGACTATTGATCGGGGAAGAGAATTACAAATTTAGCCTTTTTTTGTGGAGAAAAGACACTGCGTTTCTTGGCTTTATTAAGGTTAAAGGAATGGTTCCAAAAATATAAAAAATTCGTCACTGATATTTCACCCTTGTGCCATTAAGTCCCTCTGATCATTGGATGTGTAGCACTGTTTTAGGTTTAGGCCATCCATAAATGAAAATTCTTTCATGAATTACTCGCCCTTAGATTGTTTTAAACCTAAATAAATGTTGGTAGTCTGTTGAACACAAAGAAAGATATTTACAAGAAGGTTAGCAACAAAGAATACTGGGTCACTATTGACTACCATAGTAGAAATATTTTTATATTTTTTGTTTTGTTGAACACAAAACACAATATTATGAGGAATCAAGGAAAATAAGATTTTATTTTTTTGCCACTATGTTAGTCAATAAGGCCCCGGACATATTAGTTGCTAACTTTGTTCAAAATGTTGTTTTTAGTGTTCAGCAGAAAAAATACATTTTTGGAGTCGATGTCAAGTTTGGAACTACTTGACTTATTCACGACAGAATTTTAATTTTTTGGGAGAACCCCAAAATCCTCCCTTTAAGGGAGGCGTTTGGATAGGGAATGGGGATCCTCTTCTCAAGCTTCAAAAGAAAATCAAACATTTTATAAAATCACTCCACATTCCTGCTCTATATTTTTCCAAGTGTCCTGAAGACATATAAATACATAAAAAAATAAATCCCTATTTGGTAAAGTTTTGAGCTCTTTGGATGCTGAACATTCCCAAACAGAGATGTCTGTGACAGCATACTGTACATGTCAATTGCCTTGACACCAATATACAGCATTAATCCCCATGGAGCTTTTTTTTTAAGTTCGGTGTCTTTTTGAGTCTTGAGAAGAGAATTCTGCCAATCCATCCAATTGTAACCTTAAAAACCAAAACACGGCTCTTTAAAAAACGATCCTTTGGATCCACAGATCAAAGAAAGAAAAAGAGGGTCTGAACGTCACAAGGCTAGGTAAATAATGAAAACATGTACATTTATAGTTGAACTCTCCTTTTAACCTTGTTCAAGCCAAGGACTTTACCTTATATTTCAGATTTCAATGTCTATAAAAGTGCTTCTATTTGCAGTCTCTGCCATTCAGCCTTCAGAGCATCACATTTCCATTTAATATTTTACATGCAATATCATTCAGAGTCTGCCTTCATTTCAGTTTTATTCCTCGACTGTCTTAGTTCATTTCAGTTCATTTCATGGATATATGCGTTCAGCCAGCATCTGTGGTAAATGCAGCATTTGCAGTAGTGTGAACTATGTAATGAAGGTGTTGGATTAATTCTGCTTGGTCTGATGTGCTACATAAATAGGCCTTTACTCACGATGCAGAATGCAGGGATTTATATTAGATATATATGTTTTGTGCTGCAACCCTGATGGGGTTGTTCTACCCTTCTGTGACTGCACTTAAGATATTTAACACATGTAACCTTCTCAACCGTCATTTAAAATTAATCTGTGGGTAAATGAAACTCTTCCATCTGTGAGTATAATGCAGTGTGAATCTGAGAGGAGAAATATAATAAGCCGATTTTTCACTGCTTCGGTATTTTTACGTCTCAGAGTTTGTGTTAGAGGTCTCAGAAGTGCTGAGGTGGAGTAAATTAAATATGATTTACTACAAATGCATTTCCAGAGTTATATGTCATCAGAAGTAAAGTTTTATCTGTTTGAACTGGACTTGCTAGTTGCTTTCCTGTGGTTTTACTTGTAGGGGACTTCTCTGTTGTATAGACGTGATCCATTTTTTGGTCTGGTTTCTCTAAAATGACAAAATGCTTAAAATGATAGCTTCCCCAAAGTCAATACTTTCGTCATTTTAAACCTGTATGACTTTGTTTATTCTCGAGAACACAAAAGAAGATATTTTGAAGAATGTTGGTAACTGGCACCCAGTCACTTTTTAACGTGATTTATGTTAACAAAGTAATTTATATTATGTTAACAAAGTAGAAGTGAATGCCGGCCACTTCACTTCAACTTTCCTCAAAATATCTTATTTTGTGTTCTACAAAAGAAAGAAAGTTTCAAAGGTTTGAAGTGACAACAGGGACAGTAGATGACACAGTTTTCATTTTTGGTTGAACTATCATCTTTAAAGTTATTTAATTTTTTTTTATTTGGACTGATTGGTTCTTTTTTTGGTCATTGTTTGCAATTAGATAGAAGACGTTAAAGCATCAATCCCAAAATGAAACTCATGACAATGCATAGCTGCTCTGTTTTCTTTAAATGCATAAATTCTTGTTTGTTAGTCCCTTGGGTTTTATACAGAGCACAGTGACTCAGCAAACTTTGCTCTTTTCATTCTGAGGGTGATGTTTTTATGGCGAGGATACACTCAAGCAGGTGACATTGCAGACTCTGCATTTTTCCGTCGTACACCGTACTGAGTGTTTCTATCTTACCCCCCTCAGACATTAATTTAAATGAGATCTACGGCTTATGAATCTTCCCAGGTACTGTACGGTCCGCTCATCTAAAAAATTTCACCATATTGGCCCTAGCGTTCATCAGATTAATTAGCTTTTAACAGCTGAGGAGTGATTAATGGACCCTGCTTAAGTGTTTCCCCTACCCATATTTATCTTGCTAAGTGCCATCATTCATTGTAAAATATCGACCCCACAATCTAGTATTTCTGCAAATTATATACTTAAATAGAAATCGCAAGCTTGCGTTTCTTAGTTTTAAACTCCACGGGTTGGGGTTGATGATAAGGTTGCTATGGCGACCGTCTGGTTTGATGCACAGTTTGGCATCGCTTGTGTCTGATTTCAGTGGTACCACTAAGACCAAAGGCAATTTTTGTAAGTGAATATTAAATTTTGACTAACCCCCTCTTGACTTTAACGGATGGTGTGCCAAGCTGCGGTTTATTCAAGATGAGCTGTGATATTTTATTGGACTGATGTTTAAGTGATATAACTGTACTGCTTTTATTAAGCTTTGTTTTGAAGCTTTAAAATTGAGAGAAGTGGCTCATGTCGCACACCCTATCAGATTTGTGCTCAGTGTTGTTTGACTGTGGTTATACTTCAGTGATGTTTGATTGTTCTGTCTCTTTGTCACTGTCGACCACGGAGGTCAACACGAGAGAATGGATCTCGATCGCACAGGTGATGCTAAATTGACAGTGCTCTTTAAAACTGGCTCATATTTGTATTGATTGGTTGGCAGACAGACGGGAGGCGAAGAGACAAAACAGAAAATTGGACTGAGAATGCCACAGTAGAAGTGAAATTACGTTTTGATCAATTGCGAACAGATGTGGATTTATGGTTTTAAGTCTCGTTGGCTTCAGGGACTGATGGTTTAAATTGTTATTGCTTTTTTAAGGGTTGTCAATGTATTTAAAGCTGAAGTATGTAATTTCTGTGCCAATAATGCAATACAAGAATAATTGCTTTTTGGAACAGGTTGCCAAACCTTACCTCGCCTGACTTTGCTTTATGGAGTCATTGATAAATTGGGTTATCGACAGTCAATTTTAAAATAATAATATTTTGTGTTATTATTCATACACTATGGTATACACAGAAGTACAGATTAAAATGTTAAATTAGGGAAAGGGAAATTGAGAATTCTGCCATGAATTACTCAACCTCAAGTTGTTCCCAACCTTTATACATTTCTTCATTCTATTTATCACAAAGAAAGATATTTACAAGAATGTTGACAACTGATGTCTGGGGCATTTTTGACTACCATAGTAGAAGTTAAAATGGTATGCAAAAGTTTTCCAGGACTGTTTGCTCTCCTAAATTTTCTTTTATCTTTTTTGTGTTCAATCGAACAAAGAAATTAAGACAGGTTTGGCACAAACATGAGGTAGAGCATTTAAGTATTTAAAGTTTAGGAAAACAAAGTTCTGCACTTCATTGAGTTTTGATAAGAAATACAAATTTTGTTGTATAACATTAGGGTTGTCTTTCTTAAATGTGGTTAACAGATTTATTTTTGCAAATGAACTGAAAAAAATGTTTTAAAGATAAATATTTCGTAAGCATATTTTATTTATAATTTGTATTTCAGAAACATAAGTTTGGTGTTTTATTTTTAATATTTAATGTTTTTTATCACACTACGTTAGTGGTGGTTATACGTCATTGATACATCACTCTACATCTAAACTGTATGTATAATCCTTAAACTGACCCAAATATTTAAATTCTTAAATCAGAAAGTTCCATACACTTCTGTGATGTATTAGTGAATGTATTCTACAACTGTTCGGTTACCAACATTCTTCAAAATATCTTTTGTTTTCTGCAGAAGAAAGCAAGTCATAAGTCAATGTCATTTAAGTCAAGTTTAAAATAACAGAAGGAAGAGTAAACAAAGTGCAGTTTTGAAAAATCTATCACTTTAAAAGTGGAAATGTATAAAATATTTAACAATCAGACAAATTAAACACTTTAGATTTATAGAAAAGTATACTACTCTTATATTTTAATTTGTTTATTGTCTGCCCTCCTTCAGTGCCCAAGGACCCAAACCCTCACTGGCGTAAGGTTGCATGGAGTCATGATTGTGCCCTGCTGGCGTACGCTGACAGCACCGGCACGGTCCGAGTCTTCGACCTGATGGGCAGCGAGCTCTTCATTATACCTCCTGTATGTCAACCCTCTCTCTCTCTGTCTGTCATTATTTCTCACCTGCTGTCATTTTATTCTCATTTCACTTCAGATTTTTCTCAGTTCTCCACCTTGCTTCTCTTCTCTGTTGACGTCTTGCTTAAGGTGCACAGCATCGGTGCTGTTTCATCTGCCGAACTGTCCTCTCTCTCTCTACGTGTGATGCTTATAATGACTGCACCCTAATGAGTGGGTTTAGTTTGCCCTCTGGCTCCTTTGCACAGCTTCATTTCCTCTCTTTTAATGTCTACATGTCCAACATAGCTGATGAAACATTTATGAAGAAAGGATCGACTGCTTTATTTTTTAGTTTGGATATTTCCAGCAGCATTTCTTTCATTTGCATACCGTACATTAGCTGTTTGGTAAAACCCTTGGAGGAGAGAGAGGTACAGTCATATAGCTTCAGACTTGTAATTAAAAAACACTTAAGACTCATAACCAATTCAAGGATTAAGGTATTCAAATTCACACATTTGTATTTTGTACTTCGGTGATCTTTATAATTGGCAGAATTTTCTGTTATTTTAACTTTTGATTTATGAGAGTGCTTTTAAGAGTCAAGTTTCTTTCTTTCACTTTCTACTACACTATATAACTTTCTCTGGCTAGTTTAAGGCCTTTCCCCTCTCAAGAGGGGTCTTTCCCCACTCTGTTGCCCATGCGAAGAACACATTTTCTGGCTCCCTTCAGCTATAAGCCCCCTGATGCCCCTGATGGACGTTTTCAGAGTTTTATATCACAAAAAACGCTGTCTACCCTCACGAGTTTTGCCACTTTCAAATCCCCCATCCCTGCCTTTGAGTCTCTTTTGATTGCTTCAATCGGCCCTTTCTCTCTATGTCCCTCGTTCTCCCCCACATTTCTCCACAGTCCTCCATCTCTCCGTCAGAACCTGTTAGTTTAGTCTCTCTCTCCCATGTGTAGTCTGGGAGCGTAATGACCTGTATGACTCTGTAGAGTTTTGTCACTTTGTAAATAGGCTTCCATCTCTCTAGCACACTTGTTTGATGTCTTTCTTGTTGCCCGAATCTCTCTAGGCTGTGAGCTTCCCTGGAGATTTCAGTTATGCAGCAGCCGGCCTGATGTTCTTGGAGTACACCGCCAGCGCCCAGTGGTCAGCCGAGCTGCTGGTTATCACCTTCAGTGGGCAGCTCAAGAGTTTTCTGGTTAGGTAAGCAGAAAGAAGTCTGGTCAGGTGAAGAGAACTTTCAGAGAATTGAAAATTGAGGTCATCTACAAAAGATGAGATTCAAAAGTGGTATGCAGGTCCGCACAAAGCTGTATAAACTTGTATATTTGTGTCATTTAGATAAGATCAAATTTAGTTTTCTTTAAGAGTTCTCTGACCTTACATTGAAAAGAATCCTTGTGCAGATGGCCGTTGCCCACATTGGACACCTCAATTCCCTGTCCCTTCCCCATTGCAATGTAATGTCCAGTTTATGTGCTTAGTGCAAGGGCTTTTTTGTCTCCCGGGTCTCACACTGCCCTACTGTAGGACAGTCTGAGAGGGGTTCTTTTTTTGAGCCAACTTTCCTTGTGTATCATGTTGTTCCTTTTTCTCTTTACTACCTCTCGGATCTGTCTTCCCTTGAATGTGATATGTGTTTATGGTCCGAGGGGTGCCATTTCACGGCATGTAACAGTGTCTGTGACAAATAAAAGATTGATTGATTGATTGATTGATTGATTGTTGAACTGAACAAAGAAAAATCTAAAATGTTAAGCATTTACACAAAAAGAATTACCTTTTAATAATAAGAATATAATATTTAAAATGTTTTAGACTATTTATAAATTTTAGATTTCTCAAAGTAACTATACTGCCCTTACCCTCTTGGTTATGATATTGTGTGTTGCCTCCCTAAACATCAATAATGTTTTTGTTGGATTTCAACATCAAATTGTCACTGCTGGTGGGAATGAAAATGCAGAGCATGCTGGGAATATACAATACCTGAAGTACATTTGTCAAAAACAGTGGGATGCTTTTCAGCTCAGAACAAACCAGGGACTTTTGCACAAGTATCACGAAAGACTGCATCATGCTTTAGAAGACAACACACAAATCAAAAACCAAGGGTATCCAAACCATATTCAATTAACTAAAGAGTTTTTGGAAGGGACATTTAAATCTGTAGTTATTTGTCATAAATCTGACTGTTGGAATCTAAAAAAAGCATTGTTCCTTAATATGCATTTGTAGAGGATATGTGTTAACATGAAGCAATACATGAATCATATATTAAGGAATTTGGACCAGGTTTACTGGAGATAATTCTGATTCTGCTTCCTGCAGGCAAATCCTAAACCTCTGGATCAAACGCCAGATGTTCAACATGTTTTCAAAAACAAGCATTTTGTGTTTAACTCAGTAGTGCCAAGGGGGATTTTTAGCCCTGAGTATTAATGAAATTCCCTGCAGTTCATAATTCTTTATTAAATAAGCTTCAAGTTTTAAAAACCATCATTAATGTCTTTCGGTAATATAAAAAGTAGGTCATATAAATATAGAAAATAATTCCCCCCCTCAGTATCTTTACTGTAGGTTTTAAAGCCAGAAAGAAAGTGTTTTTAATTTTTCATTTATTTATATTTCTGAAAGGAAAGTATTTCTTGATTGTTTCACTTTTAAGATGTTTTGAAAGTCATTGGAATGTTTTGAAACTGCTGAAGCATTTAAATAGAATAACTTTAACTATAATGTCTATTCTAGGAGATTTATCTACATTCACACTTAAAATGATAGTTCACCATAAAATGAAAATTATATACCATTTATGATCCTGTCTGTGAAAGTTGAATTCTGAGATAAAGAGCATCAAAGTTTTATTTCAGTCATTAATTTCACTATAATTTTAATCTCTTACAGTCAATAATAATACATATATCTAGATTATATTTTTACAGAATGTTCTTTACATTATGTAGAGTAATTGTATTTAGACAATCGCAAAATAGGACTTTAGCTGTGTTTTTATAGGCAGGGTCACATTTACTCTCCCTCTGAATTTTTCAAACCTGTTTAACTTTTTTCTACAGAACACGGAACAAGATATTTTGAAAAATGTTGGGTGAACAGTTGTTGGTATTACCATTCTTCAAAATATCTGTTTTTGCAATTTGCTAAAAAATTTTAATTGGGGAAGTAATAATGACAGATTCCTTTTAGGGTGAACAATCATTTTAATTGTTTATGCTTGAAATACTGTTAGAACAACTTTACTCTATTCATCAAGTCATATCAAGAAGTCATTATAATAAATTAATTCTCCATTTCTTCCTCAGTGTGGGAACCAATCAGGGCTTTCAGGAGCATCATAGCTTTAGTTTTTCCACCCACTATTCCAATGGGATTACCACAGCTATATATCATCCAAGTCACAGGTGGGTGACAGTCCTAAGCTTAAAATGTCTACACCTTGAACCAGCAACTCAATTGTATTTCCAGATAGGTTCTAGAATTCACTTGTAAGGACGTTATCTCCCACATGGGGGCACTGTTAATATATTGTGATAAAGTGTGCATGTTTGTGTGTGTTTGTACATGCATTTGAATGTGCTGCAAGATGTCTAAATCAGATCTTATTTCATTAGCTCCTCACAGACCACTTCACTCTCATATAACCGGGTTAAGGTGCTCTGTGTGTTTGACTGTCTGTTTCCTCTGTCTCGCACAGCTGATGTGTTTGTCTGTTTTTCAGGTTGCTGCTGGTGGGTGGGTGCGAGTTCTGTGACAGTGATGAGTCCAGGGCGAGCCGTTGTGGTATTACAGCGTGGAGGGTGTTATCAGGGTCACCGCATTATAAACAGGTCACCAGTTATGAAGATGACATTCGTGCGGTGAGTGTTAGCACATGTCTGGAAATTTTAATTGGGGGACACTAGCGGAGAGTGACGACCCATTGCCAGATTTTAAATATAATCATTGGTTTGGGCAATAAACACAAATCAGGTTTTTCTGGGTAAATTTGCAATTCTGGCATCCATGGAGCCATGATAGTAAGATGTTGTTTGGATGTTTTTGGACATGTTCTACTGGCACAAACAAATATTTTTGTATAATGTCAGATTACTCTTTTCTTGTGCGATGCAAGAAGGACATTGTTTGGATGCTTTTTCAATATAGTTCAGCAAGTGCCATTCTATCAGATTTCTATTTAGATTTCTCTTTTTTGGAGTTTAGATTTCTCTTTTCATTTTATGTTAGTAGGGCATTGTTTGGATGTTTTTTGGATGTTGTTTTATTGGCACAAATCAAATCTTCAGGTCTAATTTAGGATATCCAATTTTTCTTTCTAAGTTTCTTTTTTTCAGATTTCTCTAAAAAACTTTGTATGCCATGTCAGTGCACATTGTTTGGATGTTGTAAGGAATTTGTTCTTCCAGCACAAATAAAAATTTCCAGTCTAATATCAGATTTCCCTTTTCAAATGTCTCTTTTGCAGGCTTTTATTGAATGCCTAGTAAGTAAGTTGTTGTTTGTATGTTGTTAATTGCAATTCCGGCATCCATGGAGCCTAGTTAGTTAGGTATTGTTTGGATGCTGTACCGGTACAAATCAAAACTTCCTGTCGGTTATCCATTTCTCTTTCATTGTAAATCTGTAGGTTTTTGTTTAATCTTATTTAATCCTCGAGAATAATAGAACACCTATCTTAAAGAACAAGAACGTGTACCAAGGTCTAATTCTTGAGTTTGAGGTTTGTTTGGATTCTGAACCCCGTGTGAGCAAAGGTGATGAAAATATTGCTGAATTGTATTGTTTTGGATTTCACGAAAGCGTAAATCTCAACTAGTCCTTGCATTTGTATGGGTGGCTCTATCCTTGAAGAAACAGAGTTATCTCCAGGAGTAAAGACTGCTGACTGCACTGACTGCTGCTCAGAATACACAATAATCATACAGTCCCACATGGCCGTGCTTCACACAAACCCGAAACCATAGACACCGTTCTTTGTAGGGTTGTAAAGGTTTTATGTTTCGAGCCCTGGAACCAGAACGGTGGACTTAACAAGAGCTTTAGTTCTCAGTATTCCTTCTGTTTACAGCTCAAACAGTGTCACATGTTTTTCGTAGGTGCGTCTTACGGAATATGCTTTAAGATTCTTTATCATTCATTTAAAATTCAATGATTTATTTACGGATTTGCCTCTTGGCTTGATAAAGCGTGATGTGAGTGATCGTGAATTGTGTATTCGCACCAAATACTCAAAGGTACGCAAAGGTATGTTGCCAGGAGGTGTCTGGAAGGAGCAACACCTTCTATTTTAAGTGTGTGTGTTTGTATGTAAACAACTAATAAACAACATTTAATAAAGAGGGCAGATCTGTGATATGCATGCCGTTCAAAGGCCTACAGCAATAAGGATATTGCAATAACTATGGAATGATGGCACCCATGGTATTCATAAGAAGTTAAGAAGTTATTACTCATCGTTTCGTCTTCCTGTTTAGTCTCAGAGGCGAGGATTTCTCAAGATGCCCAGCATTCGGCTTTTCTCCAGGCATAACAACGAACAGGTGACTCATTTTATCTTTATGTTCTGTTTGTCTCTCTCTTGGGTAGTGAGACAGCATAAAGAACGAGAGATCTCATTCTGCTAAGGACTCATGAATGAATAGTGTAATGCCTTATTGAACGTGTGTTTTTGCTCAGGACGGCGTGTTCAGAATGAGTTTGTCTCCTGATGGCACTGTTCTGGCTGTGATCCACTTCTCGGGAAGTCTCAGTCTCTGGGATGTTCCATCATTCAAACTGAGAGGCAGCTGGAAACAAGATGAGCAAGTAAGAAAATCACTGTGTGTGTGCAGGGATTAAAAAGTACAGTAAGTCATTTCTGCCACTGGTGTCTTTAGATGAGATTGTAAAAATAGCCAAGGTTTTTTTTAAATAAGTATCCCTGTGCCCCCTGCATATTTGCATTGATCACAATTCATATTGCACATTGAAGTGTAAGATAAGCCAAAATTGAATTGTATAACCTCATTGAATCAAACCTGCATTTGGCTTTTAAGAAGTATGCTGTAAATATTGTATTTCATTGGTTTTGTGTCGATACATTTGTGCTAGGGCTGTTCAAAATATTTACTTTTGTGTTTTGCAGAAGAAATAAAGTCAGATAGGTTTGAAATGAGAAGAGTAGAGGAAATGTGACCCATTCTGTTAAAAGGGTTATTTTTTGTGATTAACTTTTTATTCATAAAATCGTTTTACACAATATAGGGAACATTCTCTGAGAATTTAACACTGATATATTTAAGATAGACTCAGAAAGACCAGGCCAAAGAAGGAAATCATAGTGTAATTAATGGATCAAATCAAACTTTAATGCAAATTTTCTCAGAATTAGACTTTAACCTACTTTTTACAGGCAGTGTCACAAATAATGACAACATTTTCATCATTTTAAGTAAGCCAAACATTCACAAGCAGAAAATGACAGTCTGTAGATTTTAGTTTCAAAATTATTGCTGTGAAATTTGTTGATCACAGAATACTGCGTGGATAAAGCCAAAATGGGAAAAGGTATTTTAATGTCACTTCATCTTTAATATCCCTTGCTGGGGCACAGTTAGACAGGATCACACATTTCCCAATATGTCTCTGGAATATGTGTTTGTTGTTTGCCTGCATGTTTGTTTGTCTTTTGCTTTGCACTCCAGACGAAGTTCAGACTCTAGATGTCACGCTGTTCTTCTTGACTGATTTTCCCACCGTTTGTGTCTCTTCAGAAAAATACACCCCCAGCAATCCTCTTTTACACTCTCTGACTCTCTCTCTTTCTTTCCCTTAGCCTGGATTTGACGAGATCAACCCGGAGTGGAAGACTTCGCTGGAGAAAAGGAAAAAGATAAGAGGTAGACCGACCTTTAACCTCAGGCGTTTGTCCACTTACCTTGGGCTATTAATTATATAGCGTGTGCACACACTAGTCTGTCGAGGATAGAGACGAATGCGGTAATGAAGCCTTCATGCTGAACTGTTAAATGAACACTGACATTTTTATCGTGGATTTAGATCACACGTTCATAAAAATTGTCTGTTGCATTGTCCTTGGTTCAAACTTTCTTATTTGAAAAGCATGTTTCTAAATCCTATATTTCGTTTGGCCACGGAAAGATGACTTAAAACGTCTCTGAAATGTTTTATTTATGATATTAAGATTTGTGCTGTGCTTCTCTCTCTTGTACAGATAAGGAGCAGTATCAGTCTCTGCTAGATGTGAGCTGGTGGAGTGAGACGGCACTGATTTTGGCTCGCTGTTCCGGGGCCCTCACCGTGTCATCTGTGCGGACCCTTAAAAATCTGCTTGGCAAGTCTTGTGAGTGGTTCGAAACCTCACCCCGAGTAACCTCGGCCTATGACGGAGGATTTCTTAGTCTGGAGGTGTGTGTGCAAGAGAAGAGATTAATGTGATAGTTTACCCAAAAAATATAATCATTTAGTCACATTCTTGTCATTTTAAGAGTGTTGAAAAGTCAAAAAACGATGTTCAAAACACTAGTGAAAACACTAGACACAAGTGTCTTAAAACACTATAGAAGATATTTTGAAGTAACTTAGAAACAGAATAGAAGTGGCAGCCATTCACTTCTATTGAGTGGACACAAAACCAATGCAAGTCAATGGATGCCTGTTACCAACATTTTTCAAAACATATTTGGTGGAAAAAGAAAGACATACAGGTCTTTTATGTTTGACTGATCTATCTCTGACACCTATTCACCAATGCAAGTTACCAGGATTCTTTAAAATACCTTTTTTGTGTTATGTAAAAGAAAGAAACGTTTGAATGAATGTCACGTTTCATATACGCACGCACGCACGCACGCACGCACGCACATACACACACACACACACACACACACACACACACACACACACACACACACACACACACACACACACACACACACACACACTTGTGTGTATTATGATGTTGAAAAATATCACAATGTTACATAAAATTCAGACGCTCATTATCTGCATGCCATTTCATTAAAGTGCTTTAAAGTTCTTCATTCCACGATAAGATAAAACCTCATCTAATCCATCTCCAATTCATTTTTTGTTGGCTTTCTTCCATTGATGTTGAAGACAAATGTGAACCTGGAGGGAGGTAAAAGGGATGTAAAAAGAAGGGGAAGAGAGAAAGAGGTGGCTTTTTATTCTGGCAGTATGTTCGGTTGACGGTTTGTTCGTTCCATAGGGAAATGCAGCACACAGCTGCGGTGTTGAGCGTGTGAAGTTTATTTGATAGATTTTTCAGCGTGTGAGAATGAGGTGGCGCGACAGGTATTGCCAGGAAAAGAAAATGTAATGTTTGTTTCTGCTAGGTGGAAACAGAAGACACTATCTGTCAGTGATCCAAGAAAATAATCAAAACAATCTAAAGATGAGTTAACAAAATAGTCCAAACCTGTCTGCCTTGACTTTAGATTGTCCTGCTGTCGTTCAACAAATACCTCAAACAAATAAGCTTAATTTTGTTTTTTTAAATTCCTCAAACTGTGCAAAACATTAACAATAAATTCTATTCAACATTGTTCTATTACATTATAAAATTCTTAAATTGTTAATGTATGTTAATGAAGGAAGATGTTATCTGACAGCTAGTGTAGTTAAACATTCCACCCAACCTCAAAGTTATAGTTTACCCAACATAAAATTGGTCATCATTCATTCACCTTCATCTTTAAAACCTGTGGATTACTTTGTTCTGTTGAGAAATGTGTGAGGGGTTTCATGTCCATTAAATTTTTTTTAAATATCTTCAAAATATCTAGCTTCTCAAGAAAGTGGCATTTTAACAAAGATGGATAGTAAGGTTGTTAATGGTTATAACTTTGATTGGAAATGTTGCATTGGTGTCTTAAATGGATATTTTACCTGAAAATAAAAAAGAATGTGATAATTAAATAATCTCATGTAATTTAAACCAAAATATGATAGAAGGAGACAAATTGACAAGTTAAGGTCCATTTTTGCAACTCCATGGGGGCCGATATTGTTTGTTTACTAACGTTCTTCAAAATATCTCCTTTTATGGTTTGCAGAACACAGAGATTTGGAATAACTTAAAAAGTAAATTGTAAGGTTTAAACATCCCTTTACGCCTTGCCTTCAACCAAATCTTCAACTTTTTTTCAGTGTGAGGTAAAGCTTGCCCAAAAACGCTCTCGTATGGAGAGTAGCACGGCAGGTGAGGAGGATGATGGCGAGGAAGACTCTGACTCGGATGAAGAGTCCTCAGCGAAGGCGCGCTATTTCGGCTACGTCAAGCAGGGCCTGTACTACGTGACCGAGATGGAACGTTTTGCCCCTCCCAGAAAACGTCCTCGAACTGTCACCAAGAACTACAGACTTGTCAGCCTGAGGTCCACCACACCCGAGGAGCTCTACCAGAGGAAGGTGGGTTAATAAGACTTCCACGTCTTCAGAAGCCATATGACATTTACGTCAGCCAAATGGAGGAATTTGGATAGAGACCTTTAAAATGACTTATTATAGAAAATGCCTGAAGCGTAAAGTGTGAAAATATTTAGTGAGACAATTCTGTCTGGATGGATTCAGGTTATTGATGTAATGATAATAGTTCTATCACAGAGCATTAGTAAGACTGAGAGCTGTCTGTATGTTGACCTGCCGTGCATGTGTATGTTGACAGATTGATAATGAGGAGTATGGAGAAGCTCTTTCTCTGGCTCAGGCGTATGATCTGGATTCTGATCTTGTCTACCAGAGACAGTGGAGGAAATCCACAGTCAGCATCGCCTCCATTCAGGACTACCTGGTGAGAACATTTTTAAAACCACAGTATTTGTCATCTTTAACAGGGTTTTGAATGATCAACCGTGATTTTTTACATGGAGCGTGACGCCACCTTCACATCACAGCGCACCAAATCACACGAGCCGCAAATTCTAAGTGACAAATCATTCTGAAGCCACGGGAAATGACATTCTGACATGCGTGACAACGCTGATTGGCTAATGGCAGTACAAGAATGCACACAATCCCAAGCCCTTCACTAGTGATTATCCTGAGCTGTGACATCAAAGCCAACAGAAAATACTATGGAAAAATAAGTCGGTTTTACGCTTTCAAGAAACCGGAAAAAACTAATCCTAAAAGGGGTACTGAGATTTAAATGAAATGTTGGAAAAATGTAGAGAATTTTGTAATTAGAATACTTGTAAAGGCCTTCATAAAATGCATTTTTCTATATATGCTATAGTTACAACATCTACAAGCAGCCAAACCTGAAATGTAGGGTAAATAATGGAAACGTATATAACAATAAGATCATCATCAAAAAAACCATCATGACTTGGGCTGCACAATTTATACAAAAAATTTATTAAGATTACAATTATGGGTGAAAAATTACATTATTGTCAAAAGCCACAATTGCAGCTGTCCATTCGTGCTTATTTCTTTTTGTTTCTACAGTATGTTTAGTCACTAAATACAGTGTAAAATTTCTATATTAACCTGTCCTCAAGATATTGTTTTGTAGTTTTTTACTTTAATGAAATAACTCCCATAATTAAATGACATAATTGTTGTACAAATAATATTATTTGATTTTCAATGTTTAGAATTTACCATGTAGCTGCTTCACAGAAAGATAAAACAATGTAAAGTATATTAATCGTGAATCATAATTGCGATTGCAAATGCAAAGTTAATAATCAGTTAATAATCATTATAATCTTTGTCATAATCATGCTGTTCTAGTACGGACATCAAATGATCATCATGTTGATTTTGCTATGCACAAGAATGTTATTGCTTTTTTAAATTTTGGTATAGAAATAGACGATAATCTTATCTACCTTTGCTGTTTGTTTTTTTTGTCTAAATTGATATCGAGGGGGTCAAAGGGTCTGCACTTTATGAATTAATCTTTTTAATACCTTTATTGAGGTTTGGTTTTAATTTTTGGGGTCAAATTTTTTTTTAAGAATGATATATTTTTTTCCTGTAACAATTTTGCAATACTGGTAGCACATACAGTGGAATGCACTAGTTTTTACTATATATATATATTTTTTTTTCTTGTTGATGTTTAACAATGGCAATTAATTTAAATTCAATAAAGTTCCCCTAAATTAATCGGTAATCAATTATTCACATTTTAACCTTTCAAACCTTTTTTACTTTCTTTTTAATGCAAAAAACAAAAGATATTTTAAAGAATGTTAGGAACCGACACCCACACAATAGAGGTGATTTTATACAATCAAAGTGTATGGTTGCCACATGTTTAACACGAGTAAATCATGACAGAATTTTTATTTCGGGTTGAATTTTCTATTTAACCATCAATTTATTTATTCACAGAGTAAGATTAAGAAGAGATCCTGGGTGCTGCATGAATGTTTGGAGAGGGTTCCTGAGAATGTGGACGCTGCCAAAGAACTCCTGCAGTACGGCCTGAAAGGAACCGATCTCGAAGCTTTGATCGCCATTGGAAGCGGAGAAGACTGTGGCAGGTATATGATGCACAAACTCTCTCAAATGTACAGGTCTCCTCTTGTAGCATCATATGCTAACCATGATGTCACCTTCTCCAGATTCATTATGCCTGGTGATGTGGACCTGGATGATGCTCCATATGAAGACTTGTTGTCCACTGAGGAGGAGCTTGAGCTAAGGAAAGAAAGGGATGATAAGAGGAGGCAGGAGCTTCTCCAGAAAGTGGAATTTAACAAGTAGGATCTTTTACATACTCAAATTAAGTGATTTTAATAAGTATGGTTTGTAGCAATGTGAAAGTCAATGGGGGCATGCCAATGTTGTTCTCTTACCAACATTCTTCAATATATCTTCTTTTGTATTCCACAGTGTAAAGTAAACCATCACATATAAATGAAGTGTGTAAATGATGAATACATTTATTCTAGGCTGAACTACCATTTCACATAAGGGTAACTTTATAGATGCAACACTTCAGAGGATTTTACTGTGCCTTCAATATGGGATGTTGTTTGCATGCTAATTATTTTACTCCTGCTAAAACAAACAAAATCAAAAATATAAAAGACAAAAAAGAGATCAACTAGTCTACCTCATTAATCGTCTAGTCGGTTGTTGGTTTACATGTCGACTAGTCTGCCAACGTGACTAATGCCTTGTAGATGTTCTCATTAAGCTCATCAGGAAGTCAAACTGCGAAATAGAAATCTAAGAGCGAGCACAGATGGGACGGAGAAGAAAGAGGCAGGCGGATAAAGAGAAGCGAGAGGAAGAGGTGG
Source organism: Triplophysa yarkandensis (assembly GCA_033220385.1). Lineage (NCBI taxonomy): Eukaryota > Metazoa > Chordata > Actinopteri > Cypriniformes > Nemacheilidae > Triplophysa > Triplophysa yarkandensis. The sequence goes on along the minus strand of CM065658.1, from coordinate 16,407,045 downwards.
AGGATAAAATTAAAACCGTTTATAGATTTATTTCTAATCTGCATAGGTAATTTATGCCTCTGTTGTGTTTTGCCCAGGAGGCCCTAATGAAAGATCCCTCCGTGAGAGCAAATTATGAACACACACACACACGGTGGAGAGAGAGCCACTGTATATGTATGTGGGGGGTTTGGATGAAAAAAATCCACAGATTGTTCGACATTAGCTGTAAACACAGCACTAATCAAAACACACTTGTTTACAAACAAACCGGATTGCTTAATTTTTCATCACGCAACTTGCTAAACACAGACTCGGTCTCTCTCCATGCATATTACACAGTACTGTATCCAATTTACACATAATTACCGTATGTTTCAGCAGCAGTCCGGCATGTTTGCGTCTCTGGTCCTTGGGCTGTTTGTTTCTACTTAGCAGTATATCTGTAACGCGCGTGATTATGTGACGTCCATGCTCATCTGTCTGTATGTTTAATGCATGACGTCCTCTCTAATGCATCTGATGGAGAAGAGGCAGCTGGGAGAAACAGAAATAAATAAACAGGGAGACAGAAAGTAAGATGGGAAGAAAGGATATTTAGGGAAACACAAGATGAAGATGCAGTGACAGAGGGGGGGCTGTAATGGTGTGTACTGCAATTTCTCTTGACGGTCGCTGTAATAATGCAGTGGCGTGAAAGACAATCATCATTCTGTTAATTCCTTTTTAACTGCACCGTCATTATAACAATGGGACTGTATCGATCAGACTGCTGAGTTTACCTGAATACTTCTGTTTGTGTGTGTGAGCGCAGTGAGCTTTTTTACGTTCCCATTCGCAGCCAAACTCCATAGCTGGATAGTGATTTGTATCACTCCAGCTTTATTCTTACACACTGTTTATACAGCCTTTGAAAAAAAGTATATAATTTAATCAGGTTTTCTAATTAAAACTGTATCTATTTCCAGGCTTGTGTTAAGGTACGACTTCAAAACATTACTTCTGATAAATTTGTACAAAAAATGAAAACTGTAGAAACAGGTCAAAATAATAGAGATGAATCTCTTCATTTTTAAGACCTCAAAAACTGCTTTAAAAACCTATAATATTATGTGTAAAATTTGTACATGTATTTTGGAATACATGGCTGTGTATTCTCATGCTTTATTCAGATGCAAGCATTTAACATACTGTGCAGAATTTTGGATTCTTGAATTGTCAAGAGGTTTTGTGTAGTACATTAAGACATTGAAGTTGTTTTTAGATTAAAGCGGTTTTTGTAAAATTGTGAACATTTGTGAAATATTATTAACAGTGTAGTAATTATTACACCCATGGTCGTGATTGGGTTTTTAAATCCAGCTTCGATTTGCCCACGGAATTGTTATTGGTCTTTTGTGCTTCAAATTGCAAACAATATTGTTATTCTGCAGAGCTGCTCCTGCAGTCCTGTCATCTATAAACTCTTTACATGGCCCTGACTAATTTAATTTTATTAAAACCAGAAAGTCTGAAGCAAAATCTCCCTAGTGTACCTGTATGTTTGGATATCGGCGGAAAGCATCCATGTGTATATTTACTACCAAAATTATTCTGGTTACGTAAGTGTTTTTCTTGCATATGAAGTTTTACTATAAACATTCCTAGTTTGCACTGTAATACATTCACCCAAATTTAAAATTCTCACTCTCTAGTTTTTTCAAATATGTACAAATTTATTTATTTGGTTAAACACAGAGAAATATACATTTTGCTGTCCTACATTCTTCAAAATATCTATTTTTGTGTACAACAGAATTAGTATTTTTTCTCAAATTACGGAAGTCAGTGGTGTCCAAGAACTATTTGACTACAACATTCTCCCAACATTCTAACAAAAAAAAGAAATGTAAACAATTTAAAGCAACTCAAATCTGAGTAAATTATTTTAATTATGGGTAAACTATTCCTTTACCGTAGTCCTGTTTTCTAAAATCATTCCTAGAGACCCCTTATTCTGTTGGAAATCTCGCTGTTAAAATTAAAGAAAGTATCTTATGTGAAGCACGATCGATCGGGATCAGGTGAACTCAAAATGTATTCATGGATTACCTCCACAATGCTTTTTAAAGATGCTTTGAACCTAGAATTTAAACAACACAATTCTTTCAATCTTCTTTAGCAAGTTTATATCATGCTTACATCTGGCAGTTCGGCATCTCTTCTCATCCAATAATCACAGCCCTGCGTGTGTGTTTGGTTTCATTCAAATACAATGGAGCGCTCTGGTTTCCACAGTAATACTGGGAGAATGAGATGAGATTGTAATTGCCTCGTGTGGATTGTCACACTGACTGATACACACACACACACACACACACGCATACACACGTGCACGCTCACATGGGCTTCCAGGCAATCAGGCAGCGGTCGTCTCACATTAGCCTGTCTTTGATGACCTTATCTGGGTTTATAATGGCTCACTGGTCTTTCAGCGTGGCTTTCCCGCAATTTCACCCCCTCTTCGCTTTTTTACCCTCAATTGTAAATCGTCTTGCTCCCTAGATCATCCATATTTCCCTGTAATGCCTTTCATTATATCTGAAGGTGTAGGAGTATGTGTGTTTGTTTGTGCAAACGTCTGTCATTGCACCCGATGCGTGAAGCTTGATTTCATTACACCATTTTCATGGATATTAACAGCGGCTTTGTAAAATAGATTCATGCTGATGAGATCCAGATTAAAACGCCACTGCGTCTGCCTACGTGTAATGTGTTATGTTGATGTTGTGTTCTTATAGATTGACTCTGGAGCAGAAGGAGCTCTGCAGGAGCAGACTAAAGCTTCTATGTTATCTGGATCGCTTGGCAACTTATGAGGTAAAATACTGTAAAAACTTTAAAGACCCTTATGTTGTAAAAATTAGGTTTTTATTGGTGTTTGTTTGTGTATGAGAGGGGTTTTTAATATGCTCTAAAGTTAACCATGTGCTGATTTAAAATCTTAAACTATTGCTAAGTAATGCTGAAACTAGCCAAATCTGCCCCAACTACCCCGGTTGATGATGGCGTAAACCTTTAACCAGTCACAGTCTTTTGACCACGTGGATCAGAAAGTCGATGCATAAATAAGTGTGACACATATATTCGGACTGGTGCACTGCTGTCAGCTCTGTTTTACTTTCGGACAGGTGCGATTGAGTGGAGGCGGAGCTAATTTGCATAATCATGTATCTGTTAGGGCTGTCAAAATGATTAATCGCAATAAAGATCCATAAAATTTGTGTTTACATAATAGATGTCTGTGTGTTGTGCAAAATAAGTTTTTATTTATGAATACATACACATAGATGCATATTTTTAAGGAAAAAAAATACATTTAAGATTAATATTATTAATACATAATATTTGTATTTCATAAATTTTACATATACACATTTAAATATTAACATTTAAAAAATACAATTTAATTCTGTATATATTTAATTTTGGATCCAGACAGCCTTATTTTAATATTTCGATAGAAAAAATATGTATATTTGATGGTCAAAAGGATAAATAATCAACCATAGAGAGACTTTTTAAAAAAATGCTATATTGTTCTTTCTACGCAGACACTCTTACAATGTAAAAATCATGCTTATTAGATTTACATCCAAGTGGACACTTTTATTCACGTTAACTTAAAAAAGTTTAAAAATTAATAAAATGACAGTAAATAGCATACATGTATTAAATCCCCTATTTTATTAATGAGCCATCCTCTACAGTACCACCCTAATTCATGTATTTTGTTTTCCAGTTTTCTCATTTTGTGAGTGTTAGGGGAGAATAACCAATCCTGCAGTAAACCTACATCACGATTGTTTTGATCATAGATAATAATAAGTCCAGGGAAAAATAAAATTCTACGAAATACGATAATAGTCACTGCAGATGCATCCGTGTGTGTGCCTGCTAGTCTTTAAAAGGAACTTTTTCAGATCTTTTTGACTCACTGTTATTATTAACGAATTGATTTATGCTTTTCCGACTTGATATCACAGTGGTTTGTCTCAATTGAAAAGTCATTAGCAGGCTCGTGTCGTCGTTTCATCTTATAGCAATGTTAATGTCCTGCCCCTGTCTTGATGGATGGCCTTTGTCGGGTCTTCACGTGTAATTGATTTCTATGGGAATAGTTCTGAATGTAACCAGACCTCAGAGACATTAAACACACACGTGGACGCACATATACTAACCGGCCCTGTAGACTTAAAGGCCGTAATTGTAAATGTCAAAACGATAAATGTCAGCCGTGCGGACAGGGAGGATTTACCTCGGGCATACAAGCGCGAGACCCTCGCTTGAACTTTTCGTTTGCTTTTCTCTCTTTTATTTCTCTGTTTTCTTCGCTTCTTTCCTACCCTCATGACTCTCTTTTTTTTCCTGCAGGAGATTCTTGGAGGACCACATGCCGCAGAGCAAAGGTTTGACGGAGAGTTCTTCAAGAAGTTCCGCAATCAGAATATTGTTCTGTCAGCAAGAACTTACGCAAGGGTAAATCTCTCTTCCTTTGTTCTCCGTCAGTGATGCGCGTGAGAGTCTGTAACACGGCCCTGCGGCGTGAATTATAGTGACTATTTCACAGTTTGGTGGCTGGGTGTGTGCGTAAAATATGGATTCCCCCGGTTTTAGTGTTTTTAAGTGTAGTTATGTGAAATACGGTTACCTGCCCGCTGCGATGGCTTCTGGGTGTCGGTAATGTGGAAAATGCTGCCGCAGAGCATAAAGCTGTCCGCGGTTACTCCGGACTCATAAATCCTCTATTAATTATTTATCTCTATCAATATTCTTTCTCTGTTCTTGTTTCATTTTTCTCAGGAGAGTAACGTGCTGGCTCTGGACATTCTCTTTACGTATCACGGTTCGGAGCTTCTCCAGCACCGTCTTGCCGTTCTGTGCAATTTCCCAGAAACCACCTCTCCTCACGAGTATGCCGACCTTCTGCCTAAGGCTGGGTAAGAATTACTGATTAGAGGATACCAATCTCCTGTGAACGTTATAAACAAAACCTGCATAAATCTTTTTGAAAGAGCCTAACAGGAAAAGGTCATTTTCAGATGACGGGTCTTCTGAAGGAGGTTATTGGGTGTTGTCTGCCTTGTGACCAAATGAGTTGAAGGTGGTAATTTAGAGCAGGTTGTTTATGTAAATGAGACATTTTGCCGTGCACTTTTTCCAGATGCGTCTTAGTCTGCCCCGGACCTTAAGATTATGGAGTACCTTGAGAATACCTGCAAGCTTTTAGTGAAGAAAATAGCAAAATTAACACGCTTTTAGCTGTATCCTTGGAACGTAGACCATGGAAGATCAGGCTTTTATAGTCTTCAGTATACTTTATAAATAGTTTTTTCTATTTATAAAGAGCAGTCTGATACTTTGTTTCTTTAGGTGAATATTTATTGAGATCTGTTTTTACAGTATAAACAAGAGATATTACATATTCAAATGATTTTTTTTATCTCAGCACTTCTTTACCCTGCTTTCCTGTCATCCTATTCATGGCTTTAGAAAACATATCTTTATTCAAAAATCAGCCTTGAAGAGTACTTTTAAAATAGACACCTAAGAAAGAATCATACTGTCTTTCTTAAAGACATCTAAGGGGCGATCATACCAAATGCACATTTAATGTTCGGAAACGCAAGACGCGCCGAGCTGCTTATTTGTTTACTGTTTGGAAAGAGCAGCTCGCTTCGGTTTTTTAATGTCACTAGGCATCAACTGAAATCACTGTCGTGTCAGTCAAGGGTTGTAGCACGAGTGCTTTAGTTGCTGTTAACTGTCATATTTGCAAAAACATAAAAAATGTTCAAGCAGAGGATTCTTGTTCTGATCTTGCTCGATTAACCCAGGAGAGCAATGACAAGTTTATCCTCCATTACTGCAGTCTCAGGACACTTTAAGCAACAGTTAAGGTACAAAAGCGATGCGTTTAACTGCAGGTAGCACGTACGGTGTGATAAACATTTTGTAAATTGGCATGTTGGCAAAAAACTGAAAGAATAGATTTCTGAATAATGACCACATTTGATCAATACGTGTAAAACAGAGCTGTTTCAGAAGTGTAAGCACGTTCACATCTTAAATGTCAAACTTCAGGTATCGTTAGACAGCCACAGAGATTGAATCACTGATCGCTCTCTTACAACCCAAAAGACTGTCAGCTCCGCAGATTCCCTTAGACCTTTCAGTGCAGCTGTGTCACTGTATTTTCACCTTTACAACTGCTATAAGTGTTTTTTTAAAGTGGAAATGGGGTTTCCCTGTGAAATTTTACCCATGTTCTATTACCAGGTCTACAACAGAAACCATGGTAAACTATGGTTATTGTGGGTGTTATGTAGGGTGTGAGTCAAGACAACATCAAGACTTTGAGAGACTCAGACCAAGACCATAGCTGGCCGAGACCAAGTCAACTTATATGTAGGATGTTTTATTATCCATGTTTTATCAACCACCTACTGTAACATGTTAACATTTTAAGGATTAGCCAAAATAAAACAAATTGTTTAATTGGTTCTAAAATTAAACCACTTATTAACTCAAGAATTATTGAATAATTATTCAAAGTCAGATGTTATAATATAAAAAGAATATCTGATACAAGAACCCTACAAGAACTTTTTTGCAATCACATCTTGGATATTGTGGGCATATATGTATTTATTTGTTGACAGATTTATTTGAGAAAATCTATTCTCTTAGTGGCAGTAGGACAAGAAAAGTATCAAAAGAAAGTATTTACTTCAAATCACATATTTTATTGCACCAGAAATTTAGTGAAATTCCCATAGTTGTGGTCTTGACAGGTCTTGAAATAAAACCCGGGACCCTCTAAATCTGAGAGCAAGACAGTTCTCGAGTGCTACAACACTAGGCGAGACCATCATAAATCTGCGGTACTAATACCTTTGTTTTCAACCCTGGGAAAACCCTGATTTTCACGGGGGTTGATTTAGAAACTCATTTTCGTTTAGATGTTTTAAAGCAGCTGTTAATTCGAGGTGTCAGACAGCTGTATGTAGCATCCGAGGTATCTCATGAATGATTTGTCATAGTTAATTTCAACGGCCTCTTTTGACACTCATCTTAAAAATACTTGAGGTACCATTTTAAATCACAGCCGAGGAATTAAAACTAAGATTCGAGGCGTTTACAGCGAACGTAGCCTGGTGGCAGGTTCTTCGACATCCTAAGGGATTTACAACCAAGGCAACTCGGCGATGAGACGATCACAGCGCCCTCAGAAGATGTGAAAGAACAATGTAATTACTCGCACTAAAATTCAACATGAAAACAGAAAAAACACTCCACACCTCCCCTTTCGCTTTCTGCTTGTTTTTGTCTGACATTCAATGTTTAAACAAAGGTTATAAACATTCTGCATGTGCAGGTGAATTCTAATTTCCCCGACAGGTTTGTATATGCAGAGAGAAAGAGACATACAGAGTAGGGACATGTGCACCCCCCCCTCAAATGTTCCAGTAATGGGGGTGACAGAATATATTTAGTGTATTGGATTCGGTCACCCGCCTTCCGCCCATTCTCTGTTATGGAGGTCAGCTGCCTCTGCAGTGCACATCCATCACAGCTCAGCAGCTGGAGGCCAGTTTCCAGCTCTCCCCAGTTCACAAGCGCTAACAGCTCTGCTGCAGGACTCTCTGCGATCCGTCGGTCTCTCGCCATCTGCTACCTCTGTTGGATAGAAACGCAGCCAAATGAAGTTTTCTCTTTGTATTTTTCTTCCTGTTGACTCCGATATAGACATCGTAGTGTTCATGTGTGAGCTATTATTGATGGGTCTATGTACCCGTTGGTTAGGTCTGAGCATCGCTTTATCAATGCCAAACTAGATATTTGCTCTTTTTGTTATACTGTGAATTGTTAAGCAATATCATAAATGTTATCAAAATGGCCATTAGTGCAGTGATGCAATCCTGGTGAAATAATGGAGCTTTTTGATGCAGCCAGAAAAGATAATTTACCAATTTTTTCGCCTTTGTGTTGTTCCAAACAGGTCTTAAGAGTCAGAATATGGAGAATATTGCTTTCGTTTCCACAAAAGTAAAGAGTCTCTTAAATTTTGAAGATGATGTCCTTCAAATTTTTCTTTTTAATAAATGAACCAGAAAAAACTAAAAGAATTAAAATATCCCAATTAGATAATTCTACAGTCGTATGCCGTAGTAGTTTTTGTTTTATACCTGTAATGGAGAAAAATTAAAAATGCTGTTAAATATCACAGCTTCAGGTTGTTTATTTTGACACCGTCACTCTGTGACCAGAGTGGGTTTGTATGAATATTTGAGGTCTTGTCACATCCTCTGAAACAGATCAAGCTGTGGAAGATTGCATGAAGCATGAGCAGAATAATTCACACCTTTGTTTGTGTCGAAAGCATTTTAATTTTATGTTCACAAACACACAAATAGACATTTGTTTGCTGTACCAGATCTTCTCCCATACCTCATTTTTTCCAGATTTATTCTGTTTTCACTTATTACAATATTCTGAAGATTCAAGTAAAGAAGTCCATTGCACAGCATGTTGATCGAAATGGATCATTTGATTGATTTTAGATTCTTAAGCATCCCTTAAGCTGGAGTTTATGTCCTTTTTAGTTACAGATAAATCCATGATTGATGTAAGCCTGACTTTGGCCATGTGAGTTTTGCTTTGGACAGTAATAAATTATTTTGGATGACCTTGCTTTTTTTGTCAAAGTGTTGTAAGGAGTTTTTCCATGGGTATGGATGAGAATGGATGTTATTTGTCACACTTGGTATATTAAGATTTGTATCATATTTACTTTTGCGTTGGGTTAGTAATTTAAAGTGATAGTTCATCACAAAAGAAAATTCTGTCATCATTAACCTTATTACCATTTTAAATCGATATCACTTTCAGTCTTTTGTAAAACACAAAGAAGAATGTTGGAAACTGGCACCCATTCACTTGCATTGTTTCCCCCCAATACCATAGAATTTAATAGGTGCCAATGCAAATTATGTAATGTATGTAAGATAAGGATGTTACATAACCTGCAATTTTATGTTAAAAACAGAGATAGCCATGTAGAGCCAAACATTACAGTTTGATTTGTTTTCTAAGTAAAAACTGATATCCTACTGTGGCATCACAGCACCATGTCTTAAACAGATACATTCAGCTGTTTCATTTTTTACGTATTTCAGCTTTAAAATGACAGAAAGGGCATTTTTAATTTGGTTTTCAACATGTTTTTCAGGTTGTTGTTTGTCCCATTTTCACCTTGAAATTGCCGTATTTTCTCATTCTTGTTTTCCAAGTTTTTCTGCCCGTCTAACATAGGACTGTCAGCTATAGGAATGGTGGATACATTAACCCTGATCAATGGGACCATTTTAGTGTCGAAAATGTGTTTTTTGTGAGTGTTTTCAGAAAATCTAGTTACTGGTGTACTGGTCTTAGATTTAGGTTGGTCTAGCTTGTCCCTAAGTCTGATTAAGCCTGATGTAGCTGCTTAAAGATGGCCTTCAATCCCGCTGAAAAGTGCCCTAAACCCCAGAAACCAGTGGCAGTGAAATGTTAAAAAGCAAACTGGATTAATGGATAACATACACACAGATGTACTTTTAAAGTCTTTGGCTGGTTTTGCGGCATTATGTTTTTCAGTTGGATGACTTGTTAGGTTATTTCGGGGAAATATTTTTTGTTTCTTGCTTTGTTAGAAATGGTCTGTCTGTTGTTTCCTCTTTGTGCTTTTTATCTCTTTGAAGTTCAACAAGTCTTTGGAAGGGCACTAAGAAATGTGCTTCCAAGTATTTATTTGCTTTTTAAACATGCATTTGCCAGTAGAGTGATTGTTGCTTAGTTACACGTAAAAATATTTCTCTTTATCTTTCTTTCTTTCTTTTTTCTCTATCTCTCTCTCTTTCTTTCTTTCTTTCTTTCTTTCTTTCTTTCTTTCTTTCTTTCTTTCTTTCTTTCTTTCTTTCTTTCTTTTTCTCTATCTCTCTCTCTCTCTCTCTCTCTCCCTCTCTCTCTCTCTCTCTCTCTCTCTCTCTCTCTCTCTCTCTCTCTCTCTCTCTCTCTCTCTCTCTCTCTCTCTCTCTCTCTCTCTCTCTCTCTCTCTCTTTCCCCTCTCTCTCTCTCTCTCTCTCTCTCTCTCTCTCATTCGTTTTTCTTTCTTTCTTTCATTCTTCCTTTTTCTTTTTTTTTCTCTATCTCTCATTCGTTTTTCTTTCTTTCTTTCTGTCTGTCTGTCTGTCTGTCTGTCTGTCTGTCTGTCTGTCTGTTTTTCTCTCTCTCTCTCTCTCTCTCTCTCTCTCTCTCTCTCTCTCTCTCTCTCTCTCTCTTTCTCTCTTTCTCTCTCTCATCTCTATTATTATTAATATTAATTTTGATCATTTTTATCTCATTTTTATCATTTTTATCTCTTTTTATATTTTAAAAACATATTATTAATATAAAGTTTATCTTTCTAGTGTGGATATGAAGGGTGATCTGGTTTTGATACCCTGGGAGGAGAGCAGGCACAGAGATCTGGACTGGTGTGAGCTCCCTGAGTGCAGGTAGGAGCACAATAATGCTATAAAGCAACATTTGGTCTTCTATTGAAACAACACTATAACTGAAAACCATATTTGTATTTTTATTTAGAGGAATGGTGGAGCCTAACCCAGTGGACGACTGTCACTTTCTGTATGAAGAACAGCCGGGATTGGAGAAATTTTGTAGCGCTGAGCCTCCCATCACACTGCTGACAGAGTGGTACCTGACCAGAGCGATGGAGATAGAAAGCAATTCTCGCCAGGTGAGTAGCAAAACATGCAGTTTTCTTTTATACCTTCACCTGACTGACATCTCACCAGAGCGAAAAGCAAACAACTTTCAAAGATACAAACAAATAAATTCAATGTGAAGTCTAAGGACACTGTACAGTATTTGTTGGCTAAGGATGCTGTTAAAGTGGCAGGTCACCTTTTTAAATTAGTTTCTTCCTTTAGCAGAACACAAAAGAAAATATTTTGATGAAAGTTCCCATTTATTCTGTTATTAAACTAATTTAAGACACGTATGAATACAGCTTCAGGTTTCAAGTTTTTTTTTAATAATTAAAAACACTTTACTCAAGTGTCCTAAAACATGACCAGAAGTAGGTGCTGGTGTGTGTTTTGTTCACAGCTTGTTATTTCATAATTTTCTTTGACTAACGCACATTATTGCAACATTCCTATGTTTAAACTGTCAAACTCATAAAGCTTTCCTCTTACTTTCAAGCTTAAATTAGAGTTTGAATCCCTGCAGGGCTTTAGATCTCAACGCACATGTCTAGCGAATGACAACAATAACACAATGTAGGTACAGCTGGGTTTAGGAGTTGCTGCAGAGCAGGGTAACACATCGTTCCAAAAGCAGAAAGGTTACAGGAATGAGAACTGGTCTGAGACAGCTTGACATGTAAAGTGAGGGTGGGTGGTGAACAGAATAAAACGTAAAGAAAAAGTATTAAAGTGATGTGAGATCTGCGTATCTGGTGGTGACCGGCTGGTTTGGACCTTGAGAAGAGAGAAGGGAACAATAAAGTAATTTTTGTGGGTGTTGGAGATCGATGCGCCCTTTTTAACAACTAATGCCAGGTGTGCATGTAGTAGTTTGTGTTGTATGGATCCTTTGTTTGCAAAGCTAATGCTCCTTGTTGTTAATTGAGTTTGTGTGTAACTCTACTTTTTGAAACAATGTGTTAAAGAGTATTGCTTGTAAGAGGGTGTTGTATTTATATTGTATTGTATAGACCACAATCTTTAGAGTTGTTTGGCTCTGTTAACGCCAGTGTCAAAGGTTTTGCTTCTTGCCTGGTGGGAAGGCAGCAATCATTTTCTTCATGTAAGCATCTACATCCATCGATTGACTCTATGTGCTGCCTGTCAGCTGACGGAGGGATACCAGTCACTAGTTCATGATGTGAACTGTATTGATAAAGTGCTGAGGCGGGTGGGATTTTATTGACTTCGTTCTACTTTACACATTCCGGGGATACTGCATTCTTTAGTTTAGATTTTCTTTCTCATTTTTTTGCGATTTGCAATTTATTAAAGTAGATAAAAAACTCGGTTAATTTCCATTGAGAAGGTGTAAACATTGTTAGGTGGTTCCAGAACATCGAACAGTGGAATTTTTATTTAGCATTTATTAATCAATAATTAAGGGAATTCTTTCATCGTCTTTTCAGATTTTTCCTCCAAAACATTAAAGGAGATATTTTGAAGAAGTTTGGTAATTGGCATACATTAATTTACATTTACATTTATTCATTTGGCAGATAATTTTACCCAAAACGACGTACAAGTATTGTGCAGTGGCCAAATATCGCTGCAGAGCAAACACGGGTGAGATGTCTTGCTCAAGGACACTTCAGGTGTTGTCTGCTGGTACTGGGATTTGAACCCTCAACCTTATGCTTTAAAGTCAAACTTTCTTAAAAATATCTTTCAATATATTAATGTAAGAAAAAAACGAGAGGAAAAACTAAGCCCGCTCAAAGATTCGCGTGTGTGCATTTCAGCGTTTTCCTATTTGTCTCATTGTCTTGTTCATGATGTACCTTTAATAACATGTCCATGTTTTTGATTCATACACACAGGTTGATTGTTCATTGTCTCTGGTGCGTCTGGGAAAAGAGCAGAACATTCCTGGGCTGGAGGTTTTGTGCGACGACTTGGTTACCATGGAGACACTGGTGTACGAGACATCATGTGACTTGAGTCTCACGCTAAAGGAGCTCCAGCAGCTCAGGGACATCGACAAGCTCCGCCTCCTCATGAAAAATGTATGTTGCGAGACTGTCCTCTCCCCGTCAACAGTCTGCAGTCTCCTTTAAGCCTTTTATTGTCATGTTCACTTTATCACCATTGTCAGCGTGTGCAGATGTAGGACAGTGTTTTATTTAGTAGCTTCTTTGTTGTCTGGTGGCCATATCACCATATTGTAAACAACTTGTATTGTTTTTAATCTCCTCTTGTGCTTTTAGTAGTAAAACATATTTAGTCTGATCTTTTAATTAAGGACCAGATATGTGGATGTGTTTATGGATTTGTGTAGACAGGGTGTTATTAAGACTGTTGTAAGCAAAAGATTTAATTCTGTTATGATTAAATACTTTGCTCATTTAAAGTCACAGTTCACTCAAAAATGAAAACCACCCATTTGAAACATTAAAGACTTTCGTTGTTCTGAACACAAAAGAAGATATTTTGAAGAAAGGTTACTGCAGAGGTCTGCAGTTCCACTGATTCACTACTAGTGTATAGAAACCGAAGTATGGAAATTGAATCAATGCAAGTTTAACAATACTCTTCAAAATATTTATTTTGTGTCATTCTGAAAAATGAAAGAAATGTTTGAAATAAATGAATAAATTATGACAGAATTTTCATTACTTTAAATGGAAATGCGGTCTTAGAATATGATGCTAGGCAAACAGTAAACGTATAATTTATTAGATATCTTTGATATTTTCTGTTTAAGTCTAGTGAAGATCGATACATCAGGAATTTATTCCAGTGGATAGTCCCGTTTCTGCACCGCTGTGAGGGACAGCGGGTGGGCTCGTCCTCCAGCCTGCTCAGAGATTACCTGGTCAACCTCGCCAAAGATGATCTCAAACATCCACTCAAAATCTTCCAGCACTCTAAGCCAGACGTAAGTCAAACATATACAATGCATACATTTATTTACTGTTATTATATATATTTAGATCCTTTATGATATATCATCCTTCTTTCATTTGTGATTCTCTTTGAGTGGAAGCATCCACTAAATGATTCAAAGATTCAAATGTCATATATACGTACAAACACATGCTAAAGATGGACTTGTTAAGAGGAAGTTGTTTAAATTCTGACACAACTACACACGCAGGCACGCATGCACACACACACACACACACACACACACACACACACAAAATTTCACGCGGCCATGATAAAAATTTATAGCCTACTTGCAAATCTGAGGAATCAATTTCCCTTACAGGAAATTAAAAAAAGTGGTCGGAGAGAAATCAGGTCTATGTGATTGTACATGTCTGTTTGTGTTTCGTTTTGTGTTTGTGTCGTTGAATCAACCTTGCAAATTTAATGTTGTGTGAAATTAAATCCAGTGTAATCCACACTAACATGATTTTAGTGAGCTTTTGTCTTCGGCTGTGTGTGTGAGATGTGCTTTTGTTCGAGGGAGGGAGGGAATAAAACACCGAAGTATTGTTAAGTTATATGTATGCCATTATGTATTATTATAGTTTTTGGCTGTGCTCAAGCTTTGAATACACAGCATTTTTGAGCATCAATAGTGAGACCTTTGAATGTGCCAATTGTGCCCAAAGATGCTGTTCAGGTAAATTGTACGGGAAGTCAATACATTTGATTATGGACTTGTGTGGCATTTGATATCTGATAAGAATTTCATCCGTCAGATGTCTTATGAAGGCATAATGTTGAGTGGAGCTAAGAATGAGTTTGCTAAAACAAGGCTCACAAAGTGGGCCATGGTTTCCCATTATCCAATAATATCATCCCAAAATAAGATATTATATTTTGGTTTAGCATTTTATTGTTTTTTTGTTTCTCAGACAATGTTTGCTGGTCTGGTAAACCCGCAGTATAATTTGGTTATTAAATAAGCACAGCCATAAGAACATACAGATGTTTACTTTATCTCAATTGCATGCAACAGAGACAGCAGTTATGGTTAATATTCGCCATTGATCTCAGTTTAGTCACATTTATGGTGCTTGCATTAAAATAGGTCCCAAAGGCCTGAACCAGGTTTAAAGAACATGGAGACCATTTTGCGCTTTTGTGAAATTACATTCACAGAATGTTCACATTGAGAACAAGAATGTGCAAAAAAACATTGAAAAGTTTTAGTTTATCTTCATTATACTTGCTTGGATATGCCTTTATGTTGTCGTGTATAAATGTTTTGAACACAAAGAAAGATATTTCGAAAAATGTCTGTAGATTTTTAGGGCACCAATGACTACCATAGCAGAAAAGGTTTAAATGGGATTCTTAGAACTGTGTATTTCCCTTATTTTTCAAAATATTGTTATCTATAAAAAACATTTATTTTTCTCTACTATGGTTGTCAATGTTGCGCCAGAAATCTTGCTAGCATTCCTCCAAATATCTATATTTTTGTTTAACCAACAAAGAAATATATTCAGGGGCAACTTTAGGGATTCATTTAAAGATTATCACTTTAATTTGTTATTCTTTTGTTTACCTGCAGTGTCATCCAAAGGTGATAGTTGACTCGGATCAACTCATGTCTGTGGCTTTGGAGTGTATCTACAGCTGTGAGAGAGATGATCAGCTGGCGCTTTGCTATGATATACTTGAATGTCTTCCTCAGAGAGGATACGGGTAAGTCACATTTACAAAAGTTCTGTACACTTGAGTGAAATGTTTATCATTATTTACATTTTCTTTTGATTTGATGGTTTATGTCGAAATTTCTGAAATAAGTTTAAAAGACAAAAATATTTTAGCAAACAATACAAAATTTTATTTAATAAATAAATTTTCAGTTGAATGCTTTAACTGAATATTTAAGAAAGAACAGCCAATAAAAGAACAAAATAGATGAGGCCTCCTGCTAAATTAATCTTAGCTTGAGACCTCAAGAAGCTGATAAAATGACAAGGAACTACTTCTGCAAATTCTGGTAAAAAGTCATTGACACTAAGGATGATCTAACAGTTTTATTTTGTTTTACTTTATTAAGATTTAAGATCGTCTTCAAATAAATTTTTAATTTAAATATGTATTTTTCAATTTGAACATGAATAATTGATAAGACGATATAGAGAAAAATCATGTTAAAAAAAAAGTATAACCAATATTAACAATCCTTGAACTGAGTCACAGTTACAGTGTCCCAGTCTCCCTCACAAAGCTTATGACACATTTCTTGTCAAGAATTAACATATGTGTGCAGTGTTCTGTAAGCCCCTGATCAGCCTATTATAACACAGCATGTGTCCTTCCGCCTTCAAAGTGTGAACTCTGAAATTCTCACAGCGTTCCTTATTATTCTCCCGCTGTCTTGAGACGTCTGAGATACTGAGAGGTCTGTCACTCTCCTGTCCGTGCGGTATATATTGATATTAAATACATATTCCTGCAGGCTTCGCAATGCAGGTGAAGTGTTCGAGCAGGTGCAAAGGGTTGTTGTTTTTTTAGCAATTCATTCTCGCTTGAGGCATAACAAAGAACGCTATTTTCTTCCAATAGAATTCGCTATGGGATATTTGAGGTAGCTGTATTAGAGGGTTTAGCATTATTATAATAAAAGATTGATACATTGGACAAACTACAAATGCTGTGTCTTGTTTTCATTCTCAACATCACTCTCTCTTCTGTTGATAGAATATCACGCTGTACCTTTGCAAGACCCTTATGTGTTTTTACACTTCTATTTTTGTCCGGGGATCAATGCTTTAGGGCTGTTCCAGAGTTGTAGCTATTATCCTGGGCTGCTACAGAGTGGGAGAGAGGGAGAGAGAGGGAATGTGAGCCATAATAGATGTGGAACAGAGGCTTGCATTAGATTTCTGGAGGCCAAAACAAAAATACAAATATAGTAGAAAATTTTGTACTGCATTATGCGGTAATATTAAGTTTGTTTAGACCTAAATGTCAATTTTAGTCTCCCCAGTTTCAAAATTTTATTTTCCAGATATACATTTTTGGCAACAGGTTTTTTGAAATTTCGACGTACTTCCATAGCAACCTATCTTTCAGAATGCAACAGGGAACATTGCAGGATTCTGCTCAGATAAGGGAACGACAAATATTAAACTGCAAATGTTTAAAAGCCTCCAAATTCTGTTGGTTAATGCACACTTTCTGTTCCCCAGAGCGGAGACAGTTGCCACGAAAGCCTTGCATGACCAGGTGGACACACTGGAGAAACACTTAAGGTAAGAAGAGATGAAATAAGATAATAAGTGCATTTCAGCTTTGACATTATGTTTTGTCATTATGGCTGTCCCTCGTGTGCGTGCGCGTGCCTGTGCGTGCGCGTGCCTGTGCGCGTACGTGTACGTGTACGTGTATGTCCATCCTTACAAACAAATACGACTCAAAATAATGGAAAAGTTATAGTCTTTCGAAAATTACTACTGATGTCAATGGTGTCCAAGAAACCTCAGCTGCTGACATTCTTCAAAATATCTTCCTTTGTGTTCAACAGAACACACAACTTGTGGTTAAGCAATTTATGAGAGGATTTTCATTTTGGGTAGACTATCCTTAGACTATTCTTATCCATAATCTCCGCTATCTGTCTTCGGGGGATCGACCCAGCTGTCGACCATCTTGCCCATCTCTTCCATGTATGCTGCATGCTTCATGTTTGTGCGTGTCTTTGTTTGTGTCTGTCTTCGTTCAGGTGATGTGATCAGTCTGTTATTGCTCCGCAGAGACACATTCCTTCAGATCCATTAGAATTCCATCGGAGGATGGGATGATGAAAGTCGCTCTTTCAGATATTTATGACCGGCCTGGGAGGGCGCAGTCATTCCAGCATTAATTTCTCTCTTTTCTGTTGTGTGCTGTTATTTATCATTCGATAACCTTTCTCATTGTCTCAAGATTTTTCGTTTTTTCTTTTTGTATCTGAAATGTGTCTTTTCCAAGCCCCCACCTATACTCTGCTTGAATGTCAGAGGGGGCATATCATGGAAAACAGGATTTTCATTGCTCTTTTGAAAAAAGAGTTTAATATACTCAAGGGTCAGAGAGAGAATAGAAACTGGTTAAGGGGAATCAAATTGGTTTTGTTATGGAATAGTGGACAATGTGGCTTCTTAAAGAGACAGTTCAACCAAAACCATTTTTTTACATCATTACAAACCAATGAGACATTTCTCAAAATATCTTCTGCCAAATAAATTAAGCCATTAAGGCTTGTTATGCATTGAAGATGAATAGATGATGTAAGATAAATTTTCATCCAGTGTAGCAATTTCAGGAGCAGGTCATGGTGACTAAAACAGACATAAAGAGACACAGAGTCAGATGTGTTTTAAAAAAATCTATCTGTCCCAAGCAGATTATAGAGGGATAGAAAGAGACATGAGATGTGAAATGAAAAGAAAGGAAGGCAACAGAAAACATCTGTGCTCGATGCTCCCGAGAGAGCGTACATCCTCATTTATTGAGGGCATCTCATTGAGACACGGCAGCAGTTTGGCTCTCCGAGGTTGATTCAGACACCTCTGACTGTTCAAGGCTTTTCAGGACAGCTGTCAAGCATTAAAGATCTGGTCAGAAATGTGTTATGATGTGCTTTATCAAACATGTTTGTGTTCTTGTGGTAGTCAGGAAGTGTAAAAATTAAGGAGTCTTTAAATGGTTGTTTTTATACAATTCATTAAGACCAAAAAACCTTTAGGTAAAATTCAGGCTGTGATTTTA
This sequence comes from Triplophysa yarkandensis, assembly GCA_033220385.1. NCBI lineage: Eukaryota > Metazoa > Chordata > Actinopteri > Cypriniformes > Nemacheilidae > Triplophysa > Triplophysa yarkandensis. The sequence continues at coordinate 16,388,578 of CM065658.1, read as the reverse complement.
TTATATTTTTCTGTCTCTGCAGTGTTGCTGAGGTACTTGAGAAGCATGGTCTTCAGAAGCCCATCTCTTTTGTGAGGACCAGTCAGAACAGCAAAGAGGAAGCTCACCAGCTGATGGTCCGACTCACCCGTCACATGGGACGCAAGTATGATACACACGCACACATGCACACACATACTGTTTTCCACATCCCTTGTGAACGCTTGTCTGACTGTCTGCTGTTTGTTCAGAAATCCTCCTGCGAGTGAGACAGTTTGGAGAGGTTTACTGCAAGATCTCCTGGACATGCAGCAAAATGTGTATACCTGTCTAGAGCCAGAGACATGCCATCAGGTACAAACTGTATAAAACTCAAGAATAGTAATGCAGGATCATACAGTATAAATGTACACATGCATTTAACATCATTTTACAGTATCAATTATTTCTCGTAATTTTTACCCCAATAACTAAAAAACCTGTATAATTGGCGTAGTCCATATGAATTATATATATTTACCAATTTTTACCGTAATTTCATACTATACCTTTTATACGTATAAATGGCTTTATAAATAAAATAGATTTTACACTACCCTATACGATACTTATTTTATTTACATAGTGTACCATGCTGCACTGTACTGTACTATACTATGCTGTACTATATTGCCCCATACAATATGCTTTACACAATATAATAAACATTACTCTAGAAACTAATTTTGATTACACTACTCTATACTGTACAATTTAAATTTACATGTTGCACTATGCATAACTGTGCTAAAATTTACCTTACTAAATTGCACCTTACCATTACACACATCTAATACGATACTGTACTATTTAAATTCATATACTGTACTGTGCTGCATACCGTACCGCACCGTACAGTACCATATCATACCATATCATATCATATCATGCCATACCATATCATACCATACTGAATGCTTTATAGCATATAATATACATTCACTACACTTTGGAAGATGTAAATATTGCTTGTTTCAGTTTTACACAAATGTTTAGAGAAAATCCAACCAACAAACATTTGTAACTAAATGCAAATGTTAAATGAAAATTTTCAAGGACTAACTGTACATGTTAGATAAGTAAAAATAATAATGATCTTTTTTTTTTAATTGGTTTATGCTATACTATGCTATATCTTTAATGCTGAACACTATACAGAATTCTATACTACACTGTGCTGTATCTCACTATTTCGAACTGTCAGTGTTTTTTGCCTACTCTTTGTCCTAAATAGTATTAAAAAGCATAAGTGTCCTGGTATAAGTATTTAAAAATAAGAACGCTGGATATACTTTGGGGATTCAGCAAATGTCTCTATAATATTTATTATACTTATATGCTTGCTTGAGCATTTTCATTATTTTAAACTAGTGCTAAAGTCCTGCTCTTCTCTTACTTTTCCTTCCGCCTTCAAACTCAAACATTATCCTCTCATCACCTTCTTTTAATCATGCCGGTTTTCAGTGGGTACTGTACATCAGTATGCGCATGTGAAGGAAAGTGTCAGGCTGAGCATTAATCCAGCAGTGATGGTGGGTTTTGTCTGTGTAATTTAACGCTATTCTCTAACGAGTCTGCGTTCCCTTCCCTATCGATTTCTTCATCACAATCAAGACCAGAAAAGCCGACTTGAACTCGCTTTCTGAAGTTCATCTCCAACTCCCTACCACTCACCCTCCAACTACAGAGAAAAAAAACAACAAAAGAGAATTATCCAATCAGGCATTACCTTCTTTGAATCGCTCTCAGTTCCTGTCATTATTGGCCCTCACCTTTTTTTCCACGCCACCGAAAGACTTCCCAGATGATCAGTAAATTGAACATTTTGTGAAGAAAATGAAAGAACTTGGTTGGAATTGGCATTCTCTCTATTTTCACTTTGTTCTGGATCTGTTTGAAGGCTTACAGAAGACTTGTATTGGAAACTCCTCAATAGCTTAACAGCTGATGAACTTCACAAACCTCAGCAACCAGCTATAAACTCTGCTTTACCTCTGTGGGCTGTGCATTAAGAATGGCTCATTTGCTCGCAGACCGAGCAGAGGCGGATATTTCATTTGAGCGGTGTTGGGAGTTAACTCTGTTATAGGTGGAATGTGCGCGGCAGATATTGGGTTCTGTGATGCAGATGGAGTAAAGGACTGGCAGATTAGTTTTCAAAGAGCTTGTGAAACTGCAAGGTCTGCGGTTAATGAAATTCAGGTTTAGCAACACACACAAATTAAAATTCATGCTAACAGTGATCTGTCGTGGTAAATGATTCGATGACATCAGCTTTGGCCTCTGCTTTTCATTTTAGCTTTAGATTCACAGATTTTTTAAAAATTGAGTTTAGGGTTTAATTCTTTTTGATATGAGGATTTGTTTTTTGTTTGCATAAATTTTTTACATACCCTATTTGCAAGTCAAGGTCTACTGAACATGGCGGCCAGTTGATTTCGACTCCAATGCGGTTTACGAAGAATGTTTTAGTTATGCTGTCAATATGTTGAATGTCACGACAGGTAAACAGGTCTCAATACATCCTCTTATTGTAAAATGTGTGTTTTCGGTGTTACCTGTTGGCTCAATCAATCAATTACAGCACAGCCTGTCTCAATAGTTAAATAAAAAGTAGTAAAAATGTTTAAATTTAAATATCCATATGATTACTAGAATTTTTTTCACAATTTCAAAACATTTTCCACGAATCTACAAACACCCAGCATGTTAAATGCTTAAATGAGATATGTGAGAGGAATGGGATCTCATTAGCTTTCAATCATGTTTTCCCCTTTGACTGAATCTTCATTTCCTATTAGAGCATATATTGAGACAGGAACATTTACATAAACACTTTATGCTTTTATACATTATGAATATATATGCTTACATTAAACACATGTGAGAGAAACACACTCTTTTTTAAAAAGTTTGCTCATGAATGTATTTTAAAATAAAAATCATAATACAAACTTGCTTTTGCTACAATTATGGTACATGTCGCAAGACAGTTGCACACACGCTCCTTCATATATTTTCAGGTCCAGGAAGGTACATTTCGGAAGCATATGCCACCCAAATGGTTGCAATTTTGGGCCAAATGTGTTTCAGGATAATAATAATTTTTTATATATATGACATTTTTATATACAGTTTATATTTTTTTTAATTAAGTGCGTACAAAATACTTTAAAAAACCTGATGTAATGAGCCTTTTTATTTCTTCTGCTTTCTGTGGATAACGTTCGGCATAAACCCTGTTTTACCAAAAGTCTTCATATCCTTCTGGTTAAAGACCTAGAGTTCTCATGTGGCAACACAAAAGCTTCAAAATTCACAATTAAAGTTACTGGGTGAAAAAAAGAGTTATTTCGATTGCTGTTGTATCTAGTCAGTGTTAAAATAGCACATCACACACATCGAACAGTACAATGTGTGGACCAGAATATCATTTGATATGAGGTGTGGGTTATTTTGACTTGAGGTGTTAAACAGCCACATAACAACCACAAAAATCACCCCAGCAACCAGCATCACGCTAGATGCATATCAATAGCTGTTTCCATCCCCCTGGTTTTATGTGCATCTTGAAATTTCGCATCCAGAAATGAGTGATGTAAACACCACATTTACAAAAAATATCTCTGAACAGGTGATGTTTGTTTAAGAGAAAAGCATTAAAGGTGAATAAGTGCAAATGGGAAAATTTGCAGAATAAAATTAAACGTATCAAACGTTATGTGACAAAGTGGCTGTTTCTGCTAATGGTGTCTTTCCGGTTTTCATATTTTTATTTACTGTTGCTTTGATTTCAATAATTTTCACATTTGTTTTCTTTTGTTATACAGAGCGTAATTGAATTGTTTTTATTCTGTTATTAAATTCAAATCACATTGAATTGAAACACAGTACTAATAAACACCAGAGCATCAAAACACCTTGAATGTTTTCTTTTTTATGTGAAGTTCTCTTTAATCTTTGTTATTCAGATAGAACAAACTTTAAACTGTCACAACCGTGGAACACACACACATAATCACACAACATTTGATATCTTAGTCCCCATAAATAAGTACCTGACGGCAGCGTTGAAATTACCCAGAACACCCCAGCTGTTAGTTACTCATGAGAGCGTTCTGTCGTTGACTTAGCAGTTTTTGATATTTCTCCTGTAGTGATTCTGTCTCGCCGGCAATTGACTAAAGACAGGTGATTAATTGCCACACCTGGACACGGTCTTCCCGCGGGTGGGCACTACACAATACTAAGCTTTTTCTCTCTGTTTTCTGTCCATCTCTTTCTCACACACCTAGGTGTTTGTGGAGAGTCTGTTATGTTCGGGCCGAGAGGATAATATTCGTCTGGCTGGTCAGCTCATGCACTGCAGCGCCGTGTCAGAGGACACTCCAGTGAGCGTGGCATTCCGCGGGAAAGCTCATGCCCGTGTAGCTTATAACCGCAGCGTTGAGCTGGTCCTGGATGCTGCCCGTGAATACTTCAACTCCTCGGCCACTCTCGGTGACCCCTGCATGAACATGGCACGGTATGACGTCCAATGATCTTTTGGTTTGTTTTGTAGACATGACAGTTCAGCCCAAAATGAATGTTATGGCAGCATTTATTCTACCTCTTGTCATTCCAAATCTGGATGGCTTTCATTTGTATGAAAGAGTAAAAAAAGATATTTTGAAAAATTATAGTAACCAAACAGCACAGGTAACAATTCACTTTTATTGTAGAGACACAAAAGCAGTGAATTTGTATTACCAGTGTGACATCATTCTTCAAATTGTCTTCCTTTGTCTGAATCTAAACTTTGCTTCATCTCTGGTCAACCGTGCATTGTGAGAAAAAAGCTGAAAACCAAACCAGCATCCCCAGACACCAAAGTCGTATGATGACTTTATGATGAAAGGAAAATAAGTCTTGTTTGCACAGGACCCCTCTGACGTCACTCACGGCCTCAAACATTCTCTGATATTGTTACCATAATTAGCCACTATAATGAGACACCGACTCCATTGGAGACAGACGGCCAAACATCACTTTTGACTTCCACCGCGCGGCTTTAGGTTAATGTGTTTTTATTCTCTGCTTCCTTTCTGTCTATTTTTGTTTGCTTGGCTGAAGGTGGTGGGGTGACAGACTGCGGCCCTTGAGCAATGGACTGTGCTGTAAAGTGGGTCAGTAATTAGGCCGGCGTCTGTTCACGAGGTTCAAGCCGGAGATGCCGTCGCTCCGTACGGGTTCACACCCGTCTCACGTCTGTGTCAATCTCTCGCGCACATATGCCACGGGTAGACAGACAGGAAAGTTAGATGGACGGTAATTACGAGGCTAATGCTTAAATTATAGAGCTTTCTGGACATGCTGCGAGAAGCTGTGAATGACTGGAAACAAAATGGAGTGAGAATGTGTTGGCGGGGGATAGTGAGAAAGAATTTTATTCACTCTTACATCGTTCACCCCACTTTTACTATGAAAAAAAGAGATATTTTGAAAATTGTGTCCGTGATTTAGTGTCTATAAAATGGATGTCAATGGGAACCAGTATTTGGTTACCAGCATTTTTCAAAATATCTTTGTTATTGTTTTGCAGAGGCGAGCGACAGTTTTGTAAAGATCTGAGGGTTAATAAATTCTAGAGTTTTCAATTTCATCAAAACTATCCCTTCCCTCTGGGCTCGGACATTGGTGTGCTAATTCTGTAAGGAGGTTTAAAAATAAACATCTGTTGTGCATTGCTAAACTATTATAAAGTGCAAAATATTTTCTTATGAACAGACTTAATGATACAGATGCCCTGGATCGCTAGAATAATCTGTTTTTCTGTTCCTCTTAAAATGTCCCAGCATGACTGTCCAACTGCACTAAATTACTACTGTACTGTGTGTGGAGGGTAATCCATTCCAACTAAACGGATTATTAGGGGGAAAGAATTTCACATTTCTCTCAGAATCCATGTACCGGAAATAAAAATCTAAAAAATTAAATAAAAACTACAAATATCTAACACAGTTTGGAAAATAGAAAAGTCTGGCCTGTTAGAAGTTGTAAATGTGTCTGTGCCGTATTCCAAAGGGATATTTTTCAAATGTCAAGGCAAAGCTCTGTGTCTCGGCCGTGCTGCTGAGTGTTCTCTGAGCTCAGTCCTGAGAGAGCGAGTGAGTCATGGTCGCATACGGATATTTTCTGCTTTCACTCATAATCATTAGCTTATTGAAGCTGTGCTCCTAATCATTAGCTTATTGAAGGCAATCAGAGGCCTTGCCATACAGAGACCACAGGAAGCAGAGGGTTCAGAAGCTGTTTTCTGTTGTTGAATGGGTTTTAGAGGGATTTCGAAGATTTGGCGTGGATTTTAATATTCAAGCAGTTGTCTTGGAAACCGCTTGAAACTGTTCGGCGTGTTCTGACATGTCGGTAAAAATGTTTTTAAAGTGCTCAGTGGAGAGGCGGCGTAATCTTTTGGTTAAAAAAACATGAGGGTTTTCGTCTGTATGAGCTTCCAAATATGATGGTGGGCTTGTGATGGGGTGAAGTTTCACCAGAGCTCTAGCCTTTATTCTTGAAATTTACATCGGCCTCTTAAGGTTTGACAAACTTTGGTTTCATAGATCTAAAGATGATCTTCGTGTTGGGTTATCAAGTTTATCGCTTTAGGTGATTAAATTGTTAGCTTTTACTCACCCCCATGTCATTTCAAGTTAAAATAATTTATTATGCACAAGTAGACGTAAATTTATGCCACTTCGGTTAGTTACCCAACTTTCTTTGAAGATTCCTATTTTTTTTGCCATACACAGGTTCAAGTGGTTGCGGAAATGATGACACTAATTTTGCGTGATCACTTTTCATTTACATTTACATTTATTCATTTGGCAAACTCTTTTATCCAAAACTTTATACAGTGGCCAACTATCACTGCTGATCAAATGGGGGTAAGGTGCCTTGCTTTAGGTCACTTCAGTTATGGTCTGGTGGCACTGAGACAATTTTGTTAATATTTTTGTTATATTTCAGTTTGGTAACTTTCCATTTTTTGGATTAGAATTTTTCCTCAGTTTTAAGGCCAATATTATATTTTATTTCAAAATTGCTTGCAATTTTTTTAAACCATACCACCTAGGTATATATAGTATATAGTTAGTGTTGTTATGTTCACCTGTGTGAATCGGTGCAGTCTGTTTGATATTTTTTGTCATATTTCATATCAAATGAAATACAGAATTTAATATTCACAAAAACCGCACGCACGCACGCACGCACGCACGCACGCACGCACGCACGCACGCACACACACACACACACACACACACACACATACACACACACACACACACACACACACACACACACACACACACACATGCCCACGCACACACCAGACACACACAAATGCAGGCACGTACGCGCAGACACATATATTGTGTGGTTGTGGTTATTCGGGCAGTTTAGTAACCAGGCAGACATTGATATCTACAAACTACTGTCTGTGCTATTAATTGTGTTTTGCCCTGGAGACACAGACTTTTATAACTAATGTTTGATTAATAAGTATATAGTCATTTAGCAGACATTTTTAATCAAATCCTCTTACATTTTGCATATTTACAGACCGCACACTTAAATCTGTATTACAATAAATCGTTTTTTAACGTTATAGTTTGAAAATGCAACCTTTTGGTCACTCATCCAGAACATGGCACGCCACTCTGATTAATCTGTTTTGTACCATATTCATGAAAAACAGCAGTGTAAGCTCTTTAAACTGTTTGAAGGGTAGCATAATTTTTTATATGTTGGCCTGTATGATACCCAGTAAATCTAATGCAAAGAAAAGTTGGAAATGTGTCTTTTGGGTCTGGTGTCATAGAAAATAACTCCCATCTTAAACACACAGACTGTAAGAGGAAACCACTCCAAAAATATTGCAGCATTTGTTGTTGTTTTTTCATCTTTTTCTAAGGCTTTTAAAGTGAAATATTATTTGTGCCCGGCTCTCTATGAATGCAGACTTGGCTCAGAAGTGCACAGCTAGCTTTTCTAGGTCCATCTCTCTCGGCCAAACTATACTGGAAACTGACAGTGGAGCTGGCCTGGAATCGGTGCTTTTATTTGTTTTTCCCTCTCTCCCTGTTCTCCTATGAAGCACATTTATAGCGCCACAGATGTGGAGCCGACACGGACCTCTGCAAGGCTCTGATAACAGTGTGAAAGCAATGCGATTTCAATGTATCAGTCTGTAATAGAGCATTTTGAAGAAAATGTTTTGGAGCGAAGGCAGGCGTTTCTTCTTGATTCATTTTAAATGTAAAATTTTTATAATGTGTCATCAAACAGAATTACGAATTAATGATAGCTTTCAGGCAGGTGCCCTGAAAACTGTCCTGCCCGCCATCGTGAGACAACCTGATCTCGGGCCTCGGATTGGTTTCTTTACTCTCTTAAATTAAGAGTTCTTCAACTTTGTTTTTTTTTTTAAGTCAATATTTAGTTAAATAATTGTTTCTTTGCATCCACTGTCAGGTCTTGTCTGCTGTTGATCACGGATTGTCCTCCTCCGATTCAAGAGGAATTGGATCTTATTAGGGCCCTCGCTAAGCTGGCAGAATTCAGCGTGAAGGTTCTGCCCTTACAAGGTGAGGCAACACTAACCCATTACTCCTGTTTGAAAATATGTTCTCCTTTCATTTCCTTCAGCAGATTGGTGCTCAAGCTGGCTAAATCACCAAATCGAGCGCTGAGAAATAAGCCGCTGATGCACCTGTTTGTCTTTCTTTTGTGGTTTTGTTTGGTTTTGTCGAAAAATAGAAAAAAAATTGGCAAAATGTAGAAATGGGTAATAGTTCAGTATTTCACAGGCTTGTGACTATATACAATATATAACTTCTTAAAAGTGATAGTTCACCCAGATATAAAAATTGTGTCTTCATTTACTAACCTTCATATCGTTTCAAAATTATATGGTATTCTTTCTTTTGCAGAACAAAAAATTTGATATTATGTGGAAAGTAAATAACCTAACTACAGTGAAACTCATTTCCTTCTTGTGTATAGCAACAAAACCAATGTAAGTAAATAAGTGCCAGTTACCAACATTCTACAAAGTATCTTCTTTTGTGTTCTGTTGAAGGAAGAAACTCAACCAAGTTTGACAATAGAGTGAGTTAATGACCACAGCATTTTTAAATTTAAAATGATCTACAATGGCCTTAAAATCATAAAAACTGTCAATGTCATATTTCATGTAACCCATTTGATTTTGTTTAACTCTGGTTAGACAATATGTAAGTTGTTAACAATACTGAGGCCCTTCCTGTTTCAGTATTTACGTTTTTAGTTGTATAATTAATGCTTCCCGATGTTTCAAAATATTTTAATAGTTGTAAACTTGAAGAGCTTTTGCACGAATGTTGTTTTCTTATTCTCTCCATATTTTCAGATTTTTATGTTTTTCATAAATCATTATTTTTATAAGTCAAATTTCTAACCTATAAAAGGTTTTAAAAGGTATTTGCCGACTTTTACAACACAGTATACAATTATTTAAAAGGACGGCATTTTTTCCCATTTCCTAAAAAACAGTGAATTTGGGCATTTAGGGTTTCGTAAGGACAGCGACATGTTTTATTGCTGGTACAGTTATCTCCTTGTTACACTCCTGAGCTTAAAATGTCAGAGACTCAGAAGAACTTGCTAAAGCCAATGTGAACAAAACATCGGGAGTGTGATCTAAAATTGGGATCCTCGTAGCATTCTGGATTAATGTTTATGTCTGTGGTACACATTTGTATTGTGCTGGTGGATACAAATTCCACTTGTCTTGCATAATAAACGGAAATAAAAAGTAATGTAAAACTAGACATATTTATGATAAGGTTAAAAGAGATTATTTTTACCTGTGTGCTGCTGTCATTGGCCTTTTCGTAAGAAGTGTGTAGAAGCATTTTATTAAGTAACTGCGCAGCCAGGAGCTCGACTTTCTCTCCCAAACTTAAGAAAGAAGTCTGAATACATCAAGTGGAAACTCTCCCTGAGCATATTCACCTTTTCTAGCCAAGTGACCCTATGGCTGTCCTCACGCTTATGTCTATTTCCCAGCAGGCCAAGCTACAAACGCGGCTGTCTGCCAGCGGGGAGCTACGGCCTGTGTCAAAGCCCGACTTCCGCTCTCCTCTGCTTAATTTATCTCCATATTTTCTGTCCTTTTCTCTAACATTTACACCTTTTGACTCTTTATCGTTGCCATCTTTATTAATAAAAGAGTGAGAGTTAAAAGGCGTTGAAGAAAAAGCTAGACTGCACCTGATGATTCTTCTGTTCAGGCAAATATAGATCACTTTGTGCCACACACACAGCGGATGTTATTGGAAGCAGGTTAATGGTTTTGGCAGGTGCAACTGATGGCTGGCTGGTCTGTGTGTGGTTCAGGTGCTGCCCCCGTGGTGTCTCTGTGGAAAACGGAGCTGTTTCACCCCCCCACAGGCCTGTAACTCGCGGCACCCCGCCGGCTCCAGACCAGCATGACCTCTAGCACAGACCTCATCCAGCTCAATATCTGAATCTCTGCTCAGCCAGACAGCTGAGACATGCTTTGTGTCTGTCCAATTATCACGCATCACAAATAGATCCTTGTTATAGCAGAAAGTGAGGTGTGAAATCTGTTGCTGCGTCCCAGTATGTCTACTTATACTTTGCCCTTAAATTATTTACTGCTTTGAGTGATGAAGTACACATATTTTATTGCATGGAGTAAGAGTATGCATGCAATGGGACATATCTGCGCAAAATAGAAGTGGCGCGTGTTGCCGAGATCACAAATAAAAGATTTAAATCCATTTAAATATATATATTTTTTGTTTTACTGTATATTTAAATCAATGTATTCAGTGAATCGTTTCATTTGATCAAGCACTAAGCTCCGCCCACTCTTACATTGTGGGTAGTTTTAGCTGGTTAAGTTACATGGATCTGCATTTTAAAAATTCACTTTCAAAAAAAATTTCATTGTACTAGGTTTTGGGACCTACTAATTGTAACTTCGAAAACCGTATTGTCTTAAATATAACCAAGACAATAGGGGTCAGTTGGGGTGTGGTGTTTGGAGAGTTGGACTTGTAAGCAGTAGGTTGTGGGTTCGAATCCCAGTGCCAGCAGACAATAACTGAAGTGTCGTTGAGCAAGACACCTTACACCTTAGTGATTGACTACTGCATAATACTTGTAAGTCGCTCTGGATAAAAGCGTCTGCCAAATAAATAAATATTAATGTAAAATATAAGACGACCCCAAATATAAGACTACCTCCTTTTACAAGATGTAGATTTTGGAAAAAGCTTGTCTTACAAAAAGAAAATGCATTTTCTTTAAATTGTCTTTATATTGTAAAATATTAGCATACCATAAAATGTATCTGTAGTACAATGTAATTAACAGTTTAATGTAACCTAAATTTAATTAACATTAAAGTAAAACAGACTTAAAGCTTCTCTACGACTATAACATCACGTTCAGACCCCACCAGCGAGAGCTTCATGAGACGCTCTGTTCACCTTGGTGCCGAAGCTGGAGCAGAAAGACTTGTTGATGCTCTGACGACCTATTGTAACGGCTGTATTATTGACACGTCTAAACCTAGAGCTTGATTATAAGACGACACGAACAATATCAGGATTAAAAAAATGTATATATTCTCCAGTAAAGAATGAAGTTATGTATGTGAATTGAGATTCAGGTTGGGTTTCCAAGCCATCTTTTTATTTTTCTGCAAATATGATTGGTTTCAGGCGATCGCTATTTTCTGCATTGAATTCTGATATTCTGCTTGCTGCACACTTCACAGTATAAACCCTGTATTGCAACACTACACTTATGTTGAAGTATATAAGTAGTGTGCACTATGATGGATGAACTTTTCAAAGCAGTGTGGCCATTTATTGACATAAGGCAGAAAACAGAAATAAAAATGAAATCAGTTCGCAAACAATGTTACATTTCTATCTTTATGAATGGTAGATGACAGGTAGATGACAGGTTCTAGATTGTTTCAGGCATTTAACCGTACACTATATCTTCTTGCACGCAGTGTGTTCTTCATTCACATGTACAGTATATATTGACTCCCATGTTACTATGGTTTCAAAGAAATTCAATGGTCTTTATCTGCATGGATATGTCTTTATTGTCTCACTTTTTTCTCTCTCTGCAGTGCGTTTGCGGGCAGATCGCCTATCATTGGTAAAGGAATGCATCTCTCAGTCCACTACTGCATACAAGCAGTCCACACTTCTTCTCAGTCTGGCCAGACTGCTGCGGGTTTCAGGTAAACATGAGAAATTCATCAAGCCCATTTTCTCTTTTGTCTGTCACGTAAACATTTTTCAATAAACTTTTACATTTTTATTCATCAGTTCTATAACAGGCTTCAAGTTTTTGACTTGAAGAAGATGGTCGGTAAGCAATGCTGCCCAATGTGACTAGACACAAAACAAACATTCAAGCGTTATAACAGGAAAGGGCTGCGTACGTTTATAGCAACTATGTTATAGATTAAACATCGCTAATATTTAAGCAGGTATGTATTTAAACTTGATCTGCCAAGTCAGCGCTGCTCGGCCTACAGGTGAATAAATAGATGAATACACATGGGTGAGGGATTGAATTAATAAGCAGTCATTCAAAAGAAGCTTCTCTCAGGGGTTAGTTATTAATATTACATCAGACAGCCCAAAAAGATGCGCATCAGGACGTGACCTCATGAATGCGCAATCAGTTAGTTCCATGAATCAGCATGAATGCTGGATTAGTCAAGTGAGCAGATTAAATCTGAACAGTACTGTTGACGTTCTTTGTTGTTCCGTCTCATGTAGACCAGCTTATTAATTTATCGAAATAGTAATTTGTCACAATTTCTGAAGGTCAGCAAACTGTTTTCCCTGCAATTATACCAAATTAGAAGGGACCGTATTTTACACAGGAGGGAAGCTTATAGCTTGATATATTATTAAAGGAGAAGTCTCACGCTGTTTCATGCATTATAAGTGCTTTAGGCTGTTAATTATGTTAAGTTGTCATGTTCAACGTGGTCCATTTGTAATAAACAGAGTTGAATGCAAGACAGAGTATTTCTACACTCCCACTGTACAGCCAAAAGCTTCGGAGAGGTTCTTTCAAATATTCAACCTATCATCGTCGCAAGGTCACAAGTTATTTATTGGCCATTTGCCCATGAAATCCGATTCAGTACAGGAACTCAAGATTCACATAACAGTGAGAGTAATACTTCATTCAACATTCAAGAGAGTCCTGAATTTTACTTTGAACCCACTCAGACAGTATAATATTTAATATCAACACACACCATTTTTGCCAAAATATGGTAGCAACTACAGTTTTTCCTACATTACATGAGTAAATTCTTGTTAGGGTCTTGGCATAATTGGCCCTGAATTAAGTGAAACATCAAATAAAATTCAATCACAGATGCATTAAAAGTCCTCGCAAAAACCAAGCCCGTCTATGTCTACTGCTCTGGTATCAATTAGACGTATATCTAATGCATGTTCAGAGACTTATTTGTAAGCCACGAGAGTGCAGCTTGTCTTCTTTTAGATAAAGCCATCAGTGCATATGTTAGTTTAGGGGTAAGTGTGACCTCTGAATGTATTTTCACACTTTGTGTTGTTTCGGTAGATGTCAGCTGGATCAGTATGCAGGACATCAGAAGCTCTCTTCCTGTCTTACATAGTGAAATTGATTAGCTCTGTGAAGTCAATGTGTGGATGTTGTGCAGGTGTTTGATGTATTCACCTTGAAAACACTCAAAAATATCTGTAGGCCTGTTTTTGAAGTGAGTGTGTCATCGCATTTGAGCCTGTACCCATGTTTACACTAAACATACCTTATATTTGCTGATAGCTAGCCAGCCAGCCAGCCAGAAAGATATATCTAGATAGATATACATAGGTTGATAGTCAGACAGACCTATAGATCTAGGGATGTATGGATGGATGGATGGATGGATGGATGGATGGATGGATGGATGGATGGATGGATGGATGGACAGGCTATTTCCATCATGAGTGTCTCATTGCATCTGCATCTGTACCTGTGTGAACATTGAATGTATATTATATTTGCTGATAGAAAGACAGACAGATGGATCCAGATAGATGTAGATAAATAGACAGACAGACAGATGGATGGAGGGAGGGATGAGCGGATGGAGGGACAGATAGACAATAACTTTTAATAACTCTTCTACATGCACTATTCAGTAGAATTGCTTGCCTGGCCTTTGATGTTCCACACACACTTTAATAAAAAAAGCATCACCTATCACCGTTTAGATCAGGCTTCATGGTCATCATCTTGTTTTATTTGGGACAGAGAACTGAGCTACACAAGAGGCCGTCTTCTGATATGCCATTTTGATATTTGTTCCGCATCAAAGCGGCTATCCAAGAACTTATCAGAAAAATCACATCAGTGAAAAGGGATTTACTGCTTCTTCACATTTGGACCTTTGCTCTGTTTTCTGACACAAAATATTAGAAAGTGACATGAAAGAGATGTTTTATGACACTTTATTAGTACATGATAATGATCAAAGCCTGACAGAAGTTAAGAGATTTATTATTGAACCCTTAACAGGCACGTAGATAATGGGTTTGATGGAGATTCATTTGATCTGAAAAGACATTTTCTCCTGATAACAACAGTAGATAGATATGGTACAATTTTTTGAAGTAGTTTTTTATTTTCATTTATTTTTCATTAACATACCTGACACGAGTGATCCTTAAGCTAACAGCTACTTACTTTCGTCCTTCTGTTGTGTAAACACCCAACCCTTATATCAGGGATTCTCAAAGAAATTACTATTTCCAGAAGTTTTGATGTAATTTTTTGTGTTATTATTGTATTTTAGGTGATGATGAAGCCAAGAGGAAGGGTCAGGTTCTCACTCTGCTGGCAGAACAAGCTCTGCACTGTCAAGATTTCAAGGCCTCATATATTCACTGCCAGGATCTGATGGCTGCAGGTAAGACAACGCACCTAAATCAGAGTACTTATGGGTGTTGATTTAGAGAAATGATTTTATCATTATGCCCCGTTTTCAAGTTGTATGTCATCTTCATATTATAAATCAATAATTTTTGTTATTCGTTTATCTGTTTTTTAAAGCTCTGTAGAAACAAATAGAAAAACAACTCTTGTGAATGCAGAACGGTCTCATAGATCAAAATAAAATTCTCATAAAAAATGTGTTTTTCATTTTTAGTTTTAACACATTTAAAAATGTATAGATTTCAAAACCGACCTTTTAAAACACATTACATAGACAACTTATTGTTACTTAAGCAAGCAGTACTGTAAACAATCTTAATATTGATAATGATCAATGATGTCACAAGTTTTTCCATATGCTTAAAGATATGCAAGAGTCTTATTTCAGAAAAGATTGGCTACATAATCCCATATTTAGGCATTTGTTATTTTATACAAAGCAACTTACAGGGCATTATACTATCCAGTTCCTGAGTGTGTGCAATCCCTTGGGATCGGACTTCGGTGTTGTGAGCTCAATGCTCCATGCCCACTCAGCTACAGGAAAGCCAACTTAGAACTTAGTCCCACAAAGTAAACAATATACAATAAATGAATTTATGAAATAAACAGAACTGATATTCACATATTTCTATTCCATTATGAGAAACATTAAGTGATTATTATGTGTTTTTCTTTACTTTGTCTACATGTTGGACTTTTTTTAAGCAAAATTGTTTTGTCCACGCATTCAAATGGATTTCAAAAACTTTGAAGCCTGTTATCTCAAGATGCAGCTAAAACCTTATAATTCCAAGGTGAAGGAATGCAGATGCATGGGGAAAAATCCTCTTGAAACAGCAGAAATAATAGGAGGTTTAACTCGAAATAATTTTGTTCTTAGCTATTCAATATTTAATTGGCCAGAAATGTCTCTTTGTATGTGTTCAACCTTAATCTATTATTTTGTAACTATGACTGACTGCCAACATGACATTTTTATGGAGGAAAAACTATGGAAACCCATGGACTTCAAAGAATTGAGGTTTGATCCACAGCCACGTCTTTATCATTTCGGTCAGATTTCATTATTCAGAGCTGATAGGTATTTGTGTGTGTGGTGGCAGTATCAGATATTGGGATATAGTGAATAGTGTTGTAAATGTATGTGTTTGCTTCAGGCTGGGATAGATTGATACAGACGTGAGAACTGAGGATGTGCTAATCTCTGATGGCTATCGGCAACTAACATCAGTGTGGAAAACAGCTTAGGGTTTTTCCTGCTTGAGTGAGTAGTTATTCAGGGAGAAAGAGGAGTTTGAGATAAACTATACGAGAGAACGCTATGGATAAAGAAAAGAGAATCTTCGAGCTATGGTAACTCAGCCTGCTATATAAGGGCTATTGCTGGAGCTGGGGATTGTGGGACTTGGCTTTTTGATGTTGCTAGGCAGGTGCAGTGCATAGAAGTAGCTTTAGTCAAAATGTAGATGTTTTTTATTAAATTGTGATTATTTAAATTTGATGTAATTCAATGTAATATACTGTAGTGATCATTCATAATACCCTTCTCAATAATCATAAGAAAAGGCTTTATTGGCTATAACAGCAATTGAATGCTTTTTATAATTGCTGGCAAGCTTTTTTTTCACTTGTATTGGTTTTGTGTCCATACGAGAAGGGAATGGTTGCCACCGCTGTTGGAAGACACCTTCCTTCAAAATAACTTCTTTTGTGTTTTGCGGAAAAAGAGAGTCATACATGTTTGAAATGTCAAAAGGGGGAGTAAATGATGTCAGCATTTTTATTTTACTATCACTTTAATGTATATGACGGGGTTGTTCAAACTGTCTCTCTCTGTACATTTAAAATATCTCTTCAAGCAGGAAGGATACCATTTTTTTTTTACAAAGAATATACATGAAAGTGTAAGATGATAAGACAAGAAGACTATCTAAATATTCTTTGCACAACTCTTTGTCTAGGATATAGTGATGGTTGGGAAGTGTGTGCTCAGCTGGGGCAGTGTGAGATGTATACACAGCTTTCTGCCCGTCAGGATCTGATGGCCTTCTCTCTAACTCACTGTCCTCCCGCCAGCATCCAAAACCTTCTAGCAGCATCCAGTTCCCTTCAGACACAGGTACTGTGTTTTTCTGATTAATTTACACATTTTATACAGTTTTGTACATACATACATTGACAGAGCTTTTAACTTTCGTTATAGTACGACCAGCACAAGTATTGTTCCTACTGCTTAGGCCATTCTTCTCCCTGTGTGCTTTGGTATCAGGCTAGGGTGCAGAGCAGATTTATACGTAGATTCCACATTGAAACACTCCAAAGAAAACGTATTGAGGAATGAAGCAATAATTTAAACAAGTTTTACTGCCATGCCAAGTATAAATACTGCCAGAACGATTAAACATTTAAGAGCAAAGAAGAAGAAAGTATTACGCTGAAGGCTAGGAATGAAAAAGTCAATGTTTTGCTGTCTTCTCTCGTCTTAGGTTTTGTACCAGGCTGTGAATTATAAAATTGATCCCTCTCATGGCCGGAGATCAGGCGGTGAGATATCAGAGGTAAAGAACATCCTTTCTACATACTTGTACTGTAAGCCTATCAATATTATATACAGTATATCTGTGGGATGAATTATCACCTTGAAATCTTTTTGCAGTTTGGATACACATGTTGCACGTTTTAACATAAATCCATCCAACATTATGAAAAAGAACATTTGGTGAAAATATAACCTCTAAACATAATTTTGCTGTAGTAATAACATAATGCTATAGTTATCATAATACTCAATGACTTTCAAAGAACTGCTTCCTGTTTAAGTACGGTTCAATACCTTTTAACTAGTGTGTTGAAGTACATGTTAAAAGTGGTGCTGACAGCAGTTCTAGATGTAAGAACAACTACAGTAATCAACAGCCTTGGAAGTGTGATCCAATCAGAATGATTTGGTCGGGCTGAACCATTAAAGGTGTTACCAAAACCGTTAATGTTAAAATTGGTAACCTCCAGATGTTACATTATAAAGCTGTTTCTGTCTAATCTTATGTGTAGAATTCCCCCTCAAAATTAAAAAATACATAATTTACTCGCCTTCATGTAATTCCAAACATGTATGATAACATGAAAGAGGACATTTTGAAGAATCTTGATAACAACATTATTCAAAATATCTTCTTTTGTGTTCTGCAGAAGAACGAAAGACATATTTGTTTAAAGTGAAGTGTGTTTATTATTACAGAATTTTATTTCTGAGATGAACTACTCCTTTACCCAACCCTTTCGTTCCAAACACATTCTACTTTGTTTGTTTTGCAGAACAGATAAAGATATTTTAACGAATGTTGGTAACCAAAAGCAGTTAGTCTCCATTCATAACAATTGTATGGACACACAACCAAGGGTAATCAATGAGGACTAACCTTTTTCCCTTACCAACATTCTTCAAAATATCTTCTTGTGTTCTACTGAAGAAAGAAAGAAGGTTCAAAATTACATGGTGAGTAAATGATGACAGATCTATCATTCTGACAAAAATCTTCTTCCAAAGTTTGACTTTGGTTGTTCTGCAGTTCATAAAAAAATATATTTTGTTACTTAATTTAATGTTACTTTAATCAATAAATATAGCATATTAAAAATTTGGAGGCAGTTGTGGCCTGGTGGTTAGAGTCTTGGACTCTTGATCCCAAGGTTGCTGGTTCGTTACTCTGTACCAGCGGGGATTCCACGACTGAGGTGAATCCCTTCAGCAAGGCACCGTTCCCCCCAATTGCTCCCCGGGCACCACAGCATGGCTGCCCACTGCTCCGGGTGTTTGTTCAGAGTGTGTGTACACTGGAATAGGTTAAAAGCAGGGCACAATTTCCAAGTATGGGACACCATACTTGGCACAAGACACGACACGAAACGACACGTCACTTCACTTCACTTTTCTTATACAGTAGTAAGGACTGATTTGACCTCATAACGGGACCAAAGAGGTGTTTAAAGATTCATATGCCAAAAAAAAAATATTTTCTGTGTATCTGACCCCTTTATTTATCAATGAATTGTAAACACAATGAATGGTCAAATACTAGAACTGGCTTTGTATGCATAGTTTTGCATTTTGCGTTCAGCTCCTGCGAGTCGGACGTTTTTGAAAAGTTCACCTAATAACACGTTAGGAGCGCGGTTCAGTTATTGTCATGTTAATACAGAGAGCTAATGGCGCTGTGCTCCGGGTTCCCACTCAGCAGTCCATTTATGTCCATACGTTCATTTATAATGCATGTTGAATTTATCAAAATGGAATGACTAAAGGAACGGTTTTGTTTGGTTTCGTTGGATTAAATGGGAATCTCAGTCCCTGCTGGGATTTGCCTTGTCTTCGTCTTGTGTCTTTATTTTCCCTGGTTGGTAGTACTCGCCAAAAGCCTTGGTTAAATTAGCATATTTACCGCCTAATTACAGCATGATAGATTTTTATTGCCTTTGATGAATGATTAATCACATTTATTGAAAGTGTTTGTTTCTGGATCAACATGTTGTTGACAAAGCTGCTGGTTTGTTTTTTCTTAAATAAATTAATTTAAGTATAATTAAATACAATTTAAAATTAAATACATTTTGATTTCATATGGTTTAGAATCTGTTTCGGCTTCTAAAAAGCATTAGATTGTTCTATAGGATGTAAAATAATATTTTAATTCATAAAACAAAAAATATTGTGATTACTTTAATGACAATAACAATCATAATTATTATACTTAAAAACAATTATGATGTTAAATATTGTATTTATTATCACAAAAATAAAATATGAATAATACTTATATTTAAAAAAGGCAACAGTATTATATTATTATTGTTGTAATTATTATTAAATAACATTAGTATACATATTCAATTATTTAAATAATCAAAACAATAATTAACATAAGTAATAATAATATTTATTGTTATTATTATTCTTTGTTTTTGTTGATCTTGTTATTGATTGATTTTAATAATAATAATTGTTAATGATCACTAGTAACTATATTCTTATTATTTAATTAAAAATAATATACAAATCAAATAATAGAATTCATCTTTGTTTTACTAAAGAATGCATGTATATGTATTGATTTAATTGGTTAAGCTCCCCTTTAACTTTTTTGACTAACTTATATCAAAATTAAGTTTTATTACATTACATGCCATGTTATGAAAAAGCATTGGTATTCAAACAATATTTAATCTTGACTTATTGAACCCATTTTATAGACCATAGTTTACAGTTGCAGTTTTTTTTCAGATATATGAACTTGATCATGTTTTCTGCATTCCAGCATTATAAATGCAAGTGGTGAAATATTCCAGCCAATCATGTGCTTTTATTTTTATTGTGTATTAAATAACAGCCTCAGGGTCTTGAAATGTCAGGCAGCTTTATTTATAAAACATTTTCATGCAACATATAGTTTCAAAGCAGCTTTGCAAAAAATACTGCCTTAATACCTCCAGTGAGCAAGCTACAATAGTACTGTATGACTTGTTTGTAACCTTTCTTAACTTCCTGTAGCAGACAGGAGCCACTGTTCCAGGATCAGCCTATGGCTCGATTAACCCCACAGACCTGCTGCACAGAACCACGGCCCGTACGATTGAGGTCCTGACCAACACCACTACGACCACCAGAGCTGTGCTGACTGCTGTCAGCGACTCCCATTGGTGGAAGGAGTCTCTCAGTTTGCTCCGCCCACTACATGTAAGCCACGCCCACACTACATATTATAATTCTTGCTGAAAGTTTTTGTTCATCATGCACCTCACTCCATTATGCATTACACTCTTTCAAACACTCGAATGGTTCATTCAGGCACACGCAGATGCCAGGAACAGGTTGGACGGAGCTCAACTGCTATTTTTTGGCTGAATCTGTGAGGCCATTAAAAACTGGCATGGTTAAGCAAACTATCCCTGGCTGTGTCTCTTTGTGAAGCGGTTTGTTTTCGACTTCCCATTCCCGCGTCCCCATCTGCGAGATTCCTGGCCGAATCCTTTCTCTAAAACGGTCGATGACAAACCGAGGCTCTGCATTTCTAATGGCCTTCCATAGTGACTATCTCTCAAGGCCAGAGTGAAAAAGCTCTCCGTCCTTGCCAGAATGCTCTGTCGCCTTACGAACGTTTATGAGCACGGCTGAAACATTAATGGCTCCTGCATGCATGTCTGTGAATGTTTTATGAATATTCTATGAAAGTTTAATGAGCGTTTATCTCCTTTCAGGGACAGGGCTTGGATAGAAGCCGCTCTGCCGTGGCCAATGAGAACGCTGAGCTTGAAAGGCAAGGGTGCAATCCTTTCTACGCGGAGCTGTTCGATGATCCATACATCAATAAGGTACATTTCAAAGCATCACCTTGCCCCAGGATATTTTGGGTTGGGTTTGCTCCCAATCTTATGCTCCCAATCTTATGCTCATTTATTGCTTTTAGTCCCAGGTAAGAAGTTATTTGTTTTAAAGGGGCGGTTTACTCTTTGGTGTTAAACCTTTAAGACTTTTTTGGTTAAATTAAACACAAAGATTTTTCATCCCCTTACCAATCTTGTATCTTTAATAAAAATATAAAGATAATGACAAAAAAACACAAAAAGCACAAAACAAATAAATTTGAATGACATTAAATCATAAAATATCTTATGTTTGGAGCAGATGTAAATACTTGTAAGTTGTTCTCTTAATTATTTACAAAGATAAATATTCATCTCACAATATATCTCACAACAATGTTTTTGTCATTTTTATTACAGTTAATTAAATTAAACCAAATCAAATTTAAAAATTAAAGTTAAATTACATGAAGCCATAATAAACCAAATGTATGTTGTTATTATTATTTGTATTGAGCAAGATATATAGACAATAAAATAAAAAATACAATAAAAAATACAATATGTATTTTTAATGATTGAATAATGTCTTGTCAGTGTTTTTTTTCTTTAAACCATCACATTTGAAAATACCAGGTTTTGGAAGGGCCATATATAAAATCTTTCCAAGTTTGCGGGTCCAATTACAAAAATATATCTCAATAATTTGCTTGTAAAGAACCTAAACCTAAAAAGTGTTATAACTTCTCCTGCTCTATCCATATAAATTTTAGACAGATGATGTATATTCATCTTACGACTACACCCCTCACGAAGACTTTGCTGAAGTTTTACTGCGGACAGGCAAACTGGCCGAAACTAACAGCGAGGGAGAGAACCTTTTTCCTGCAACAGAAGGTAATACAATTCCATAAAGAAATCCATATGACACTTTGTGACACTTCAATTCCACAGATATATTTGTTAAATTATTTTTGTCTGGCACAATAGTTAATCTAGTATCTCTTATGTAGAATTTTTACCTGCAGTTCTTTTAAAAAAAATTACAAAGCACCAAGCATCCTGCACCCATGAAACCTGCCCACCGTTCTCATTAGCGTCCCAGTTAACCATCCGTTCAAAGTTCTGTCATCAATCGTCTTTCATAAGCCTCTTGTTAACTGCAGTGTCCTTGTTAGGAACGCTGTAATCTCACGGCCCAGGGGCAGCTCCTCAGGTACCGTCCTCTCTCCCTCAGCCTCCTCTCATCTCTCCCTGATGTATTGCCACTCGCTGGCTACATGTCCGGAAGAATAGCATCATATTGATTAATTAATGTGTACTCACCGCAAGCAGACGGCAGTAAATAACGCGAACCCTCTCGATACGAGAGAGATAGCAGCTAGTCAAAATATCAAGGCCTCTTGCATCAAGATGGATGAGCAGAATGAGAAAATCAATGCGGAATGATAGGAGGGGCCTGGGAACTTTGGTGGAAGAATGCAAATGGCGATTCTTTTACTTTTTTCCTTTATTTTATCCTCTCTTTTAATTCCGAGGTTGTCACTGTCGTTCAGGTGTGCATGGTGAGCGTAAAGTCACCTTCGCCTGGGAGAACGTGAGATGAAAGGGAAGTGTTCGCGTCAGGCAGATAACACAAAATTAATGACCTATGCGTAAAAACGTATGCTGACTTGACTTTTTCACAGCCTTAGGTCTTTGCTGTTGTTTAGATATTGCATAATTGTCCTCTTTAATCTCTGTGGCTATGTGTGAAAGGTTTAGAAATTATTTATTCTGGATTTTTCTCATTTAGCTTTAAGCACTGATATCATATTTTTCAAGGCGTCTCTCTCTCTTTCTCTCTCTTGCCTTAAAGCCCACCCGGCATATTAAAATCATTGTGACGCTTAAGTTTGTATCTCTCTCACATACTCTTTTAAACAGTACAATAAAATACATCAGAGCACAAGTCTTTAAGTGTAATGACACATCCATCTTTGATCAAGAGCTCTTGATGTTACATGAAACCCCAACCCTCTAGATTAAAAGGTAAAAGGAATTTCGTGCGAAAATCTGTCGCAAGAAGCCGACACATGAATGGTAGCACTTTTGTCATTTCAGCACATGCTCCGGCTGGTTTCGATTAGATTTTCTCGACAACAGAATACGTTTGATACTGTAGGAAAATAAAAACACGGCCGTATTGTAAGTCTGCAGGAAATAGGAACTGATGGACTGTCTGAAAAATTACGCTCATGTTACCTGTTAATTATATTTGAGCGTCTGGGACGTCTGCATCGACTGCACCGCAGTCTGCCTTTGTTTCTAAGAGTAGAATTTCTGATTTGAAGCTCTCGAGATGTGTGTGGTCTGATACTGAATGATCAAATTTAGCCACAGACTGTGTACTGTAAGGACTTTTGTTTGCTAAATGAGGTCAAACATTTGCCCTTTAGGTCATAAATACATTAAGCAGTCAAGTATGGGGATTGAAAAGGATAATTTGGGATGTTGAAGTGATGTTTAGCCATAGACGGTTTAACCGTGTTTTGAGAGACAACGTTGTAGGATTTCTGTGGATTAAGAAATAATACCCAAGAAATGAGAATGTATGGCTTTTTTATTAACCTTTTTATTTTATTGTAATTTTCATGTTCCCATTCTTGAGGAATATTGACCACTATGGATGTTTCCCTCCAAGAAAGAAATGTTTAAAAACTTCACATGGGTAGTTAAACCACCACATGAGTAGTTAAACCACCAAATATTGAGTGGAGTGAAAAACTTTCATGGTAAATTCATATATTTTTGCCTTAAAGGGAAATAAATTCTGTCATCATTTACTCACCTTTGAATTGTTCCACACCTGCATACATCTCTTAGTTCTGATGAAAACAGCAAAAGATATTTGAAAGAATGCTTATAACCAAACAATTCTCTGAAAATTCATTGACTACCACAGTATGAAAAAATACTTTAGAAAATTTGATATTTTGAAAATGTAAGACAGCTTTTGCCTACCATTTTCATTTTCTTAACGAAAACTACAATGAAAGTTTTAAGAGCTCATAAACGGTAAAGTAGCAGAGTTCACACAACAGCTATTAATAATTAAATTGTGTCCAAGAACTGTTTGGTCACAAGCATTCTCCAAATATCTGGTATATATGCATGCTTTTCAAACCATTCTAATTGTAAGATGAGATTTCACCATGTCATACTGATGTCTTTATCAATAGCTGTTGTGTGAACTCTGCTACTTTACCGTTTATGAGCTCTTAAAACTTTCATTGTAGTTTTCGTCCATAGTGTGAATGACTCTTTAGAAATTGTACCCTTATAATAATGATTGTGCTGTCAGGTACAATGTCACAGGAAATGTGTTTTTACGTCATGTCAATGTGAAGATAAGTGAGATTAGCACTTGTCGCTTTATTGCGCCGTGCCGCGGTTAGAACACAATGTAACGGGCGCCGTCTCCGACCAATGAAGGCAGTTTTGTGATAGGTTGAAGATTGCGAATGTTCTGATGTGGTATCAGAATCACACTCAGTATTTCTGTCACACTCACATTTCAAGTTTAAGAAGTGACATTGAGGTCTGTACTGGTTCATTTTCCTCACTTACCTATCCAACTCTCACGCTCTCTTTCTCTGGCCCTTCATGTTAGAGTTCTGCAAGGATGTGCTTCTCTGCAGTAATAACTCAAAATATTCATCCTCCTTATTTCTCTCCATCTCCGCTGTCATTTCACAGTGCTTCTTCAGCTGGCCAGTGATGCCTTTCCCAGAGATATGACACTTGCCCTTGCCTATTTACTGGCTCTACCTCAGGTGAGTCTGACTGCTCTATTTGCAGAGTGGTTTCTGTCTCTGTAGTATTGAAAGACTCATAAACTAACTAAAAATCTAATAACTTTTAGCTAGTCCAGTTAGATTAAGTGCCACAGTATATGAGAGTAAATATGTGTACCTGATCCGAGTTGGTTCTAACTCTAATTGAATTATTCTGAAAATGATCTTGATGTGATTGCAATTAAAAGGATGTCTCTCTAGATGCCTCTCGGTTCATTATCAAGGGTCGAAATTGATGCGGCTACTGAATTGTCATCGTCCTAATAAATTAGCCTCGATTGTCCTCACGGGTCGAGTTTATGAGACGTTCAGTCACTCAAAGCACTCATTTGGCTCTTTTGGGACATTATCCATGTGTTTCAAACGTCCTTGTGTCCCGTTTCTTTTTGTCATTAGATGGCTAATGTGCCATTCGCGCATGCAGAGATTTCGTCCCTGGAGGTTGCAGAGTGGCCTAAAGTTGGCATGAATGACTTTGAGTTGGATTTGTCATTGCAGATCACTTCGTGTTTGGATCTCGATTAAGTTACTGTTTTTCTGTTGCAGGTTTTGGATGCTAATGCGTGTTTCGAGAAGCAGCCTCCATCTGCACTTTCTCTCCAGTTGGCGGCATATTATTACTCTCTACAGATCTACTCCTGCCTCGCACCCTGCTTTAAAAACAAGTGCAGCCCACTTTACCGGGTAAGGATCTTTGGAAAGTACACTTCTTCCATTGAAGGCAAGAGAATGTTTCATAATTGAAATTTTTGAGAGATTAAAGAATGAAACCAACTTTGAGATAAATTGAAATGCCAACAGTTGTCTCCGGGTTTGAGAATTACAAATTTCGGTGTCACCATCCATTTAACAATCCTTCATCTTCATCTTTATCTTGCTTTCCAAGCAACTTTGCAAACACTTACACGAGTCAAGAGCGGAATTCATTAGCGCCACAATAAAAGTTCTCACCTTGAAAGGGGCCGATAAAAAGGTATCACAGCCTTTTCTTTCCCCGTCTCTTTCGCACCTCTCTCGCTGAGTTATTCCATTTCCCTTTTCTTGTAATATTTCAGGTTTATCTGCATTACACATGACAGAGCTTCAGTGTTTGCCCGCAAATTCTGCATCTTCTCTCCCAGCGCCTCTTTTCTCATTTTTCCCGCCTTCTCCGCCTCTGTTCCATTATCATTATTTCATCTTTCATTTTCACCCTCTGCTGCACAACAGCATCTCTTTCTGCACTTCTTCTAGTACGTCTCTCTATCACTCTCTCTCTTTTATAATGATGCATGCTCCTCTCAGTTCACTCTGAGAGCCGATGGTTAATGAGGTGGAAGGTCCCTTACAGGATTGCTGCCTCTTGTCTCTTCACCTCACGCCGCATTCATCCTGACCATCGGCCTCACAAAACGCCTCATTATCCGCTTTCACATGAAGGTTGGCGATTACCTGTTAGTTGGCTAATGCTTCGTAAAACTTAGAAACTGTGGTAAGCAAATAACTGGGCTTGACTTTTGAACGTAGGTTCGCGATGCGAGTCGATGGTTTATTGGAATGTCATGCCTCATGACTAAAGGTTAAATGAGTGTAATTAGAGATTTATGCAGCGTATTTGTTGTAAATATTAAAGGTATATAGACATTATTGGAGTTGTTGTGAAGTCAAGGACAAAATCTGATGGTAAAGCTATTGATGCAAAAATGTCATTTTGAGTGTTCATTTGTATCTTAATTATAATCCAAATGGAATTAATTTATTATCGTGTCAATAGATCAGTGGGTACACCAGGTTTAGCATAATTTTTTTACAAATACATAGTTTTACAATTAATGCAGTGATATTTAGATATTATCTTTTATTGTGTATGTGGCCAAAATTTATGTCCAGGGGGCAATAGAAAAACACAATTTACTTAGATATTATTGATATTTTGTTATGGGTATTTACTATTAATTTTATTTAACTATAATGTAAAGTTCCCGTTCTTCGTGATCTGAGGTTTCAAACTTTAGCTAGTGTGCAATGTTGTTTTTCAAGTATTAACAATATCTATTTTAATTTGTATAATTTATAGAATTATGTAGAATTATAAAGTTCAATGCCAAGCAAGATATTGAATTGAACAGAAGTCGTCTACATCAAACGGCTGGTTTGGACTACATCCCTTTACTTCCTTCTTTAATGACATCACTAGTACAGTTTTTGACTAAGCTTCACCCACAGGAACACACAACGAAAAGGGGTCGTGTTTTTTTTGCGCTCCCACAGAGAAGAGGAAGAGTTTGAGTTTGTAGAGTGTGTTTGTCGCCGTGTAGTCGAAACTCTTTTATTTTCATATTTTCGGAGACCGGCCATCATTGGCCTTCCAAGGGTAGTAGTACTTAAAGATCAATGGTTACACTGTATGTTTGTTAAACTCAGTATACAAAAATAATAATCCACATGTAAAACTATGTGCAGCACAGGACAGCTCCCTCAATCTCAATCAATTTAATCCCGGATTTGCATGGAGATTAGTTTTGAAATGTGGTGCAGTTCTCTCTTTGAGAATGTGTTGTATATGGAGCATAACTGGTAAATGTATTTTATTATTTAAGTTGTGTAACTTACTACACAAAGGGCAACGCTGTTTAGCATTGTTTACCAGATGATATATGAAACTAATCCAACAAAAAATTCTAAAAATGTAGTAATTCAATTATTTGTTGATTATATTTATTGTTTACTGTTTACATGCTTGTTTACACCAAGGTATAGTTTAGCTGCAGCCTTGCGATTCATTGTTTTATGTTTAGGTTTATGCAAAACGCACACCAGTAACATTAGATTTAGCGGCGGGCTTTTGGGTTTTGCTGTAGAAAAAAAATTTTATAGTTATTTTTTGTATTTTTTGTTTGTATTTTTTACAATAAGCCAACTAATAAAATACTTTTCAACTCGCCTGAATTAAAATATGCACAATATTCATTGTAAATGTTTTTCTATAAAGAAATATTAAATAACTTTGTTGAAAAGAATGAAACTATTTAATCAGTTTTACATTTTGGCCAACGTTTAACAAAGAGTTTTGCAGGCGCTGTAGTGACTTTGGCAGTTTGAAGATATTTTGTTTTAATGAACTAGATCTGCAAGCTAATTCTGTGAACAGAAGTCATTAAACTTGGTTCTCTTGTGAGCGTCTGTGTTTGTTTCAGTACCGAGAGACGCAATGTTCACAGTTCTTATGTCTGAGAGCTGTCACTTAGTTATCAGCTCTCTGCTTAGCCACAGGCGGAGCAGTTTGAAAGACAAAAAAAAAACGCAAGGAAATGTTCTTGTAATTATATTGCAGTGTGAAGAATATAAAGCAGCACTGCTACTTTGTAACGCCTTCGCAAAAAATCACAGAAACAAAAACTCGTGCCCCAGTTTCCAGGAAGATCAAATGTGGCAAAAGTAGCGTTTATTTTAAATCCAAGACTTTTATCATAAGCAACATTTGGTGTGTTTTAAATCAGGTAGATTGACAATAATTTGTTTGGTTTAAAAACTAATGTTTACCATTTTCCGAAAACATTCCTGTTGACGAAGGAACACAACAAGCAAGCTTTTATTTTTTGTGTGATGCGCTTTTAGCAATGTTCTGATTATGACTTAACAGGAAATACAATAATGACAGTCCTTCAAGTTAACAACTCAGCTTTTTCCCGGAACATTTCCTTTTTTAATACCTTTCACATCCATTTCCTCACTAAAACATTGAATGGTCGTGTCCATAAAGTGCAATAGAAAGGTCATGGAAGGGGATGGTTGTTTTGTTGATGATTTAAAGGTTACAGTACCGGCCACATGCTACCCACAGGTCCACTCACTGGGATTTTCAAGGAACGGCGAGTGTTTACTGTACACCATACATTCATTTACCGGTCCACGCGTATGCACTTCTCTTAATGGCTTGTAATGTACCTTCATGTGGCTTTGGTTAAATGTTCAATGACAAAATCCATTACCTCTTGTGTGTACTCTTTCCAAGTGCCTTTTTCTTCATTGTGTTGCTTGATATTTGGAGTCAGTCCTGTGCTGCAAGGGGAGCTTCAAACACCACCATTATTTGTTCCTCTTTAAATTCTGATCTTCTTATCCATCCGTCTCCTCATTTGCTTATTTCTGCCTTCTCTCTTCAGTTCATAACTCATCTCTTTCACAGTAATCCATTTATCCTCATTTCTCTTAATTTAAACCCTATCTCAGTGTCACAACACATAATCCTCCTGTGAAGACATCTCTTTCTCATGCCCGTCGTCCGTCTCTGGCTTTATTTTGAGCAGAACCCCCTCAGACATCATCACTATCACACACGGCACATGTAGACGTTGTTATTGAACATAAGTAGGCCTGTAAGAGCATGTTGCCAGGCCTGTGGATGAATTTGCCATCTTCTTAAAAGCAGCACGCCGCCTTTGCATTGCAAATTAAGCCCAACAAGGTGTTTCTTTCAAATGGAAGTGCATATTTTTTGGGGGTGTAGGATGGAGACTGTGATCCTGTTGTACTGTGACGCCCGACAAACAGCGAGCAAGGGTTTCAGCCCTACCAGCTCTGGTTTTAAATCAGTTGACATGGAAATCATTGTTGCATTGTTGGTCTTCATGTACCAGACGATATTTTAACCACAGGGCTCATCTGTTCTCTTTTGCGAAATAACTGACAACGCGCCAATGCGTTGATTATGAAAAGCTGTGACAGCTAAAAAAGACTGCCTTCCGACTCCTACAAAGATATTGTATGGTAGCTTTTATAGGTACATTATCAACGTTTGTCGTTTAAACACCTCATGCTGTATCTGTCATAAACAAAGTGAGCTTGTAATTTAATATTGCATCCTGCATAACGGTGAGGATGCAGTGATTAGTCATCCGACTTTTATTTGATGTGGATAGATGTACCTTTTAACAAACCGCATGCGTTTGTTCTTTTTCCGTGCATTAGGCACCAGTGGGCGATTTTTTTATTTTAATCCTTTTAAGCTGATGTTTTGTAGTTAACACCGTATTCAGCCGTACACGGCCCTTCTTCGGTTCTCCGTCGGCTGCTTGTTGGCTTCGTGCTGCGCGCCTATCTTGCATTATTGGAGTGGAATCCAAACGCTGTTTAGCATAATTGTCAGCGAACAAACGGCTGGGTGCACAGATTGAGAATCGCACCCGTCCATTCATGATAGCCTACAGATAACACACACACAAATATGCATCTGAAGGACATATTCAACCCACCCACGCGTATATTACATTTACATGTTTGTGAGCACGATACTGACAGTTTTCAGATCATTTCTAGTTTCACCAAATTCATTTCGGAGTCTGAAAGATACGTTAAGCGTCCCACAGGGTGACACCTTTACACTCTTGACCGCACACCTGCAGAATTAAGCGCACACAGAGGCCTGCGCGTACTCACAAAATGCGATAAGCCTGTAATTTATCGACCTGCTGCCTGAACGCATGTAAATATGCGGTGAGCCGTTTGCATTAACCTGCTTGAAAAGGTCTTTTAACATCATTAGCGTTAATTACAATCCAAAACCCATCTGAATGCCCAAGCGTCTCATCCGCAGCTATAGTCATCACAGCTGCAAGAACCCGACGGCGAGGGAGAGGTCAGGTGTATACGGCTGAAAGGGTCTGGAGAGAGTGACGGATTGATGGGAATTGGCAGATAAGCTACAGGGTGAGTCTTGCTTGAGGTTGGACTGTCACTCTCTAAAGACAAAGTAGAGGAAAGAGACAAAGAGAATAGCTGGATGAAGATGTTTCATCATGATAGAGCTTGTCTTAAAGATGGTGTTCAAACACATGCCGCATCCATCCATCATGTCTCCTCTGCACACATTTCAGAGATGTGTCCTTTTATCACCCCACTGTTTTTCTATCTCTCTTTCCCATCATTTTGTTCTTCTATGTGCTTCATCTTGCTTAACACGCCTCCCAGTCGCTGTGCTTCATTTCATTTAATGTTTTTATTTCATGTGCCTTGTTTTTTAAGCATTCATCCACGATGAGAATTTGTCATTTATTCATCCTCGTGTCATTCCGAAACTTGTGAAATGTTATTTTTTTCTATAGAACAAAAGGGAGCTTTTAAAGGAGTAGTCCACCAATTTTTTTTATTTTTTTCCATTCTCAGGTAGATTTGTACCTGTGTAAGTTACTTGGTCCTGCTAAACAAAAAAGGAGCTATTTCAAAGAATGTATGGTCTGTAGCATCATTGACTACCATAAAAGAAATAAAACATTGGGACTCAAAGTTGCCATAGATCTATTTGCTTTGATTTTAAAGAACAAAGAACTGCAAATATTGTGATTTTTCGCAAAATGATCAGAAGTGCCCTAGAACTAGTGTTTATTTAATTGAATCTTTTGATGGACTATCATTTAAACAACTTTTTTTGATCATTTTTATGCTAATGTGGAATGGAAGTGACAAGTTCCAAAAGAGCAATAAAAGTGTCAAAATAGGAGTCTTAACTTGTTTTCTTTATTCCAAGCTTTCCACAAGGAATTTATAGATTTTGGTGAAGAGTATATTAAAATTTAAGTTTGATGACAGGTTTTTCAATTTTGAAAACCATGAACCCTTCCTTTTAAAATCATATTCATTTTCACCTGCTACTTTGTCAGAAATGTTAGTTTTTTGACAGGATTTTCATTTCTAAAAAAGAACTATTCCTTTAACTCATATTTTTACTTTCCACGTTGTCAGATGATGTACCTTATATTGGTCAAAGTTCAGCCGAACACAATCCCACGCAGCTACCACACTCTTGATATCCCTTTGTGATAATTTCCATATAGATTACTGCATAATCATTTATATTCTTTCCGATGCTCTCAATCGGTTCGTTTCTCAATGTGGTAAACTGGATTGCAATAAATTCATTTTTTATTCATTTTTGTAAATTTGATATTTTTTTCAATGTGAAGTTTTGTTCGATATCAAAGGCAACGCAGTTTGCTCCAATCATTCTGGGTGTTAACAAGTAATTTAAATATACATAATAATAGTTTAGCATTTTCATTGTTGCTGTCCAACTATTTGTTTTTGATTGTATCTTTTTCAGGCTGATCCCCGAGAGCTGATTTGTCTTGTGACCAAGCATGTGACAGACCATGCTGGACGTGATTGGGTGAACGAGGAACTGAAGGCTCTGATTGGTCAGTTGCAACATTACAGTGAGAGATTGACAGACTTCACTCAAGCTCAGGTGCTGCAGGGTCTTGGCCGCGGGGTCGATGTCCAGAGATTTAGCAGTGACAACCAATACAAGAAAGAGACCATTCTTGGCCTAGCTGAGTAAGTGTTCTCTCAGTATTGTGATACGAATTCAGCTTAGCTGTACAATTAATCATTTTTTATTTAAAGGCTTTTGCCATGGATATAAAGGGGAGATGAAATATGAAATAAAGAAATTAAACCCATACACAGACTGCTCTTCAGGCCTTATCTCTGACCGATTCTAATCTTTAACAACTTTACATCTCGCTAGAATTTGAGTGAAATGTTAAAGAATTCATCATAATGTTTAATTGTCTGTCATTTAGGAACATTTATTATTATCACAGTTTTTTTCACAGTTCAAAGTCACGTTGTACTCAAAATGTCTGCACTGTTGTTGGATGTGGTTCTTATCAGCTGAATTAAACAGAACTGGAAATTAGTGCAAATGGGGGGTGCAAATGATGTGTAGAAATGTTGCTCAGATTTAATACATCTTTTTCAGCACAAACATTTCTTTAGCGTCTGTCTTATGTGCGGCTCTGCAGGAAAAAGTCAAAATTAGAAGGAAAATTCGATACAAATTATTATACTTTAAATCTTTTTTCCTCACCTGTGTTTCCTTAACATGTTCTTGTCATGTTCTTTAAACTTGGAAGAATGTGTCCAGAGTTTAAAGAGATGTCCATTCCCCTTTTAATCTGAAGTCATGTTGCAGGATTGACCCTTTGATCCAAACCAGACCTCTAGCTTTAGTGAACATAAGACATAGTTTTTGAGGATAAGAATCACATGATTGGGGTGACTGAGGTCTGGGTGGATTTAAGAATTGACTGAGTACTTACTTTTGAGATTAAAGAGGCCAAATGAAGTTCTACAGTTTTGGAAGACCACCCATAAAAAGGATTAAATGGCTTTTTTTTTTAAAACACAGTGAACTTTACAAGTGTTACAGCTGGCCTTTAAAGTGATACGACCCCCAAAGTGAAAATTGTTTCATTATTTACTTACTCTTGTCATTTGAAACCTGCATGACTTTCTTTTTTCAGCAGAACACTAAAGAAGATATTTTGAAGAACGATCTGAACTAAACAGCAGTGGCACCCATTCACTTCTATTGTATGGACACAAAAGCAATGCAAGTGAATGGGTGCCAGTTCCCAACATTCGTCAAAATATCTTTGTTAATGACACAATTTTTACTGTAAAGACTGTGAATTTGCCAAGAATTTGCCGGATTTCGGATTTAATTCCTCCTAAAAAAATAAATCGGTTGTGACTTTAGTTTTTCACGACCATAAACATGTCACTAATTGTTGCATCTATTTCTCTCACCCTACGCTCTGTCCAGGACATTGGATGAAAATGTGTATGGAATCTCTCGCTCTTTGGCTCATCGGTACAGCATTCCTCTTTGGGAAGTGCACATAAACCACCTTGAGTTTCTCTTCACTGATAGCAGGTAAGACACACAAACACATATCAGACACACAAGTTTTCACATCCAGAGTTCATTTACACACTGTCCACCATCAGAAAAATGAGCTGGCTACATCTGAGGCTTCTACATGTAATTTTATCATCTCAGTGTGAGGAAACACAGCAGGTCAGAAACCTGCAAGCCCAGCTCTCTCTTTCACGTCGCAAACAAAGACTGCAGAGATCGATCACAGATCTGTTTGATTTGCCTGACGTACAGCGTGGTTTCAAAATAGTGACGTTTTATGTGACTTTGATAATCCATATGATCTCAACGACATGGTAAATTTGTCATTAAATCATTGTTCAAAGCTTGGTCTCTCTCTCTCTCTTTCTCTCTCTCTCTCGCTCTCTCTCGCTCACACACTCCCTCTCTTGCACTCCACATGAGCACATGCACTCCTTTGACTTAGCAGATTGCTTTGGTAAAACTGCTTTAGCGCAAATGTGATTTTTCCTTTTCAAATCTGATGCAAATGTGATTTTTTTCCCAGTGAGGTTCCTTTCGTGCTCATTAGCATCCCCAAGGCTTTTTTTATTTTGTTATTTTGGCTCTCTGTTGAACATGAAATATCTAAACCCCCCATCAAAGATCTTATCAAAAGAGAAACAGGCACCAAAGGGAGTTTGAGCAACTTTGGCAATTACTCCAAAGTTTTGTTGTGTTGCACTTTGCTAATTTGTCTGCTTTTCAGATGCGTAAACACAAATATTTTTCATCGTTTAGGTTATTTACTTAGTTTACACGATGTGCCTGTATAATGCAGTTTCAAAATTGATCCAGTCCTGTGTCTTTCTGTCGGTTTGGTTTATAACAAGTAGAGGCATGGCAGAATTCTGTAAATCGATTAGATTTTAATTGGAGTCATTTTTATTACCAGGGGTATTTCGTCCTATTAAACATCTGGCCGGTTTTCGGGGAGATTTATTTGTTAAGCATAGAGTTGTGGAATTGGACTCTGGTGTCACTCTAGAGCATGTGTGTTGTCTGGAATGTGAATGATCATGAATAACTTTTATCGGGCTGCAAGGAAGTATTTGCTCATTTTGGCATGATGACAATTTTCAGTAGTGATTTTACTCAATTAGGCTTTAATTCAGCCCAATTCAGTTCAATTACACTCCAGATGAATAAATTCATTTCGTTCTGTGCCAATTTATTAAAATGTGCTTTATTCACTTTTGCAACGACAATAGCATAAAAAAACATAAGGCATTTGTGGCATGTCGCAAATAACATGCCATGTTTTTTCCCCTATATAACGAGTTTGAGTTGTGTTATTTTCAAGAGACAAATTGTTTTTTTTATACATTTTCTTCATAGTTACAATGGATGAATTGGAAGTACAGTTCTGTTTCTACATCTCCTTTGCTACAATACAAACACAACTCTCTGTCTTTCTCTCTCTTTGGGAAACAGGCTTGGCCTATATCTGCCATGGCAGACTGTGATTGCTCAGCCTGAAGCACATCAGTGTTTGTTTTACCTTGTTTACTTTGCTATGGTCAGGTATTCTGTTGTCATCTTTTCTGGTCAGGTCTAAATAACACTGTAGATGATTTGGTTTTTGCTTTCTCAGTTTTTATGCATGGATGAATCGATTAGGGCTGATATCTGTATATGTCGTATAAGTCATTCTTGCCTGTTTTTAGAGTCTCTGGACCAGCCGACTGAAAAATTCAATGTTAATTTCATTGTTATAAGGGCCTGAAAATGATAGTCAGGGTCAGTCGCTTATAAGAATACTGCACGTGTGTTTTTTACCCATCGTAGATTAATTCAGCTCTGTGTCAATTGTTGGTTGGCATGGATACTTAAAGGGATAGTGAAAATTTTGTCATGAATTACTCACTCTCTAGTTGTAAATAGTAGTAAGTTATTATAGTTATAAAGTTATATAATAATTATATTAGTTATGATAGTTATACATTTCTTTGTTTGGTAGAAATACAATGATAGTCAAAAGTACCCCAGAACTTTGTGCTGTTCTACATTTTTCAAATTTCAAAATTTTCAAATATCCCATTTTTTGTTCAACAGAACAAAATTATGTTATTTTCCTGCTTTGGTAGTCAATGCGGTCCAGAAAATGTTTGGTTAATCATACTAAAAATAAGTTAAAGAGTCTGCCATATGAATACATTTTATGTAACGTCTTCTTCCAAATTTCTTCCAAAACAAAGAATTTAATACAGAATGAAACAACTCAAATGAGAGTCAGATGTCAGAGCTATTTTTTGTCTATCTCTTTAAAAACTCAAGGCTATAGTCTGGTTTTTACAATTTAGGTTTTATGGAAATACTTAATTAAAATGCCTAATAATACACCACTTCAGAAGATGTTAACATCACTGGTCCCTCACTGAACCTGTGCAGAGTTTCCTCATAATTTTATAACACTGCACAAATATTTGAACAAAATACAACCAACAGAACATTTCTATCCAAAACTATATCTCTAAAATATATTTTTTATATGAATGGTTGAAAAATAAACAAAAGCTTAAACCAGCTGTAATGTATCAAAGAGACTGGCCCTCCCAGCTTAGCCCAAAGTTTTTTCTTCATTTATCCATTGCTTTATCAGAATGGCCTTGCTTGTTCTGCAATATCTTGCACTAGACTATATTCTACTTCTTTCAGTTTTTTTCTTAATTCCTTTAAAACCGCCTTGAAAAAATAAATTGTAATAGCTGTTCCAAATTGTCAAAATGTTTTGATGGCATAGACCACCCTTCATGCATTCTCTTGCCGTTTATTCATGGCAAAGCTGATTTTAACTCAAGATATGTAAAGTTTGTGGCATGTTCAATTTTGATCACACCAAGGGTGAA
The DNA here is from genome assembly GCA_033220385.1 of Triplophysa yarkandensis. Classification (NCBI taxonomy): domain Eukaryota; kingdom Metazoa; phylum Chordata; class Actinopteri; order Cypriniformes; family Nemacheilidae; genus Triplophysa; species Triplophysa yarkandensis. The sequence continues at coordinate 16,351,763 of CM065658.1, read as the reverse complement.
ATTGGATCTCCCTCAAAAACATCTATAATATTCAGAATATTTTTTATCTCCCATCAGAGTTAATAGTCACTGCCTTGACCCTTCTGCAAAAGATTCTACTGTAGGTTCTGCTAGAACCCCTTTTCTGTTGGAGACTGCGGGAAATAAACTTTATTGTGGAGTAACACAATGCATTTAACTTTTAGTTTTGTTCAGGCAGTGATATACAATCATTTATATTGAGAGACTTTGTAATTTGGAAACTAAAAAGTCATTTGGCTTCGCAATGGTTTCTACCCGGAGCCAATAGCTCCCCAGTCATTGTTTTAGTCCGGAGTCGTGCCTTTGCCTCTCCGTCTCTCTCTCTCACACACACCCAAACACACACACATACACACACACACACACACACATCTTCTGTTCATGGGTTTGTAATTGCGGCAGCGCGCGAGATTAATGGCTGCTGTGTTTAGTGAAGTATTGATCCTGTTAAAAGCAGTTATTCTGTGTTAATAAGCAGACTGCAGTCAGTAGCTTCTCTTTCCTTCTCTTTATCTCTCCCCTGCTGTGTTTCCTTCCTGTATTTTATTTCTTACCTGTTTTGTCTCTCTCATCTATCTCTTTTCCTTTTCTTTGTATCTGGTCTTCCCTGTTGTTATTTTCAACCCTGTTCAGTCTCTTTTTTTGGCCTGGGGACATTATGCCTCCAGCCAGCGGTTGTATCCATTAAACATGAGGTTGAGGTCCACAGGGGTTACATGTTTAAGACAATGGATAGGTTTTGGATTTTGGCCAATTGTGTGTAATTTAACAGTAATATTGTATTAAATATGAATATTATTAACTGTAACACATCGAGAACATTCAGGAACTGTGTTTACTGTCACAAATGCTATGGTTTAAAGACCCCAGAGTGTGCTATGAATGTTAATTTTAAGAAATATACTTTTGACCTTTTAAAGGGATAGGTCAACCAATAATAAAAATGCTGTCATAATTTAAGTTTGTTGCAAATCTGTTTATAATACTTACATTACATAAGATATTTGGAAGAATCATAGTGACGTTTAAAGTTTACATTTACAGTTAATGTAGTACAACTAAAAGTTTTCACTTACTTTTAACAACCATCTTTATTTTTCCTCTCGTGTTAATCAGCGGGATCCTTGGTTGCAAGTTTTCTTTAAGATATCTTTACCAAATCTCCGACAACAAATAGATAGTGATTCATTCATGACAGAATTGTAATTTTTTGGTTAACTAACGATTAATCACACTCAGAATGAAAGCTTATATTAAGTCTATATGAAATAAAATTTTTACATGTATGTGTACTATATGTTTATGAATACACACTTAATATTACATCTTCATTACATATAAATAATTTTTATGTATATTGCAAAGTTCATGCAAACTGTATCACCTATAACAAGTGATAAAACAAGTCTATTTTCTCTCATGTTGGCAAGTCCGCATGCTTTCTTGTTTTTTAGTTCTTTCTCTCTTCTTCTGTCGCTTTTCCTTACGATCACACAAACATACCCGATCCAAAGTACAGAATCAGCAGACCTGCAGGATAAATGGACTTGGCAGTCATTGAAGGTTCACAATGTAATTTATTGATAACCCAACTCTATAAAACATTTCCATGTATCAGAATAGCTATGGGATATTTCTGTGCTGCAGTAAAGCTGTTTATCTTTACTGAAAAGCCATTCAATTAGAGTGTGGTGGAGGGCCGGTCCACATTCCTGCTTATGAAGTCACAGCAGAGATAAATTATGGAAATCGGGGCAGCTTTAACATAAAACATGACACCCATAGAATCCCAACCTGACATCAGATTTACGGCAGGTCAGTAAACGCTTGCCACCGGATTTAATTTACCGCCTAAAAATTTCCCTTTAAGTTTGTATTGGGGTTGCGTGAAGTGGTCAAACCATGGTGAATTAAGTTTGATGGCCTCAAAGTAGTTTATAGAACCACTTAAGGATTAAACAGATCAATTCAATAGCACAAGTGGACAGTCACAGCATATTAACTCAACCTTAATGTACTTGGTCTGATTTTGGGGACAAATGGGGAAAGTAATGGCAGTGCATTTCCTTAATTGACCTTTCAAAAGCAATTCACAAAGATTGATTGATCAATGCGTTACATCTTTCAATCTCCAGTCATCATCCGCCTCTTGTATCTCTCCTCAGCCTCTCCACTAAAGATATCGAGAGCCGAACAGAGACCCTGGGACTTCTGCAGACTCTGAAGGCCGATCCGAAGGCGTTCTACACTCACATGACGAAATACGTTTACCGCAGCATAGCCGGAACAGATCAGCTGAGACTCCTGTTTTACTTCAACCTCCTGGAGAACTGCGGCTGCGCCGACTACCTCCCTGCGTCTGCTATGAAGCCTGACACGCATCTCAAACTGCTGAAGAAACTCAAAGCCGTCGCAGTTGGTGAGTGCCAGTCTGTGGCAAAACTTGGTGGCAGCGTGGGGTAAAACAGCTACAAAATGGTTGTTAAAAATGCTAAATTTAATCGATGGCTGCGCAGTAACACAAATGAATCAGTAAAGCAGCTTGTGCTGCAAGAGTGTCAATCAACACCATTACCAGAAATGTCCCGTGTAATCGCACACATCTCTCTCCAGCTGAGACGACAGGAATTGGGTCACTAAGCGATGAGGCTACGCATGAACGTAATGGATGAATGTTAATTTGCTGAAACACAATGCATTATTGTTCTTTTCTGATAAGTTGAGAGAGATGTTCCAAAATGACACAGTGGAGATAGAGAGGGGTTTGAATGAGTTTATTAGCCATTTTTCTTCTTGTCTTTCCATTGCTGGGAAAGTGTCATCATGTCAGCTTGTCAATTCATCGCATTAATTACAATGAATGGCATCCAGAATAAAACTTTTTGATTGTGTAATGTTGTTTAAAAATGAGGTACTATGCACAGAACATAATATATAACATAAATGCGTAAAAACAATCTTTTTCTCTGGATGCAATCAATTGCAAATAAATGTTTGGACAGCCCTCATTATTTTATGTAAAATATTTTTTTTAATTACATTTATTCATATTATTTATTTATTTGATACATTTATGTACAAAAACTCAACAAATTATTGTTATATAATTATCATACCATAATATATTTATGTTTATCATTTATAAATTATCAAAAAACAAAAAATGAATAAAATACAAATAGATACAGTATATAATTTGCGACCAGCACTATTCTCAGAATTAAATGTAAAATCAAATGTATGCAATGTAATACATAAATGTAAGTGTAGGTAAATATGTTTAAGAAAACACAGTCCGGAGGTTAATCTGCCTACATATGTGTGCACACAACTATTAAATCATAATCAGACCATGTTTCTATAACCTTAGCCTATCAAAAATGTATTAATGTTTACACCACAGATTTTTTGGTTCTGAAATGAAATAAGATGCAGCATCCATCTTTCATTTATTATTCATAACCTTAGACTAAAATATTATGGCTCTGAGTTACCTACCCTACACCACCACTTATCCAAATGTCTCAAAAGTATAAATTGCAACACCCTGACTTTGGACCCACTGTAGTTTCTTACCATTAAAAAACATTATAACAGAAGTACCTGAAAAGACAATCCGGCCGATGCGTTACAGTTTTTGGTGAACTTGAGAGGACAGTGAAAGAGAGTCTGAGTTTTCACACTGTCTCGAACGATACTTAAACCTTCACACTTCATAGAAACTGAACCCATTCTTGCATGCATGCCCTCACATACAGCTCTGTGAAGACTGTTCCAAGCATCTGCCACAGCCCAAGGGATCGACACAGCACCATTTTGTCCACACTTCTGGCTGGTGGTGTGTTTGCGTGTCGGTTGCCCTACTGGCCTTTGTCTTGAGACAGGATTGTTCTCAGAGGCAGGTGTATAAATATTTAATGCTCTGATGAGGCTTTGTGTGTCAGTGTAATGTGCCTGTCAGTCTTGATATGGATTTGAGGCATACCAAGTCTGCACCTATTCACAGTCCAAGGGATGTTTCATATAAAGGACACTGGGGTTTGTTGTCACAAGGGCTTACTTAAAATACAAATTATGTCATGTCCTCCGAACCTGCATGACTTTTTTTGCAGAACACAAATAATGATGCTATGATGAATATAAATGCCTTTATAAAAAAACATAACAGACTTCTATTGTATGGACACAAACCACCGACATTTCTCAAAACATCTTCTTTTGTGTTCAACAGAATAAAATCTTATTTATGGGTTTGGAATGATATGAGGGTAAATAAGTATAGACAAAGTTTCATTTTAAGTTATAAATTATAAAATGAGGGTTCTTGAATTTCAAATGCAAGTAATTTTTTTGACAAACAATATCCTTTAAACCAAAATGATATATTAGTAATATGATAATAATCATATATTTAATAGCTGGTAAATGAGTTAACACATGTTCTCCGAGAAGAGTGGGTTTTTTTTGACAGAAGATTTTGTATTCAGAGTTTTTGTCAGCAACCAGAATTGTTATGCGTTTCTTGACTGTTTTAATAATAGAAAGCTTCCATTGTGACAACTTACCCCAATAATGTTACAACATGCCATCTGTTGGGTTCATGTGCGTTCATTCATTCAACCGTGTGTTTTTTAGGACTGGACTATAAGAAGCTGATAGATGAGGACTCAGACCCTCTTAAAGCTTTGGAGCCCGTTTTATCCAGCCAGAACGTTCTTTCGATCTCCAAACTGGCCCCCCGGATCCCGCAGCGAGGAGGAGAAGGGCTTACCTCCAGCGCTGTCCACGCCACCTGGCTTCATAAAGTCTTCTGGGAAGGGGATCAGAACATCCTGAAGAAAGTTCCTCAAAGTGATCAAGATTTTCTTAACGCCTATGACACATGTGCCAAATACTTTGACCGGTTACTGCCCCTAGATGCTGTTAACTTCCTGGATGCCATCTCCTTTTCCCCTCAAGCAGCCAATAAGGTGAGGGTCCTGTACTGACTTATGGGAGATTGAGGATTAGGGTACAGATGGCAAATTGAGAATGTTTCTTTTTTATACATTTGATCTGTAAGTTTGGTCTCTATTATAAATTCCTTATCTGTAATACTTGGATTAAGTTTGACCCAAACTGTTTTTTTGTCAATTACTCACCATCTATGACTTTCTTTTGCAAAACACAAAATAAGAAATTTTGAAAAAAGTTGGTGAGCATTTACTCACACTGTTTTTGTCCATACAATATAGGTCCGTGGGGACCGACTGTTTCTTTATGTTGTCATTTTCTCATCATCTATGACTTTCTTTTGTAAAACACAATAGAAGATATTTTAAAAACATGTTGGTAAAAGACAACACAGTCGCCATTGACTTGCAGTGTTTTTTTCTTCTTCTGCAAAACACAATAGAAGATATTTTAAAAACATATTGGTAAAAAGATAACACAGTCAACAATTACGTAAACAGATTCTTTTCTGCAAAACAAAAAATATTATATTTTAAACTATGTAGGTTACCAAAAGCTGTAAAGCCCTGTTGACTTCAATTGTATGTACACAAAACCAATGTAAGTCAATAGGGACCAAAGTTATTTTTCTCAATATTTTTCAAAATATCTCTTTGTTTGGTAATATATCTCTTTGCTGGAAAAAGGCAAGCCTTACAGGTCTGAAATGTCAAGAGGATAAGAAAATGATGGCACAATTTTCACTTTGGGGTTTACTACCCCTTTAACTAAAATAATCTCATATTGCCTTGTTAATTATTACCTATTGGAGAGAAAAATACCCATAACTTAAACACAGCCCCGCTTAACATAGACTTAAATCTGCACTGTAATGCTTTGTTTTCCAACCACATTTCCTGAGCCTCTAAGTCTTATAATCCCCAGTCGCATGATGTCAGATCATTTGGTTTCATCTACATCCATCTCCTTGAGAACATTTTATACTCCACATCCCTGGATACATTTTACACTGTTTACCTTAAACGCTCTCCACCCACACCCGCTGTCACTTCCAGGCGTACGTTAACTGTATTTACTCACAGTTCGCACATAATCTATAACAGCGCCATGGCAGATGACATTTGTTTCCTCTCCCTGTGGTATTCTTGAGTCCCAGATCAATGCTGCTCTTACTTTAATGGGGAGAGTGGGTGTGGGTTTATGGTTACTTACTTTGTACCGGCGCTAATCATTATAAAATTATGTCAACATAACAATCATTACAATAACATCATTGGAACACTCCAGGGGCTGCCGAGCTTTAGCATTTGGCCTTTTGATTACAGAAGCTCATTTGGGTTGTAAGCCATCGGGCATTAACAATGAAGCGTGTGTCTTTATTTGTGTATTTTTACATTTATTCATTTATGGCAGACACTTTTAGCCAAAGGGAGTAAGTTGGGTGATGTGAAGGCAGATTTTCTGTAATAGAAATAAAGGCATCTGTTTGTAAGTTACAAACTTGCTTTGCTTTCCTCAGTATGTTCCTATTAAATGTTACATGTGTGGTATTCTGACTAGTGTACTTTGCAAGAGTTCATTAGTGCCACTGAAATCAGACATTAGCTGAATCATTAGTTTGTTTGTTTAATGTTCATGCTTTGTGTGTTTGTTTAGCTGTCTTTAGGGGTCAGGCTGGAGATCACCAAGCGTGCACAAAAAGCGTTGAAGGGCATAAGTGACAAGGCTAAGAAAAGGGGAAATGATGACAAAGGTGAAAACCCGGCCTCTGATTTTGGCTCTGCCCTCAAACATCTGGAGCAATCCCTCGCACATCTAGAAACTTTGAGTCATGCCTTCTTTGTGTCGCTTCAAACAAGCCAAGAGGTAAAGTGATCATCAACATACACAAATATGCACTTTTTACTTTTTTGTTCACCTTTTGTGCACTTTTTTTATCAGATTCTTTTTATTATCAGATTCTTTAACCAAAATTGTAATATCTGTTGTCATTACTCACCCTCCTGCCATTTCAAACCTGTATGCCTTTTTTTCTTGTGCAAAACACGAAAGAAGATATTTTGAAGAATATTGTTAACCAAACAACAAACCCCTTTGTTTGGCTACCAACATTCTACAAAATATCTTCTTTTGTTTTCTGCAGAAAAAGAAAGTCAAACAGGCTTCAGGGTGAATGAAGTAAATAATAATCATTTTCAGCTTGGAGTGAACTTCCCTTTTAAATGTGTTCAGATGCTTCTCATGTTTATTTAAACCATAGACATATGTTTTAATATGCATAAGCACAATGCTTTACCAATAAATCAGGAACACTCCCTCATATCGTCTATTACTTTCGCCCTTCTTTTCTCTTTCCCGCTCATATTCCCTTACACATATGTTCACTTTCCTCACCTCTGTAATACTGGTTCTGGTTGATTGACAGGATTATAGCAGGTGTCTTGTCTAGAGGATAGCAGCTGGCAGCACATGTCAAACTGTGATCTTTTAAACACGTGCACATCGGGCCATTTGTATATGGAAATATATGGATTTATTTTTACAGTACATACTTACGGAACAGATACCGCTGTATATCATTACCGGCAGACCTTCAACGTGTCACACTACATACTCCCATAGGGAAGTGCACAATCTGGGTAACCCTGCATCTCTCTCTTCTGCATAGATAGGCAGCTGGTGTCTGAGACTGCATACTAACCTGTGTGACTAGTTTTGAAGGTTCTACATAGACAGTAGCTACATACACGAGTTTTACTACTTTTATCTGTTTTTCAGATCTTTTTTTATGTGAAATTTCATCTTTTCCTCTGGGATAATATAAAGGGAATTCAGATCATGCATATTTTAGAATTTGGACAGAATAAGGTACTTTATGAGATGTACAGTATGTGTACTGTATGTAAGAGTATGTGGGTCATTCTATAATTGCAAGTACACCCATCTTATGTCCATGGGATGTATTCTTAAAACATAGTCATCAACATAAATCATAAAGTGCTTTTTTACTAAAAGTAGTGCATTCTACTCTGTATTTAAGAAAACATTTTCAACTTTTAAATCTTTGGTTTCTTACATAAAAAGCATATTGTAATTTCACAGAAATGCAAAAATATTAATATTATTTCTCTTTTCCCAAGTATTGGCTAAAATTGAATGGGTCAAAAGTGGGTTCATTTTACAGTTACTCTGTAATATGTTATCCTCATGTTATTGTTGCAAACATAATTTAAGGGGGAAAGCATATATGTCTGAAAAAGTATTTCCAAGCATAAAATGTGCTCTGCAGTTCTTGGCTTTCGTGTCGGGTATGAAAAATATCAACTATGTAGCTGTACTCTGCATTATTTAGTAAGGTAGAAATATATGGTAAAGATAAAATAAAAACCCTAAACCAGTTAATCCTGAGATTATTTAATTCAATGTTTGAGTTTAAGGAGTTGTCTGTATGGTTGTGCTTGTTTTTCAGAAGAAAAAGAAGTCAAAATGTCACAGTTTTTCAGAAATGTTAAATGCCAGATTAACCCTCAGTTAAAAAATGTGCTTTTCAACATATTTTTTTCCATATTTTTTTCTTCAGGTTTATTATTCTTTTATAAATGTCTTTATTTATTTAGTGCTTTAGAGCCCTGTTGGCTTTTGTTTTACTACATATTACTCATCGATTACTGCCAGAGGATAAAAAAGATAAATGGTGCAACATTTCAGTCTGTTTCAGTGTGAATCTGGTTTTCACCTTGTTTTTTTTCTTGTTTCAGGAGCTCTTACAGAAGTACAGTCGCATTTACGATCTCTCCCGGTCCGAGCCATCTAAAGTGCACCATCTGGCCGTCACAATGGCCATGGACGGACAGCCTCTTGAACGAATAGAGCAGCTGCTTGCGGTCGCCGTGGGAACAAGCAACCTGTCGCCCAAGAGCTTAGTGCAGGATGCAGTGGGGCAAATCATAACCGCTCTCAGGTACGACGGGCAGTTCGTCCCTTTTTTTCTGCTGCTAATGTCTTTTCTTTATGTCTACCTCATTTTAACCCTGTCTATTTCATCCTCTAGCTTGTTTGCTTTAATGCATTCCTTTTTTCTTTTGTCTTCCTTTTCCTGGCTGTCTTTATGGCCCATTCCTCTATTAACCTGTGTCAGGTTGGATGTGTTTTGCTTGATTGAGTTAAACACAGTGCTGGCCTGCGCTCTGACCTCTTGTGTCTCTATTTTTCATCCAACTTTTTTACCTTTAATTTTCTGCTTTTAAGAGGGGACTTCAATCCCCTGGCTGACTCTTAAAAATGGTGTTGCTGATAATTGTAGCAATTTAGATGTACAGACTAATGCTTTTGTAGGTGTTTAAATCTCTGATTTTCTTATTTGAGAAGTAATGGCAAGTAATACAAATCGTCATTTCAAACCTGTATGACTTTCTTTCTTCTGCAGAACACAAAAGAAGAGATTTTGAATTATGTCAGGCCCCATTGACTTCCATTGTATGATCCAAAAAAATATCATGTTGATTGAATTAGAGCAACCTTTGTTTTAGGGTGAACTATTCCTTTAAAGGTGACGACTATAATTTAGAATGTTCAAATTATTTTCTATCCAGGTTTAAAGCTTTACACTTGTTGAAATCATACTACTTTTTCATAAAAATAATCACATTATACATATAAATACAAATCCTAAAATATACAGCACTGTGTAATATACTGCAAATGATCCATCAGTATCCATCATAAAAGTAATCAGACCACTTCTCTTGGTTAATAAATGGCCTTTGAAGCTAAATTATAGGTGTGTATGAAAAACTATTCGAATTTTTAACTTCTTTAGCAAATGAAAACCAAAACAATCATTAAATTCAAAGCTGGTGTTATGTTAGTAACATCTAGTGTCATTAGTTCTTAAATTACATGATAAATAACCATTTTACATCACACATAGTCGTAACATATTTCCTTTTAGCTCACCAAATTCTTTTATTGCTTGTACAAAAGTAACTTAAAGGCATTTTTAAAAATAATTTAGAAATCTGAAATCCTTTCAGACTGTAAACCGTTCAGCACATTTCAAGCATTTGTTCATGTTTGGTACAGCTTTAGCTTGCAGCACCCGTTTATCTGCAGCTCGTGATGAATCAGCTGTCGTCTGTGATCAGACGTTTAAATTCAATCTGTAATCAAGCAGGATTAGTGAAGGTCTCCTGAATTCGAGAAATCCATGGTCAGAAAAAATAAGATTGATTACACATTTAGAAACATATGCTTTCCTTTAAACCCATCCTCCACCTTGGCCTCTCCCCTGTCCCATTGCAGAAGTGATTTATATTCTGTACAGCTTATGAAAAACTTAAACATGTTCCTGAATCCTGATGTTAATGACTGATTTGCAGAGGAATGCAAATTAAACATTACCAGTGAAATGACTTGGGCTTTGCTTCTTTTCAAACTCTGGGAAAGTTTAGCTTTCTTGTCTTTTTTTAAGGACATCTGCTGTTACCCAGGAGCTAATGATTGAGATTTATAGTTTAAGATTAATGCTATATTTTGTGTATTATATTCTCAATGTTCTTATTTTTGTGAAGTGGCCTGCTTGAAAATAAAATTGGAGTATGGGTGAAAATCCAAAGCATGGTTTTAAGATGTGGCCGTTGATATTGATGATGCTAACAATGTAGAGGAATTATTGAAGAAATTAAGAAATATTTAAAAAATATCCTTTCTAAATCAAAGATTTCAGTTTATATTTGCTTTATTGTTCCTACATTTAGTTGTAGAAGGAAGTGGCTGTTAGTAACATGTTGACTCACACTAAAAAAAGAAAACAATTAAGGCTGTTCAATTGATTCAAGTCTATTGATTCTGCTCAAACCGTGCTAAAGTGCCTTTGCAGCAGTTCAAACTTTAATTTAGAAGATTGCTAAACATCAACTGAAGGGTTCCTGATTTAACCTCGGCTTAAAAGCTCAATACTTGGTTGTTCTTAAAATATTTTATATCACTTTTAGGATTGTAGTTCCACCCAAAAATAAAAATCTTCTGCAAAACATAAAAGCTGGTAATTGTTGGTAATTGAAAAGCAATGGCACCCATTCACTTTTATTTTATCCTATTTTTATTTTATGGTGCCGGTTACCAACATTCTTTAAAATATATTTTTTTGTGTTATGCATAACATCTGCATGAAAATCATAATGTTGTCCATGACAAGAGCATGAGAACATTTTCGTTTGCTTATTAACTTTCACGCTAGGTTTTTTCTTGTGGAAGGCGACAGTATTTACATTTTAGCATCTTGTAAGGTAGTAAAAATGTGTACTTGTGGAGTCTCAGTTCTTTTGAAGTTCCCGAAACACGTTCAAGCGCTGTAGTTTGATCTGCCTTGTGTTTGATGTGTTTGCGTTGTAGACTCACGGTAGTCTGCAGGAATCAAGGAGTTGAAAAACTAAGAGCTAGACACATCTAAGACTCAAAAAGACGAAGAGTAATCGTAGGGCTTAGAGGAATATACAGGAATTGTAATTTTGCTCAAAACGTAAAAAATATGTTTCACTTCTATTGTTAAGACGCAAAACCAATGCAAGTCAATGGGTAACATCGCTAGTTGTCTCAATAATATACTTGTTTCGAAAAAATACTTCTTTCGTAGAATTTATTTCATAGCTTCAACTGTGAACGGCTGGTTTGGATGTCAAAAAACATTTGTGGTTGATACACTGTGGGAAAGATCATCCCAAGGTAAAAAAAATGTTCAACTGATTTTGTTTCAGCCAAGATATGTGGTTATACAGATTGTAAATGCACTCTGAAATAAACCTATCCTAAATAATTGAACACAAAAAGTGTACTGGTTCCGCTCTGTCTTTTATAATATACAGAAACATGCTGAAACATGAATGTTTTGAAAGCAAGACTGTTATCTCACTAAAGCATTGCAAGTATTACCTCCAAGACAAAGCGTGAAGGAAAGTATTACATACAAGAGCAGCAAACAACACCAGTTTGCTACATTTTTGTTGATCTCATAGTAAGTAGCTTTGCACACGTACGAAGGCCTCGGAAGGCACCAAATTATTTAACAGCAGATAGACAAAGTGTTCTGCAGCAAGAGCCAACAAACAAGAGAACGTTTGCACAGAAATAGAGAGCAATTATTAACAGAAAGATAATTATGTGGTGCAGCCTCCTGCATTAAAGCATAACATAAGTGTACCTTTAATGGAGGACAACGGGCATGGCCAAAAAGACGAGAGGCGCCCTTCAGCGACAACATCTGCAGAAGACATTAAGATTGCTCAGTGTGAAAATCCATTCCTTTGGTGTGTGCACACACGTATAAACACAAAGTTCACAGTCATAAAGCTGCCCAGAAGCCTAAAGACATTGAATCAAAACTCAAGCTCTGCATTGGTGTGTTTGTGTGTGTGTGTTTTAACAGTGACAAGGACGCTCTAAAAGATTATTCAGACCCCTTGAAGGTGCTGGAAAGAATCGTGGCATCCGTGCACACTAATGTACAGAACGGGTGAGTGTTTCCTTTGTTGCCGTGTAGCCGCTTATGAAGCTACTGAAGCGAAATGCTTTGTGTTTGACCTCAGAGAAGGTTAACAGATGGTTTTTAATGCATAATCAGTGTCTAGATATGAATAAGAATGAGGGTGACATTTTTTGTGAAGTTAGCTTTGTGTGTGTAACTTCAATTTTACCCACATTAAATTAAAGTGAAGTGTTACCTAAAATGAAACTTTGTCATAATTTACCCACCCTCTTGATTTTTAAACCTGTGACTTTCTTTCTTTTGCAAAACACAAAATAAGGTATTTTGAAGAATGTTGGTAGCAGAAACGACTGGCCCCATTGACACAAAAACAATACAAATCAGTAAAGACCAATAGTTTTCTGTTACCAACATTTTTCAAAATAGTTTATGTTCTACGGAATAAAAACAGCCATTGGTGCACTTATTTGGGTCACTTTCTCATTCACCAGAGTTACATCAGACTGTAATTTAACAGTACATAGTCGAAAATAAGGACCAACATCAAATATGCCTTATATTTCTTCTGCAAAACTCAAAAGATATTTTCAAAAATGTTGGTAACCAAAACCAATCGGTCCCCATTGACTTCTATTGTATAGGCAAAAAAACTAATGCAAGTCAAAAGGGACCACAGGTTTTCTGTTACCAACATTCTTCAAAGGATCTTATTTTGTTTTCTACTAAAGAAAGAAGACCATAGGTTTGTTTTGTTTAGTTTCTGTAAAAACAAAAAGTACAACCTAAATAACATCAGATTGTAATTGTACATAATTTTAAAGTTACAAAGTTATACAGCATATAACTACCAACATAGAAAATATGTACTTTATAAAGAATGTCATTTCAGTGGGAATATTGTCACATCCGAGGACATGCTGGAGTGGTTACGACCGTTTTGCGGAGACGACACCAAACCTGTACAACCCCGAATTGAGGTTCTGCAGATTCTCGAACATTCTTTCAGCCTCAGTGAAGAGGACATTCATCTGCTGGTGTTCTTCAGGAGCCAAGCGGTGCTAAAAGCCTGCTGGCCAAACAGAGAGGTAGAAACCCTGTATGCACCCACACACGATTTCTTTTTTCACGCGTAAATATTATGATATTTCCACATCTTGGACTCAGCACTAGCCTATTTATTCTGTATGGTACTGTGAATGTAATCTCATTTTACAGCGCATCCTCTTGTGAGTTACTATTTGCTTATAGCAACTGCTTAGCCACATGTGTGTGTGTCTGTGTGTGAAGGAGTGAGATTTATTTTGTCCAGGGATTAGCGGCTGCTTGCTCGGCCATGCTCTTTGTCCTCACCTCACAGTGCTTTGGGTATGTGAGCGTGTCGTTCTGCCATGTTCTCTGTTGTTCTCTGTCCATCGGCATGTGTTGGTGCGGCTGGAGTTGACCCAGGAACTAGAGAGGGAATTAATATATAGAGCAACTGTGAAACTTTTCATGTCTGTCTGTGAATGTAGAATTGAAATTGATGGAGATTAGTTGCTGTGCTCTATACAAGACAAAACGTTTTGTTACAATAGGTAAATTACATAATTTAAGGGATTGTACATTTACTCATCCTCTTGTCATTTCAAAACTGTATAACTGTCTGATTTAAATCATCGATTTTTTTCTGCAAAACAGAAAAAGATATTTTGAAGAACGTTGGTTACATTGACTTCTATTGTATGGACACAAAACCAATGTAAGTCATTGGGGACCTTCAATTTTCTGTTACCATCATTCAACATCAAACCTGTATGACCTTCTTTTTTAAACCTTTGTTTCTTCTGAAAAACACAGAGGAAGATATTCTGAAGAATGTTGATAACCAAAAAGCACTGGTCCCAATTTACTTCTATTTTATGGACACAAAACCAATCCAAGTCAGTGGGGACCAAGAATTGCATTTTACGGTAAATTTATAATCAACATCAAAGCCATATGACCTTCTGTTTTAAAAGAACAAAAGATATTTTCAAAAATGTTGTTAAGAGAACACTGTTCAACCCCTTTTACTTAACATACAAAAGAATTTTGTTACTGACATCTTCAAAATATCTTCTACATTTTCTCTGCAGAAGTCAGACATATTTGAATTGACAAGAGGGTAAATGATGACACAATTCTCATTTTGGGCTGCACTACGCCTTTAAGTGTTGCAGAAGCATTATTACATACTTTTCTTTAGTTTGGGTGATTTCAGACATACTAAGAAAATTAATATCTCGGTACACGTGCCGTTAATCAAATTTCCCCCGATCGCATAATCCATTTTTGTGCAGAAGTTTAATCATGCAAATGAGTATTGATGTAAGCAAACCCTATCAGATGTTTGGTTTCACTTTAAGAGGATTTTGCTGCCAATTGTTACATAGAATAATGAAATGCAACGTTCAATCTTTGTGGGTTAAAACAACAGCCCTCAAGATTCAGTTTTCCATCAAACCTTGATTAGCATTGTTAGGTGGTAAACAACAACATATCAAACAGTTAATGGGTTCAGGGCAATTGAGAGTACACTGCGAAAAGCTTTATTTAGAGCGAGTCATGCTTGATTTTAAACACTTTTATTATCCGAACATTTATTTTGAAGCCTGAACTTTTAATCCTACAGGCTATTGCTGTATCAATTTTCCGTACTTCGTGTCCTACATTTTGTCCCTGGTGTTGTCAGTTGCTTTGTTTTCCCTGATGAAATGAATTATTCTGCGATTGGTGAAAAAGAGAGAGTTATAATGAGAAGTCATGCCCTAAAGGAGGAGGAGTAATTAAAATGGACATATTGAAGAAAAGAAAGGGTATTGGCTTCTGAGGCGTTTTGTCCTTGAACGGATGGCCACATGCTCCAACGCCTGAATACTGAGGAGAGCTGAGCTGGGCATGTTTGCTGCACAGTGGGCATTGAAACGTTGGCGCAATGTGTCTGCCCGCAGAGAACGGGCACTGGTTTATGTCACCAGCTTCTGGTTATCGACTGATAGATGAAGTGTGTGCGTGTCTTATTTTAGGATTATACTTACAGGATGCTGTTTGTGTGTGTAAAAATTGTAAAAATGATGGTAAAAATCAATGCAAAGATTCAGGCTGAAATGATCACTATGATCGCTTTGTGTCTTTTACTTTCAGTTTTAGCTGCTTCTAAAACTGCCACCAACTAATTTGCATAATCATGGATCTGTGTATGTTTAATGAATCTAAGGTGTTACATTCAAGATACATTAAAGCATTGAATAATATATATTTTATATATTATGTTACTCAAAAAGTATTTTCTACTAAAACATAAAAGAAGATATTTAATAAAAATGTTGGCCCTTTCACTTGCTTTGGTTTTGTGTCCAAACAATAGAACGTTGTTACTGACATTCTTTAAAAAGAGCCATACAGGTTTGAAACAACATGAGGGTGAATAAATGATGAAACAATTCTCATTTTTGGGAAGATCTCTTTAAGTGTTGCAGAAGCATTATTATTACTTTCATTTCTTTAGTTTGTAAGTTCTCTGACATACTCGAAAAAGTAATATCTCAATGGACAGGAAACAAATTTATGCTACTTATCCATTTTTTCTAATATTTATGTATTTGTGGATGCTCAAAGTGGAATTATGACATTCTGCTCTTAAGCTTAACTTGATTACCATGTAATGTAGCATTGCGTTGTTCATATTTGAGAAAAGTTTTGGGTTTACTTACATTAACGGAATACAGAGACAGTTTTTTGTTTTTTCTGGAAAAAAGCTGAGCTCCCGCAGGCGGACATGAGCAGCACTCGGGACCGATCTCCTCACGAGAGATTCTCCTGGAATTACAGGAAGATGATCATGCTCTTCCATCCTTTCGGTTTGGATTGTGTCTGGGATTTTACTTACAATTTAAAAAAGTTTAAGATCTAAAAATAACTTTCCGAAACAAGTTGCAGTGCTGGGGGAATATATTAAGCACAGAAAAACTAACTAATGCATTTAACTTGGATTTTAACAATTGGACCGCTGTAAACATGAGAACTCAACACTTATAATTCATGAAACAGCCTGATACTTCTCTTTTAATGAATCTTGGGTGTTATATTATATATATATTTCACTGCAAATAGATATGTAGATATAAATAGATATATTTTGACGGACAATGTTTAAATTGTTAAAAAATAAAATTATCGATCACAGGGGGACTCCTCTACCCTGTATCCCACACCAATCGGCTCCTTAATCTCACACTGGCCCATTCCGAAGCTCACTGCCATAGCAACCATGACTCTCCTGTTGCCGAGCAAGAGCTGCGCTTCAGATCTTGTGCTTGTTTGTTTGGTTGCATCTTCCGATGCTGTGTGTTTACTGTTGTTGTTTACTTCCACTCTTGTGTATTTCATGAGAGATTGTCGTTCAGGTTTATCAAAGCTGAGTGGGGACCGTCTTTTAAAATCTACAAAGAGTGGAAAACGTCTGCGCTTGTGATGAGAAAGATCCATGAAACGCAGGCCTGGTTTTACGCAGTTGATTGAGACGAACGACTTTGATCACAAAATGTGCGGCATTTGTGATATAGTGCCGACCGTGTACGTTCTTTTTGGCTGTCTAGTGTATACATTTTCAAAGAATCAAATACTACATTTAAATTTTAATTCCATAAAAGTGTCTTGGCATGAAAGGTAAGACAAAAGATGTACTGCCTTTGAGTTGTTTTATTTTAATCTTTTCGGGAAAGGCACATCATACTGTTACTTTTAGCGCACTACCTTCAATCACATTTTTTGACGTAGGACTCATGCTACTTGTTTTACAAAACAGCACAGAGTAGAGCATAAGTATGCAAAATAGAGTGACTGGAGAGGACGAGAGAGCGGATGAACGTCTCTTTCACTTACTGTCAGCGCAATGTGATAAATCTCTCTCACAACTACATTCATCAGGTGTTAATGTTGACTGCTTTCACTGTAGAATCACACACTTAGCCTCAGCACAAATCAGAACAGTTAGAATGCTATTCTGTAGGGCAGCGTGTTCTTGCTGCTGTGTTGAGCTTGCACTTTTTCACCTAGTTATCACAAATTGCCCTGACAGTCGACTCAAAGGCTCGTTCTCCATGTGAAGCAGGTCTCCGGTTTATTTATCTTTATTTAAGGAATGCATAAATCAATTGACTGTCAATTGTTTAAATTAGAAATAACCGACAGACAACTAAAATATAAATGAACTAGAATTTGAAAATGTTTCAACAGATTAAAATATTTTAAGGTTCCAAACATTTTAAGGTCTTCATTCTGTTGATCACAAAGAAAAATATATAGAAGACTATACATATTGAAGAATGAACTGTGATTTCTGAGCAACATTGACTACCATTGGATAAAAGACTTAAATCGTAGTTGAAGACCCCCCTAAATATTTGGTTTTCTATATACTTCAAAACATCTTTTTTTGTTAAAAATCTGAAAATTTCTAATTCTGTAAAAAAAATAAACTTCTAGCGTGGCAGTCAAATTGTAATTCCCCGGAAATCTCAGTTGCAGACATTCTCTCTCTTTGTGTTAAACCCCCACAAAGATATTTACAGAGAACTTGAGGGTAAGTAATTCATGACAGAATATTCTTTTTTGGTAAACTATTCCTTTCAAATTCTGATTGTCTTGTTGAAAGATGCATGGTCGAAACAGAACCTTTCATGGTTGATCTTTATTATTTATAATATAACAAATTGAATATTACTTATAAAATACATTTAAAGTATATTTGTTTGTGGACGGATCTTAAATAATGACATTCTAGATTTGAACTAAAAATGAAGTGAAAAAATGTAACATATTTTTGTCATTTGTTATTTATTAATTCATGCAACATACAGTTAATATGTGATTATGAACTGATGGCTTGTTGCTTTTTTTTTTTATTATCAGCGATCTATTGTCAGTCTGAAATACAGCACCTGTCATGGTCAAGCATGCTCGTGGTTTCGATTTTTCACTCTGTGGCATTGACCTTATTGATTTCATGATTAAATTATATTTAATTTGCGTTTAATAACAGGCTGTCATATTACCTGTTTGACAAATGATAAACTCAAATCAGCCCATTATTGAATTAATTTGAACTCATTAAAAAGATCATGATAAGAATTAGTATTCATTTCAAGGTATACATTTTGATTTGTGTGTTCCTGAGAACTAAACCAGTGACCTGTTATCAATTTTTAATAAGCACACTTCTCTGCCAAAATTTTTGGTTGCTTCCTTGTTACTCATGGGCCACTACACAATCGTTCTGTTTTGCATTGAGTTTCGTTCAGATCCTTTTCCCGATGGCATTGTGGCATGGATTTCTGCAACACGGTTTTGGCCATCCATCGTAGCCTGACTCAAAATGTTGCGCTTCCTTTGAGCGTTGACTCTTCAGTTGGCATAGGACATCGGCTTTGTTGGACTGAATGGAGGATCTTCATTTGGCAGCTGTTTGTGTCCCAATGTCCCTTGTTTACTTGTACCCTGAAGTAGTTATTGATGTAATGACTCGAAATGAATATCAGGACTAAGTGGTGCATGCACGTGTTTGCATATGTGTGTGTGTGTGCATAACTGTATTTTTGGGATCAGACATAAGGGTATTACGGTTGCCATGGTCTCTTGACTTGATAATCTGGGCTCATTTGTCATGATATGAAGCTGTCAGTGTTTAGATTAAACAGTAGGGTGTGTGTTTGTGTGTGTGTTAAACCACAGACAAGCTTAATGACTTGGGGTTAATGTGGTCATTAAAACAAGGTCTCCGTTCCCCTCACAGTGGATGCTTTAATATGCCGGTGTTTAGTGGTGATGTTTTAATGTCTTCATTCAGATGTGTGTGTGTGTGTACTATGTGTGTGCGTTAGTGTGTGTATGTGTGTGTACTTGGCTGCTTGTTGAGTACAACTGAAAGGCTAAATACTCCTCAAGGCTGGTGTTGGTGCCCCTGTTGAATTGTTCTGGTTTGGTAACATCTGCTTGAGTTTTTGATGGTATCAGCTTGTGTGTTGCCTTAACAAACTGTACCTGAAGTATAGTTAATAATAATTCATAAAATATATTATTTACACATTATTAATGATTTCTGCATTTTAGAATAATTATAAAAAACTTATGAAATTATGAAATAAAAGGAACTATGGGAATTATGTTATGAGAACATTTTTTCATTTTGTCATTTTATCAAGCAGCTTCATAATGTCTCATTCGGAGGTGCTTTTTAAAGAATTTAATGGAGACCCCTTCTGTTCCGCACTTTCTATTCTTTTTTTTTATTATTTTAATAAATTTTCTATTTTTGTCATTAAAAAAACTTGTATGTTTGCTTAACTACACTTCTGTCTATTTAACTAAGTTTAGACATGCAGTTTAGGGTTGTATTTTTTAGTGCAGGATCGGTGTGTTGGACTCTTAAACACACACCTTTGAGTGTCTTTAAAGTGTCACCATGACGTAACATCAGATCCACTGACTTTATGTCAGGACAAGTCTGTCATCGTATCTGTCTTTTGCCCCGCCTCCCTGACAGAGCCTTGGGCTATGCTTACATCATCAGCTTTTGTCACACACTTCAAGTGTCAGTAAGTTTCACTTGCTATACTCTCCAGCAATGACTTCCTAAGTTCTTACTGCCTTTTCTTTATTCGCTGATGTTGTGTGGGACTGCAGACAGACAGAGTGTTAAGGTGGCAGTGAAATGTTTTGATGACTAAAGAAAGTAAAGTGTAAAGACTGCATATTGGGAAAGTATAAGGGTCAAAGGGATGGATGGACTCTACAGTACAATGTGATTTATTCCTGTCCAGTCATAGCTCTGAGCTTGCAGTCCTGCTGTTCTGGTGACTTATGACTTTTGCATGCTCTTATAGCATGTGTCATTTGTGATTTTTCCTATTGCCCCTGTTATGCACTGCAGCAGACAACCAGCATATACGTCTATTCTATTAATCCGCATGACGCAGAAGAAGACATTGCAACGAAAGTTGGTAACAGAACAGCAGTGGCAACATTTCATTTTTATTGTACAGACACAAAGCCAAGTAAATAGGTAGCATTTACCAACATTCTTCAAAATATCTTTTTAGTCTCGCAGGAGTTAGAGCAGGAGTAAATGATAAAATATTTGAGTGTGAATATCCCTCTAACATCATACTTATTTTACCTCATATTGTAGCTTGACAAGCCCAGTCAAGATTCTTTTTTGACATGAAAGAGTGTCTAGTTTACCTTTTTGGTGAAACCTTTAAACTTAAAGGCCTTATGAAATAAACTAATAATGTATAGAAAAATTTTGGCAGCTAATAAATGATTTCAAAACATGTCGGGTGGTCAGTTTTATTGGTGACTCAGCATTGACGTAGTGTTCTCAGCCATCCAGAGCACACAAAATCTGTGCTATATATGGAGACGTTTTTATCTTTAAGGAGCTGTGACAAATTTATGCCAGCGATGCGAATATGAAGCGGGCTCTACTTGCGACAGGCATGATCCATCAAAGACCCGTGTCCATAAACACAGGGTCATGTGCGGCTGCCTAAGACAAAATGTTCAGTGTTTGCATTTCATCATTGTGAATCAGAGATTATAAAGTTGATAAATTCAAGTTATTCATGTGGAATATTTTTACTAACAACATAACTCACATAAATATTTGTTGTTAACATTATATTATTCAGTTGTGTTGAGAATTTATCATGCAGCTGCTTCACAGAAAGTAAGGAAACACTTCAAAACTTTTATGTAAAATCTGTTAATCGACAAACAATATCAAGAATAATAATTTATAATTATGATTATTGTCATAGTCATGCAGCCCTAGTAACAAAGGTTTCATTTTCAAAATCTGTAAACCTGTTTATGTATATTTATACATTTAAAATATTTACATTTTAATTTAATGGTAATAATTACTGGAACATATTCAAAGTTTGGAACTCCAAAGGTTTGTGGGCCTTACTTTTTCCTAACTGATTTTTTCCCCTTTCGTAATTAATCCAGATCTTCTTTTCCCATCAATGCCGTAGCTGTGAGTGTCTTTTCTACACATGATCAGAACATTCCCCCAACACTGGGATTTAAAGCAGTGGTAGATTCAGAGTGCAGGATAATCTCCAGCTCCTGGCCCTGCATAAATCACGGAGCCGACTTAATATTTAATTACCCTCCAGGTATATCTGTCTGCGTTCTTCATCGCTCTCTCTTTCTATCTGTTCTTTTGAACACGAGCTGAGTCTGGCTTAGTAAGACACTGCCTGAACTCCTAATCACATACAATCATTCCAACAGCAGCGGGTCTCACCGCTAAAAGCAGTTAAGTGGCGTGTTTCATTGAGGTTTGGACGGCTAGCGTTGTCCACTTGGCCCCATGCTAGTTCTCTCTATGGTTCAATCTATAGTGTAAGGTGTCCATTAAAAGCAGCCACATGTTCAGAGGAAATACAGTTTCTCGCAAGCGCATATAAAATCATTATGTTAATATAGATGTTTTCCAGTAACAGATTTTTCTTGACAGTGTGAAATTGACTTGCTGGTTCTGCTGACTGCTGACTTTCATGCGGTCATTTTCTTACTCAATTGCAATTAGTCGCATAACATTAAGGGATCTTTCTAAGCCGACCTAAAGGTGTGGAATCTTGAAGCCATCGCTTTAGGCCAGTTACCAACAGTCTTCAAAACATCTTCTTTGTGTTCTGCAAAAAAAAAAAAGTCATGCAGGCCTAAAATGACAAGAGGAAGAATAAATAGTGAGAATTTTCCCTTTGGGGATGTGTTTGTGTGCTCGCACAGGTGATGCAGGTGTGATGCTCTCATCACTGGTCACATGACTTGTAGTAATGACCTGTAGTAATGCCCTGTGGCTGTGTCATGTGTGACCAAAAAGGGGTGAAAAAGTGCACAGCTGTTATTTTAAATCAGTTTTATGTAGAATATATGTAAATGAGTGCACTCTCTCTCTTCCTCTTTTTCTCTCTCATGTACACTAGTGTCATGAGTTTGTGATTGTATAATTTTCTGGTTAAGTGGTGCATAGCAAATAAGGGTCAAGAGTCTGATCCATCTCAGAAAGAACGAAAAGAAATGGAGAGAGATTGCTGTGTACTCCGTGTCGTGAAAATCAAGCCATTGGCTTTTAATTCGTTTTTTTCAGCATTGACTCTCTGACTTAAAATCTCGCAGCATTTCTGCTGATGGTAAAACACGGTTGGCAGTTTAAAGCATTGATCCGTTCAGGCCATTGGGAAATGATGATTGCGTGTGTGTTGATTTGAAAGCGCTGCATCAAGTCCGTATGGCACTTTATGTTCCTGGTGTGTGATCAAGCTCCTTTTCAACCTTTCCGACTCGCTCTCCGTGACCTTTGCCGCCTCGAGGGTTAGCGCAATGAGTTTGCCGTCAATACGTTCCAACAGCGCGTGAATGACTGTTTGACTGCTCTTAATAACATTTGAGGATGGTTCTTAACAACATCGCAGAATAGTTTCTCACTCCACTGAGCTGTGCAGTGCATTAGTCCCAAAATGGACATGAGCTGAAACCTACAGAAACTGAAGCGAGTACTCCAACACATGTTTTCGGTATCCTCAGTTAAACTGATGCTTCGCAAATGGCTCTCTGTTGTTGAAAGGAAAATATGAAGGTTAAATGGATGTTTGAGCGGCAATACATTCCTCACTAGCCCTGAAGAGCGTTTCAATTATTGTAGTCTTTGCATAATTGCCATAATCTGCTTCACTGAGCTGAAATACAGGCATTCTTGAGTGATACAGAGGAAGAATTAGAGAGGAGCGGCAATTTCCATTACCTTTCACAAATCACCTTGAGTCGAGTTGTGATAGCCATTTTAAGTCTTTAAATGTCTTTAAAAACTAGGCGCTGTTTTAACTTAAGAGGTTAAACTGTGTATGTTTTATGATTCCAAGTACTTCTAATCTAACCTTTAAAAGAAGCACTGCAAGTTATTTATCATATAATATTAATGCATAAAAAGATGGTGAAAAGTGAACATTAAGCAACATAGATTTATTAAACTATTTATTTATTAAACAACATTATTATTAAATAATAATAACATAGAACATTGATATTTATCTAATATCTACATATATATTGTTCTATTTCAGTTTTAGTGTCAAGTTTCCCTTTTAAGTATAATTATGTCACATTGGTTTCTGATAGTAAAGTTTCTTGTAAAAGGAAATATCCTGTCTACAATACATATCTTTGTTACAACATTTTGGGTGTTCGATCATCACATTTGAGTAATCCTTACAAAAGAATGTGTTTATATATCTATTATTTTTATGTATATACTGTTTTTTATGCACATTTCTGGTTTAGTTTGGAAAGACAAATGGGAAAGCTACCTGGTACTGTACTATAATATATTCAAAGAATATTGGCCGATATATCGATATAAGTATTTCTTTATTACCTGATATCTGTATTATCATCGGCCCCTAAAACCCATATTGTTCGGCTCTAGTTAAAATACCGTTTTAAAGGAGTCAAGAGTGAAAAGATTACCTGTCAACAGTTTTACGAAATATTATTGTTGCCAGTTGAAAGTGTAATTAATTAAGAAATTTTGAATACTTAACACACTAGGTGCACTTCAGTTTGTTTTCCCTGTTGGAAGTATTTTAAACAATGTTACCGTCATATCTGTTACTTAGTAGGATCAAAATACTATGGAACATTTTGAATGGATATTATTTGTCAGAGTATGTATTTAAGTGTAAGGAATTTATAAAAGATCATGCACGTTTTTTAATGGAAACTTTTTAATATTTTTCATAAATTCAATATTCCAGATGCACCCACGAATATAGAATGAACCATATTTAAACCGTTTTGGATCAGAAATATTTGTGAAAAACATTTTGTCAGAGCACTTGCAAATTCAATACATATTTTGAAGAGAGGTTTAAAATGTGTCAATGTGTTGTTTTAGTTATAAAGTCTGTCATTTTGTCTGCTGTGTTACATTTTACCATCAGAATATTAGTCTGAGGTAGACTTCACACAGGGGCATTGCTCGTACAAGCAATATCAGTTTATGTCTTCAGATTCCATCTCCACTTCTTTTCCCCAGGGTGGTTTTGGTGCTGGGAAACTGCTAATCTCCTGAGGTTTTACCACACAATCTCTAAGTTTACAGAAAACGGTGCAAAAATAAAATCTTGACGGATCTGAAACTGGAAATAGTCACCCTAGGTCAATCCTTGAAATGGATGATATTTACATTTTCATTGGGCAGACTCCAAAGTAGCACATCATAATGGAACATTTCATGATTATGTGCATTCCCTAGAAATCGAACCATTGACCTTTGCATTGCTCTAGCTGTTGAGCTACGGGAGGGAGATAAAACACCGCAGTGGATTCCACTCTGTTCAGCTGTGATATACAGATGGTAGGGTCAGAATTTGGCAGGAACAGCATGAATCCATGGATCCAGCTTGCTTTGTGTTAATGATGATGGTGATGGTGGTTTAATGGTGTGGGAAATATTCTTGATCGTTTAATACTAATTGAGCATCATTTAGTGTCACAGTTTACCTGAGTGTTGCTGCTGACCACGTGCACTTCTTTACGGGCAAGCATAAATGCAGGTTCTTCAGTGGGATGTGGTTGAACAGCATGGATGTGAAACCAACAAATCTGCCAGATTTTACGGGCAATTCATTTTTTTCCGTGGGTGGGGATTCTCTATGAGATTAAGGGAGTGGGCGGGGCTTCTACCCAGAAAGACACCCGATAAAGTGGCCACTCAAGGATACATATTTATTTGTATACAAATGTATTTCTTTATTTGTTGTACTCTGTTGGCATTGTGATGATTCCTCTGTTCTTCATTGACAGTTAAATGACTGTCAGTTCGCACAACTCCTGCAAATGTTCTTTCACAAAAACAGTCATATTTGTAATGCACTCACTTCCTCTGTATCTCTCCTCTAAATATTCATGAGCTCCTCCCTTATGCATGTGTAATTTATTAAATATGTGGAAGAGATGGAAATCTCAACACAAATGGATTTTATTATTCAAATATTGGAATATTCAATGCATGTTTCTTGGGGGGAGAAAGTCATGAATACTCTGTACTAGTGTCTTTAAGCATATGTAGTCCAGCAAGCATCTTAGATCATGAGAAACATTTTATCCAACTGTCTGTAAACTTTGTTAAGACTGACCGATCATGTATATAAAGTGAGCTTATTCATATTTGTACAGTATGTAGATAGTTAGTAAAATAATTTGAATTAAATTAATATAATACAAATTATATAGCGTAGTAATATAAGAGTCATTCTACGTAACTGGTATCTTTTGAGTCTGAAATGTTTGATAAGGTGCATATGGCTCACAAGTGTCCACAAGCGTGTTTTTGAGTGTCCTTGTTAACAAGAGATGTTAGAAAATATAATTTTTAAAACATTTTTATTGGTACAAAAAGCCATTTAATTTGTCCATGGTAACCAACATCACATTTGCATCTAAAATATCCCATTTTTTATTTTTAGTATTCTGTCCCTGTACACATAATACATATGTTTATTAAACTATTATATTAATCAATCTTTTGGGTGTGTGGGTGTGTGTATGGGTGTGCGTTTATATATATATATATATATATATATATATATATATATATATATACACACACACACACACACACAGTCCCACTTCCTACTGAAACACAAATATAAAGTACTTTTTTTTTTAAACAAGTTTCTATTCTTATTATGAGTCTATTTCAATGCTCAATACATTTTACTTCTTTGATGATTTGTTTTTTGGAAAATATCAAGTGCCTTTTCCTATCACACACCTAGATCAGCCAGACAGGTAACCTCTGCTGTACTTTAATCGAATCTTCTCACCACTAAAGTTTTAGAATCAAAGCTTAAATTTGAGCCACAGACATCAGATCCCTCTGGATTTTACATGTGGTCACACACTTCTGCACCAACACACACGCCTGTATTCACTAACACAAGCATGCAATGCCATGCAAGATTGCACACTGAAGAGCTACTGAGGATTCTGCCTCGAAGTATCATTTTTGGGTAACTCAAGAATGTTTCCTGCTGAAACAAAGGAATTTGTGCAGGACCTACATATTTTCAGAGGTTGACCTGTTCTTATGTCCAGTTTTCTTAAATTGGTCCTCTTATCGCCATGCTCTCCTTAGCTGTCTTTTTAAACAGAACGACCTCTATCTCATAGACCGGGCACAGGGGAAGCCAGGGAAGTTAGGTAGTAGGTCAATGAATATTAATAAGACATTTTTACACTCCTTTCAAAGGCCAGGCACGACACTTCTTCGCTCTCCCAATTCCCTCTCTGTTCCAACTTTCACTCACCTTTCCCACACGGTCTTTCATTCTCTCCTGTGATATCACTCCATCCAGGCTGATGAAAGATAGACTTTTACTCACCTATCATTGACCTTTTATAACTCTTGAGCCCAAAGAACTGGGACGAAGATTTCTTCCTTATGGAAGTTTTTTTTTTAAACGACACTTTTCCATTAGAGGGGTGTATGCAACTTATGTGTGGGGAAAGAGAGTTATATTAATTTAAATAAAACACAAATTCTGATATGGCTGAGTACGCTCAGTAAATTGCAAGACTCCTAATTCATCAAATAATTATAAAGTACAAATTAGTCATACTTAATCCTGTTTTACATGAATTTGTAAGTGTGAAATGAGACCACAAAGTGTGCCTGATTTCCCATTTAGATATTTAGAAGAATGTGCATAAACAAACAATACTTGGTCCCCTTTGAATACCTAAGTAGAAAAAACTATCCTTTTTTGAATACAAAATTAGATATTTTGATGAGTGAAGAGCAACAAAAAGTTCTGAAGTGCTTATGACAATTATTGTAATTTTTTCTACCGTGGGTCAGTGAGGTTCTGTTTGGTCACAAGTATTCATCTGAATATCTTTCTCTGTTGAATACCAAACGAAGAAATCCGTGCAGATTTGGGACAATTTTAGTTAGAGAGTAATTGATAATTTTAATTTGTGGATGAACTATTCCTGCAAAGGTCTTCCTTTACTTTTCTGTCTAAACAAAAGCTTGAAGGTTCAATGCACGACATTGAAAAAGACAAAAATGGATTACTATTGTACAGTAAAATAAAATAAAAAAGCCCACACGACAGATTAAATTTAAACCTTGAATGCACTTTAAGTTGCTTTGAATAATAGCATCTGCCAAATGCATAAATGTACTGGAAATGTAAAACAGGCCAGTATGCAAATCATGCCGGTCTAAGAATTGTTCAGCAGGTTATTCATAGGCATGCTTCCTGAACACTTTTAAGACTAAAGGCTTTTTAAACTTTCAATTTTGACCCATGATTGTCCTCAATCCTCTTCCAGTTTGTGTTACCCAACCTCTGAGACCATGAGAGTTCTACAGACCATGTGATATTTAGAAAACAGGATGTTAATTATAAATTAATCTCCATTAAGGTCTCTTCTCCTCCCTTTAGCTCAGGATGAACTTACTTTATTAATTATTCATGAAGAATTTATTATTCATTTCCACTCATTCTGTCTGCACAAACTCTTCATATTTCTCCATTTTCTATCCATATCACTGTTCTGAAATATCCTTGTCTGTGTTTTGTCATACCCAATGGTATTGTTCGCAGATCAGTTTCAAGGAGCTTTTCGTTCTGTAAGACCTCAGAGTAAATCATGATCCAATCCCAACATAACATATTTAACCAATTATCTTAATATTTTCTTCTGAAAATTGAATTTGTTTTTAATATAACTGTTGTGTTGCCTTTACTAAGCCACATTAAATGTTTTCTTAAGTGTAGGCTAACGGCAAAAATGACTTTAAACCTCAAAAAAGAAATAACAGCAAGAGGATATTAACTCGCATCCCAGAGCCTGTGATGCTGAAATATCTCATCTACATCCCTTCCACAACACTGCCTTCCACGCGGCTTTGAAGTTTGTTTTCTTGAGTCCACACAGGTCGATCTTTGATGTTTAATCCTACATTGGTGATACATGTCATTGTTATGCAGATTCTTAGGTCAGAGTTTACCGTGCTTAAAGTTTGGTTGGCCGTGAAGCTGCTTGATTCTTTCATGCTTGTGAATGGAAATAAATGGAGCGTGAAGTCTAGCGATAGCATCTTAACTTGGGAGTCGTGTACATGGATCTTAATTTCTCTCTCAGAGGCAGAACAGGCTCATCTGGGCCCATCTCTTTCAGCTGTAGCGTCTCTGATAGAGAGATCCACTCCGCTGCTTCTACGCTTAGAGTTTCAGAAGACGAGAGGCTGTGTTTATGCCCGGGGAGTTATTTTCTTTTCGCCCACCGTTTTCCATCTCTTTTCTCTCTTCCCTCGATGAATGGCTGTCTCTTGCTTCTCAGATCAATTTGCCTGTCAGCATCTTGGGATATTAGGACATTTTGTGTGTGTGTGTCCACTTTTCTGTGCTTATGCATCGATTGGTAAAGCGATTCGTGCACCTGCATGCACATCTCTACTACACTAGCAAGCTTTCATAAACATAAAAACAATCAATGTTTTCTGTTTACCTTTTGCTTGTCTTATTTTACTGTCCCAGTGCCTTTGACACAATGGTCATGTGGTTTATGACTGACTGTTATGAGTGTCCCATGTGAGCTATTGTAGGTTGGACTAGAAAAGGTAACAGTTATGTTTCATGTCTTTTATATACTTGTTAAGGAAAACAGACTTTAAAAGATTTGCAGTACTCATGAGCTTCTATTGTATAGACACAAAACCAAGTGTCAATAGCTGCAAAAGCGTTGGTACCAACTTTCTTAAAAATATCTTCTTTTGTTCACATAATAGCTTTGAAATAACGAGAGGATGAGTAAATCTGAACTACTACTTTAAGTAGCACTGTCAACAATGGATCCATCATCCATTTGTTGTGACAAAAGTACTTCCTGTTTCAACATGTGACAAATTCAGTACAGTAGGCATTTAAGTACAAGTGTGACGTGAAACAAAAACACATGCTTTTGTACTGTCCTATTTAAGGGATGGAAATTCTGTCATATATCACTCTCTCCCTAGTTGTTCCAAACCTGTATATATTTCCAAATAAAAAATAATGTTTGGACAAATGCTTGTACCCAAACACTTCTCAGACCCCATTGACTACCGTGGAATGAAAGGTTACAATGGTAGTCAAAATGACCTTTTTCCTTTCCTACATTCTTCCAAAAAATTACTCTTGTGGTCAACAGAACAATAAAGTTATCAAATCTTTCCTACAGTGGTTGTCAATAAGGTCTACAAACTGTTTGGTTACAGCATTCTTCTAAATATCTTTATCCGTGTTCATCAGAACAAAGAAACGCACACAGATTTAAATCAACTCAAATGTGATTGAATAATGACAGATTTTTTTATTTTTGGGTTAACATCCTTTAAAGATGTGTAAGTCTGCATCTCTACTATTGTTTACAATATGCAAATTTCGACAACTGTCAACGCCTGGCTTCAAAAACTGTCTCAATTCTGCATTTAAATAGATGAAGCTTTTTCCTCAAGCACCCAGTTATATTTCCTTAAATATGTTTCTCATCGGTAGCCATTCCCATTTTGTGCTATTTAACTAAAAGCCCTTTGCAGGTCGAGCGGCAAATTTGTGTGTTCAGGTAAGCAAACATTAGCTGTCAGAGGCTTGAGTTGGAGCCCGGCCGAGTTAAAAGGAAGCAACTTCCTCCAGCGCTGCATATTTGTGTATTTGAGAATTTGCACATTGATGGACACATACGGCAAACTAAACCAACCCTTAAGGAAGCAATTGTTGTAGTTGATGGGCCGCTAGAAGATGTCCTGCAGGTGGAAAAGCTTCAGAGTGGGTGGACACCTTGAAGTGCCAAGCGGCCGTGGCAGCGTCGTAAACCGGGTTCAACAGATTGTCTTTTAGTGGCGTGGGCTGACGCTCTGAAGGAGAGAGAATGGTTGCACCAGTCTCTCTTTCTTTCTCCCTTGGGGTCTCTTTGAAAGGCTGATGCGATATTGGAGGGCAGACGGAGGTTGCGTTATTTTATTCTCATCTTTTTCCTCCTGCCTGATGTGCGTGGACGTAGTTCACCGTTTATTTCCGCATTTTCAAACCTGCCTGTCACGATCCTCTCAGAAGCGTGTGTGTGGGTGATTAAGGGGTGGATGTGTCTAGCTGTGCTTTTAGCACGCACACTTAGTCACAAATGTGGTGTTGCTTCTAGTTTAGGCACATATTCTGTTAAGTGCACACTTAATAGACTCCCTAGGGGGATTCTAGGGAGAGGAAGGTGGAGAAGGCCAACAACCATTTTACTTTGTCACTGATTAGCTCACAGGTTTGTCAACCCTAAAAATTTAGAAAAATTTAAAGGTTGCTATTGACTATTAGTTATTCAAAGCAGTACCACACTGTAAAAAATACCCCTTCAAATTGTTTCCCAACTGAGATAATAAAATAATTTCAACAAAGTTTTTATATAAGTAGTTAACGGTACTTGTATATTAAAAGTGTTCGACCAAAGTCATTAAGACGTTGGACAGAGTTGCCGAACTGTGAAATCCCAACAAACATTAATTTAGTTTGAAGGTTCCCAGCATGCTCTATGGCATTTTCAATTTGCTGGTTAAATGTATTATATTAAAAGATGCTTTAGTGTTTGCTGGCTATATATTTGTTTGTTGGCAAACAATGGTAATTTTACAGAGTTATACCGCATTAATAGACACAAAAATCATCATCACTCATGAAGTTTTTATATAAAAGGGCTGTTTATATAGTTTGGTAATATAAAA
The DNA here is from genome assembly GCA_033220385.1 of Triplophysa yarkandensis. NCBI lineage: Eukaryota > Metazoa > Chordata > Actinopteri > Cypriniformes > Nemacheilidae > Triplophysa > Triplophysa yarkandensis. The sequence continues at coordinate 16,320,453 of CM065658.1, read as the reverse complement.
GCACTGTCTTGTTTGGAGTTAAATATTCTTGTTGCTTATTTATTGTTAGTTGCTTGAACTGTTAAGTTTGGAGTCATGTGACTGGAGTTGATTGAATATGTTTGTCCAAAGTTAAATGAACTAAAAAAAAATGGTGCAGAGAGCTGCCTTGAAATTTTAAAATAAGTCTACTTTTCAAGTGCTTGGATAGGCACAGTGTACTCTGTTATAACCCCTGTCGCTTCAGCATCACTCGCTGTCAACTGAAAATCAGGCCCTCGATATTTCATGTAGACAAAAGGGCAATTTGGCTCAATAAATATGTGTTTGTTTGAGGCCGCACACAAAACACTACAACAGGCAACAGTATAGTCTCAGAGGGCCGTGAACTGATGCGTCAAGTTCCGCTTGCCAACTCATTTCAACTAATTGGGGAGGAGATGGATAGGTCCAGGGATTGCTGGCTGCATTTAGGTGATGTCCCGTTGGTTATTGTGGTATGATAATAAATGTAGGTCAAACATGATTGCAGTAATGACTGCAATAGGCAGGTTATTAATCGTCTGAATGTGCAAAATGATGGTTGGATGGAACGACGGTCTTAAAAATGCCCGGGCAAAGGTGTCAGCCTAATTGATTCTCACATGGGTGAATAACAATGAGAGAGGAGACGAGGAGAATGAACAGGGAGAGGAAGTGTGGGAATCCGAGATGCTCTTGCCAAAATGATGAAATTCTTGCAATCTGTTCAATCGTTCCTTGTATGTTTTAATGTATAAAGTCGGTTTCACTCTGGTGCCCTGTCAGAGAAACCAAATGTTTCATTTTTATAAACGATGGATGGGTCCAACTAAGTATACTTCTACATTCTTAATTTGGATTGATTTACAGTAAGCAGCACCTACACATGTACAGTAAACATTAAGTTACAAAAGTTATTAAGTTACAAAAAATTATGACTTCTTATGGAATTGGCTGTTCATTTGAACCTATTCACTATTCTTATTTTTTAAATAATTGTATTTTTATTATGTTTGTTATTTTTAAATTCCTCAAGCGTGTGAATATGTGTGTTTTGGTTTCAAAATGTCCTATGTAGAATAACATGTTCAAAGTTCACCTTGGAATGTAATTTCAAAGCTGTATGACTTTCATCCTTCAACAGAACACAAAGAAGATATTTTAAAGAATGTTGAGACTTGGCAAACATTCCCTTGCATTGTTTTAGTGTCCATGTTATAGAAGTGAAAATGTGCCTCTGCTGTTGCACAGAAACGCACACAGTTTTGAAATGAGAAGAGGGTGAGGACATGATGACACAATTTAGATTTTTGTGTAAACTATCAATTTACAGGCATAGATAACCCCAAAAATGACACATTTTTACTCATTTACACATGTCAATTCAGACTTTTACCCCGCAAACAACAGAGAACTTTATATTTGGAGAAATGTCAACATTTACCTCCTGACTTGGATGAACATTAAACTGAGATATTTCTTAAATTGTGTTCTTTTGTTTTTCACAGATGAAAAAGTGTTATAGTTTTGGAATGGGTAAACCCTTAAAAATATCTTGATTACCAAATTTTTTGGTTGATTACCTAATACCTAATTGTTCTATCCTATTTTTCCATAGGATTCATGTATTATTTATCCTGCAAATACCCCGTATTCCAATATACAAATGCCAGAATGTTTTTGTAAGATTTTGTGTATTCAATATGGAAACAAAATAGGTCATTGGTAGTCTTTGAAAAGTTTGTTTGTACATTTTATGACCAACAAAAAATTTTAATGAAAATGACAAATCAAATCAATTGCCATATTCTTTAGTGTACCATGTATTGGACTGAATATTTTCCTCGTTCTCATTTTTAACAGTTTTTCTCCTTAGAGTTTCCAGCTATTTTCTGTCATTTCTTGGAGCACACTGGCACTGTGGCATAGAATGGCTCTTTGGCTTTTTTTGTGTTTTCCCCTCAGAAATCAGACATTTTCTCGGCTGTTAAATTGCGCTCCAGTTGCACTGAAGGGAAATTAATTACTTTCTCCGCCTCCCTTTTTTGGTGGAGAACAAGAATAAGACTCACCACAGGGGAGACTTCTTTCTCCATACGTCTCCATAGAAGTCAATCGGTTTTGTGTGTACGTATGTGTGTGTGTGTGTGCCAGTCTTGCCATTTTTAATCTTCTTGTCCTTTCACGTTCACCCTTTCTGATGTACATGAGTTCTCCTGCTAACTTCTCCATCTATAAACCTGTCTTACCATCTAGTGTTGTGCAAAATATTTTAATGCATATTTACTGTTCGTGTATTTCAATCTTATAATGTGGACTGAATATTTAAATTTCTTCTTGAATTGTGGAATTTTCATTTCCTTAACAAGCAATTTATTTTAGAGATTGAACTTTTTCTTTTTGTATTTCTTCTGTTTTTAAGTGTGAGATGAGGGATGTTGAGAATGAGGAAAGACGAAACTCCTTGTTTCTGGAACTGTTGGAGTCAAGCAGTAAATGGGAGGACTTTCAACACCTGATTCTCCTCCTACAGGCGTGGCCACCGATGACTGACAAGAGCCGGTAAGACTTGTTTACTTGTCTTCACTTTTATAATTGCAAAGTAAAAATGCATATATTAATGTATATCTAAAAAATTGTTTAGTTATGTATACTTCATATGTATATAAATAACAACTTTTCAATAGTTTTTTTTTATTTTGTATAGGTAAAACTTTCAACAGTCATGACAGAAACTTGTTTTGATGCAATTAAAATTATTGCTAAATATGCTGTAATTGTAAATAGGTTAACATACCTTTAAATTATTTCATTTTCACCTGTGTTTTCTCTTTCCTTCTTCTCTGCACTTGTTTTGAAAACTCTAAAGACTGAACACAAAGAAGATATTTTGAAAAATTTTGAGAGCTGGCACACATTCATTTCCATTGGTTTTGTGTCCTTTTAAAAGAAGTGAAAGGGTGCCACTGTTGTTTGGTTACCTGCTCTCTTCAAAATATCTTATTTTATGTTTTAGGGAAGAAAGAAAGTCAAACAGAGAGATATAAGAAGAATGTGAGTTAATGATGACACAGTTTTCATTTTTTGTGAACTTCTTCTTTTACTAAGGCATTGATCACCCAAAATTGACAAATTGTTACTTATTTAGTTACCTAAATGTCAATTCGGATCGTTGGACGTCTATAGATTAATATGATAATTTAATAGATTAATATAATAATAATTGTAGTTTTTATTACACTTTATAAAGGAAAAACACCCAACAATCATAAAAGAAACATGTTAATTTTGCCATTAAAACAATTACCGAATATACAGTTATTATTAAGATATTAACAAACAATCACATTTTTTCATCAAAAATCCGTTGTTTTGTATTTTCTTCTCCACTGCACTTGTTTCGAGCAGTTCTTTTCCAATATATATAGACAAACAAAACCAACCAAACAGTTTTCTCATCAGATGTCTTGAATGGAAGTGGTATTAGACCATTAAGTGCGATTGAAGGTTTGATGAGGTAAATTGTTGGGTATTTTATAGCTGAATGAGTTTTTCATGCTTTAGTTGAGACTGCCGGAATACACGCTGGTGATTGGAGAGCCAGATGAGAACACAGAAAAGAGAATATAAGCTGGCTGATTATGCATTGTGCCACGCTTCGAAATAGCTGCAGGCTTTTTTGATTTCATGAAGAGTTTAAATTAACATTCGCTGTGAAAAAGACAGAAGGTTTGCCTACGCTAATGCATCTATGCATGTACAGAGATGGTCATACAATTATATGATGCTCATATGTCGCCATATGCGCTTTGATCTCACAATGTACGGGTTTGTGTAAATGCACTTAAGATTCACTTGGCACATTTGCCATCTCCTGAACAGCTGTCATGTCGGTCTTCATTCTGTCTTGCGATGGTACATCACAGGGAAGGTAGTCCAAATAGAAATCAGTTCTAAGCTATGGGCAGCAGCTCAGGCTTAGAGAGCGCGTGACACACTATGATCCTTCTACAACGTAATGTAAGATTTTAGTGTAAGATGTCTTACAAGGTCTTTATGAAAAGATAATCGTAGTGATTTTCCTTGACTTGAAGGTTATTACAGATGGTGTATATATTTATTATCGACCATAACAATTTATTTTTCAGGCTCTGCCATGGATAAGTGAGGAAGTTCTAGGATAAGTGTGGAAAGCTTTTCAACCGACAACGTGCTTTACAAAAAGACCTTTAAAAGAAACATGTGTGTGCATTTGGTTATGAGTCTGTGTTTGTTATCTCAGTCAGCAGTGGAGTTTTGTTTGAAAGCTCTTCTCATCTCCCATAAGAAGTAAAGAGATAAGCATATGCCCTCTTTTATAGGCGCACGCGTGTAATATACCATGATAATTGTGATTGGATTTCCTTTTCATTATACAGAAGCCTTTTCATTAAAAGTTTCACGCCGGCATGCAAAGATTCCGAATTTTGATTTCATCTTAGTTTATCATTAACTCAAATGACTCTTTTCATATACAGGCTTGAGACAGAACAGAACCCCTGGGTGCGCCTCACATCCGCCCTGCTCGCGCACTCCTCCTCCTTCTCGGAAATCAACATCGGGGATGAGATTCTTACCCTGTGTCGCTCGCTTTACCCAAGCAGACACAAGCTCATACCACAGGTACGTCATTATCACCATACAATAAGGCCGGAGACAGAAATGTGCAAAAACCTTGAAAAGTCACTGCCTTTTTTTGTAATGTGTTATTGCGCCTTATGTGCCTCGCCGCTGTGTTGATTGTAGTGTGACATCTGTAATTTAAGTTCTTTCACGCTTCTCCTTGTAGTGCATCGGGCACATTTCCTCTCTGCTGCTGAACGCCGGGCTGAAGCTGGCCGCTCTGAAGCTGATGACGGAGAACGGCGATGAGCATCTGCACAAACTGACCCTGGATCAGATCAAAAACATCACTGATGTAAGTTTTATTTGATCTGTTTTTTATCTTTGATACCAGTCTTGATAACAGGGCCTTTCAGGTTAAAACAGAATTTAAGAAAATGTCTTGTACAGTGTTGTTTTATTCACCAAACTTACCAAAAGTTATAAAACAGGATGTGACATCACCAGCCACCCATTCCTCTAAGAATCTTTTGGTCAAGGGTACTTTCTTGTCTGCTAACCACCGCTGTCAGCAGTAATGTGGATTCAATTAAACTAAACTGACTGTTGACACCAGAAGTGACTAGGAATCAGATAGGAGCTATCAGAGCAAGCGTGCCACTGACTGTAACCTCTATCTCACACTGACTGCAGGTCAGATAAAAGCCAAGCCATCACTTAATTTATCCTCTCAGGACTGCTAGAGGGCCAGATGGATGTTGCAGGGATGTCCATGCATTAAAACCAAACACGTAGAGTCCTCCCAGAGCTCTTTGGGAAACATGATATGATGCATTTCTATTTTGGACATGCTGAAAGCAGCTAATATAAACAAATTGCTGATGTAATTCCCTGTGAACAGTCAGGGGTTAAATGCCATGCCCATACATATCAGATCTCTCTCTGTATCTCATGAGGTCACGAGTAGACTCATAATGATTCAACACATTTTAAATTTTGCCTTTGTTGTGGACACACAATAGTTTGAAAGATTTTAAATGTGTTTTGAGAGTATCTGCAATCTTATTGATAGCTGTATAGCATGATACAGAAAAATATTTAATTCTGTTCCTTATTTGAAATAGTGATGTCCTGCAAAATAGAATTTTCTTTGATCTTTTTGAAGATAAAAGGGTTTGGTGCAGTGAATGAGCATATTTTAGCTTTTACAGCTCCAAGTGTTATTTTTTTCTGAACATGCAGTCAGATCCCAAAATTTGAAAATCCAAAAACTGAACTTCCAAAATCCAAAGTCAAAAATTGGAAATCTATTGGTTCCAGTAATCCTAAAAGACATTTCATCTACTTTTATATTTAAACCATTTTTTTTAACTTTTTTTATGACTTTGACCAAATAATGAAAAAGGGCAGCTTACAGTAGCTCTGAATAGATGGGAATTCTTTCAATACCTCCAATTTACGGAATAATAAAAATGCCTAGAGAATGATTTTTCAAACTCTAGTTAAAGTGTTTCTACATTGAAATTGATAAAAAATAAAGTAGTAGCTTCTAAAGTTTTAGAATATTTTTTATTATGGTTACAGTTGCAAACTAGTTGCACCATTTTAATGAATTTTTTGAAAAATAAATAAATTACATTCAAAGTCAATTTAAAGATGCAAATAGATGCAGACTTGCAGCCGGTGATGTGAATGATGCATTTTATTCGCAAATGGCGCGAATATGTAACTAAAATATTTCAACTTGAGCTTTAAATTTTGCGTTAAAGAGCTCAGTGATTGAAGGATTTGGGACAAACTTTCTGCACGAGTAATAAAGAAAACACACATTTTGTTCATGTTTAATGTAAAGATGACATAAGCGTTTCAAAACCTTTTGTGTACAATTGAACAATATAGTATTAAATGCACGTTTGTAATGTTTGTAAAAGTATCTCAATGTTACATTCACATTCATGCATCAACTACAATACATATTGATCTTTAATCAGTATTTATGTCCCATGGGATTTGAAGCCATGACCAATTGAGCTTCAGGAACAGATTAATTTATTTGAGATTTTGTTTCGTGTGTTGATCTCAATCTTCAATCAGCAGCCCAAAGCCTAAACCACTGCACCAAACCAAGACTGCTCGCCTTAATACTGGTTGGGGTTCACTGAAAATTCATCATAGACTGAAAGCTGACTAGGGAACTGACTGGATAAGCAGTGTCTCAGAAGGATCAATTAGAGGCCACAGTCTCACTGATTCTAGATCAGATAAAGTCATGAAGCTGAAAAGAGCTTATTTAAAATGAGAGTAATCTTCTCCTGGGAAAAGCGAGATGTGCTTTTATTTCCAAATATGACTGAGAGGTGGAGACAAAGCAGAGCGAGTTTGGGGATGTTGTGGGTCAAGGCTGCATTACAAATTGTTTTGAGAATGTGTGGTTATGTCGCAGTGTTTGTATTTCTGGCACTGAACGGTACCCAGTTTTCTAATAAGTGTATCATGTTGTAATCTATCAGCTCAATCTGACTTTAGTTGTAAAGGGAGTTTGCTTTGCGAGGGCGATCCCTTCTGAATGCATATGACATTGATTTATTTAGTAACCTCCCCGCTGTACTCCATACTCAAACACACACATATACAGTTCCTCTGCTTGTGTCCTCATTTCCCCCTCCAAACTGTTGCTTACCTAAAGCGTGATATTTTGCTGCATTTTCAGAAGCTGTCATTATGTTTAGAGTGTTTTTAATTTTTTCTTCACAATAGGTCAATGCAAGGGGTCTCTCTGACAAGCTTGAAACGGCAGCTGGATATTTTTACCGGCACTTGCGTTGAACCATGTTACCGCCTGAATTATTCATTCCGAACATCGACCCCGCCGTCCCACTCGGCATCGTGTGGCGTAATGAACCCGTGATATCATTGAGAATGAGATGTATGCCATCTCAAAAGTAATCAAGTATCATTCATCTTTGACTCTTCTGAAAGTGTTTTCGGTCAGACCTCACCTCCATTTCTTGTTTCTCGTTGGTTTTCTCACCGATTATCCCTGAATAGACTCATCAGCGTTGTTCAATACCGGATGGAGAGAGCAATTACGCGCCTCTCGCTCCATCTATGTTTTTATTGGATGATGTGATTCACATTGTACCTGCTTATAATAAGCTTATGTTTTATAATAGAGTTATTGCTTTGGAATGTGAATGGCGTTGAATAAGCATGCGTTTTTATTCTGTGCGATGGGGTTGTTTTTGTCTGAGATGAGGATGTTTAATTAAGGACAACAATAAAAAAATGGGGGAATTATAAGAGCGACTGAAGGTTATTGTATTCCTTTATTTGTTTTATCGGCGGACTGTAATTTAATTTGCTCGTGTGCTGTATGAACCGGACCTGTTTATGACGACATTGTCAATGTTTTAAAACACTGGCATTTGAATGAAAGAGTTTAGAGGAAATGGATCACATGTGAAGATATAGAAACGCATGTACTGTGGATAAGCACGGCTGCAACGGTATGTTTGAAGGTGAAGATTTGACCCTACAGCAATAAACAATCAAACTCTTATTTTATTCTCTGTCAGGGTTACTTTACTGTATTGTGTGCTGAGGGTTTTGAAGACAAATAACTGGCGAAGGGGATTAATGGGGCTGTAATGTAAAAAACATGAATTGAAATGAAAGTAGAGCAGTTCTGTCCCATTTTTGATATATGGACCCTTTTTAAAGTCAGCTTTGAGTTTTTTCTCCTTCACGCATGACTGCTTTTAGCAATATCTCCCAGCGAGCATCTTGAACAGAACACTGCAGAGCACTTGTACCTTTATGTACCTTCATGATTCTCTGTGTATTACCTTTGGTTTCAAGCAATTCCTGTTTTAACAACCAATACTTTTGCCGCTATTGATTTGAGGTAAATTTGTTCATCTTTTGTTTTTTGAGAGTGCATTTACGCATTGTTCAGGATTGTTTTTTCCCCGATTGTTTCCTTTTATCAGTTTGATCCAGTCTTTTATTTGCGCCTCACTACTTCTCTAGAGCTCTATTGATCGTGTTTCATGCCAGCACATGAATTACAGTATAGATTACAAGGCGAAACTTTTTTATTGCAGATTCTTACTTGCCTGGATAACATTTTTATTTGCTACATCAAAAGCGATAAATATCTGTTTTTCAGCACCTGATATCCAAATATGTAAAGATTTGTTTGCAAGAAAGATAATTGTGTTTTGTTTATTTTACTTACTCGTGTTTTAAGTGTGTTTGCTAGATATATTTTTTATAAAAATAATAAGTTAATTATAATTTTACATTTACATTTAGCAGACGCTTTAATCTAAAGTGACTTACAAGTATTTTCAATGGACAATTACCACTGCAGAGCAAGCAGGGGTAAGATGTCTTGCTCAAGGACACTTCAGTCATTAATGCTGGCCCTGGGATTCTGTGATTAGTCTCATTTACTTATAGATTAAGTAAAATCAAAAATTGGTCCTGTTAACAGTATTTAATGAATATTAACATAATGTTTCATTTACAAGGATTAATAAATGCTGATAAACGAAATCGTTAAGTAGTTAATTTATTTACTAATGTTATCAAATAGCACTGATTATAAAGTGTTACCATTCCTTGTTTAAAACCACCAACCTGTAGTTTCATTGATATCAATGCACAAAAATGTTAATTTTAAAATAGAATAATTTTAACAACAAGAATTTTAAGCTGATTTTGCAACTCTTCATTTATGAATAATCCATCCAAATTTTTTTTATTTTGAACTGATCTTGTTCATTCCAGAGGCTTACAGTTACATTATTATGTAAAAATATCAATACATGATAATTGTTGAAGATGAAAAAAATGTGATTCTTACATACAAAATATGAATTAATAGTTTTGTCAACCTTTCAGTCTGGATTTGATTACTAGAGGAATTGCAGAATGAAACCAGGTTCAAGAAACTGAATCATACACACTCAAGACTGAATCAGCTGCACGTGGCATTGTTTACATCCTCTAGTTTTTTCCCACCTTCTCTGATTTGTATTTAATGAGATTGTTGTTGAACTGCAACATGTGGGCGTGCTAGTGTATACAATAACATGTGGTTATTTATTTTCCTACCCTCTCTTTTTTTATTCGGTAATAATACAATTTCTCTGAAACCAGGACTGCAGAACCCCAGTAGCGGATTGGACTCGTTCTCCGTCCCGCTTTCCATCGCTCCAAAACAGCTTTATGATTTAAATGATAAAAGAAAAGCCATGCATGCATCATTTATGAGACGGCAAACACCCTCAGTCATTCCAATTAAACCCACGCAACTGAGAACCTAAAAAAATAGGAGACTGAGTAAAAAACATACATTTTTAATAAGCGCTTCCTGCTTTCCACGCGTGCACCGGCGGAGATTAGGGAACATTATGTAGATTTGTAAATAGACTGTGTTAGTGCAGATTGCTGGTATATTTGTGTGTGTTTGGACAGACCAAATGTCCCCACAAGGATAGTAAAGCCTGAATCAGCTGTGGAGTCTGGTCAATGGCCCCCATAAGGAAAATGTGTTAATGAACATTCTCATCTTAATGGAAATTTAAAAATGGAGATGAAAACTACTACCAGCTGAATATAAAAGTAATAGAGGTAAATGGAAAGTTTCAATCGTTGTACAGCATATAAATATTAATGTGTGTTTATGCACACATATATGCTTGTGTTTAGTTCAACATACAGATAGAGATTGATTCACATCACACACACACTTGGATGTACAAGACCACAACACCCTGCCGAGCTGGGGGACTTTTACTGCTGATCAATGCTTTTAGCTTTATTCTGAATTTTATACGATTATGATCTGAAATATTTATAGTTGTTGTGGGTGTCTGAGTACGTTTCAGAGTTTGTTCAAAGCTGTTCATTAACCTCACCGCTGGGACCTTTAAAGGACATTTCTCCATTGAAAACCCATTTTAGTTTCAGTTGTTGCCAGGCATTGATCATTTTGAACCACAGGTTGTTATGACCAATATATCTAGACACAACCAAATATTGTTTGTTCAGCCTAGCAAGTTCATTTCTGGCATGTTATATGTATAAAATAAAATATATGTAGACGTATTTTCTCTCTCAGTCTGTCTCCTCTCTCCCTCCTGTCTCCCTCATCCAAAAACAAACACATACAGTACAGACAGGAAGTTACTATCTTTATCATATGTGAACGTGTTGCAGGATGAGCGGAGACAGATAAACTTGGTGGGGTTGTCAAAGTTTGAGTTGGTTTATTTTATATTCTGAAATTGTATTCAGTGGGGTATCACTGGGGTATCGGGGGTTACCAACTGGTGGTCCACAGTGGGACTCCAGGGGGCCACCGATTAATGGGATGAAAGAAATAAAATAGCCCTAAAATAGTTATATAGGGTTAAGTTCAACCACAGTTTAACTGTTGAAGTTCTTTTTAATGGCTGGTATGCATGTACATATGACTACCAATATACAATTCCAGGATATACTTTAAAAGTTTACTTACTGGTTATATGTATCCACATAGTAGAATAATACTATCAAACTCATGAAATAAACCAAAGTCAACGATGGAATTTATTATTTACAAATATTTACGTTTATGTTAAAGGATGTCACATCACACAGGACGTCTTGTCACCTTTTGTTTGATTTTGAAGAACTTTTAATTTTTTTAATATACTCAATAGTTATCCTAAAATAAAATGATAGTCCACCCAAATAAGACACTTCTGCCATTAATTTCTTGCCTTAAGGTTCTTTCAAACCTTAAATGCATTCCTTTGCATTGGAAAAGAAAAGATATTTAGAAGGATATTAGCAACTGAGATTTCTGGGGCAACATTGACTACCCTACCATAGTAGAAACAGAGGAGATAAAACAGTTCTGACTACCATTTATTTTTTTCTACTTTTTTTAGTCAATGCTACCCCAGTAATTACCGTTTCAAACATTCTTCTCAATATCTTTGTGGTCAGCTGAATGAAATTAAAATAGGTGTTGAACAACAAGAGCGTGATTCATTTATGACAGAACTTTTATTTTTGAGACCACTTTAGGCATCTTCTTGAGGTCTGATACACATCCTATTTCTTCACATACTCCGGCCCATGAATATCGCAAAATTTCAGGCGTTTGATTCCATCTGAATGCGTCTCTTTATTTCTTTCTCTCTCTTTGCTATGCTGTCCATCAGCCGAGAGGAATTTCACAGATCTGCTCTCCGTCTGACACACACTCATTGTTATGCCAAGAGCTCACGGCTGGCCTTTATTCCATAAGCATCCATTGCTTTTCTCTCTCTTCTTACTTTAGGGTTCACAGACCTGAACAAGCAGTCATCAATGAGGTGATGAGATCTAACTGAAGTGTGCTTTAGAGTATATGTGCAAATGTCAGTAGGCTTCTCTTACAGTACGTATATGTGAGCATATAATCGAATTCCATTTGCATCTATTCACTATCTCTCTCATTTTAATCTTTCTCTCTGGAATGATCAGAAATGGAGTTTCAATCGGGAGAACGAGGCGATGAGCCATATATCTTAACAGCGTTTTATTGCTCTTTCATATTCACATCTTTATTCTGAGAAATGAAGAAGAAATGGAACGATTGCTCAGGAGACGCATGGGTTTTATCATTGGTGTGCGTGGAGGCATCACAAGACCGGTGCCAACTCTCTTTCTTTCACTCTGTTGCAGTTTAAAGATGCTTTATTGGCATGACAAATATTTGTGCATTCTTATTGCTCAAGTCTCTCTCTCTCTCTCTCTCTCTCTCTCTCTCTCTCTCTCTCTCTCTCTCTCTCTCTCTCTCTCTCTCTCTCTCTCTCTCTCTCTCTCTCTCTCTCTCTCTCTCTCTCTCTCTCTCTCTCTCTCTCTCTCTCTCTCTCTCTCTCTCTCTCTCTCTCTCTCTCTCTCTCTCTCTCTCTCTCTCTCTCACACACACACATTCTCTCTTTCTTTCAAGCTGTTTTTCTTTCTTTTTGTTTTCCCTTCTCCTTATGAAGTGGTTTCTACAGTTGGCCGATCTTTCTTCACAGTTCAGCGCTCGACATTTTAGCTCCGACTGTCTTCATGCTTCTCCATTTCTCCTTCATCTTCGGTTATTTTCTCTCCCTCTCTTCCATCCTCCTCCGTCGATTTTTCTCACATGCTCTTTTTCGTTCTCTTTAGGCACTCTCTCTCTCTCACATCACACTTGCTGCACCTCAACCTTTCCTCTCCATCTGGACTTTAAAGGCTTTGCTGAAAAAATAAGAGAGAAGAAACAACTCGAGGGTTAGAGAAAGTCACTGTCACATTACAATTTAAATGAAGAGACTTGATTTTTATTTAAGCAACATCAACAGCTGTGATATAAGCGATTGATTGTTTTCTTATTGCTGTGCGCACAGTGGGTACCTGTTGCACAGGTGCATGCTGGGTAAAGTGCAACTTTGAGTCTGAATGAAGCGTGATTGTTGTGTGCATGTGTACACAAGACGTCTCACAGCTATTTTGTTTGTTCTTTGAGCTTGTGCATTTTTAAATGGAGGTAACAGCCGGCATGGATAGTTGATACATCATCTTTGGCTTATTTGTGTGAGGGAAGTCAAACAGAGTTTCAAATTGTTTGGACTGTTTCCAGAAAGACACTTGTGTATAACAGTTCCATCAGGTGTTGAAAATTTTCCAATGAGGGAAATGTATTGACTTTAGTGTTCTTAAGATATAATAAAATGGGCCTCATTTCAATGCTCCAAACTTTGTTTCTCTTAATATTTTTATCCATACATTATTAAATAGTGATCATTTGCAGTGCCTTGTAATTGTCATTATATTTAATAATTTTGTTTTCTAAAATTTAATTTAGTCATGTAATAACATGCTATAGTTTTTTTTTTATTATACCACACTTTACTATAGTAAATTCTACAATGCCCTATACAACAGTAAATAGTTAATATTGTACAGTAGCTTATAGAATAATTTCTGTGGTAATTAAATAAACATTATATTTTAATATTTACTATAGCCAGTTTTAAAAACACTACCATGTCAAGGACTGTTACCATGTTCTACCATTGTAAATAATATATATAGGGCCTACTACTATAATTGCTGTAGTAGTGATTTGATAAAACTATGTTTTTAAATGTATTTTATTCCGGTTAAAAAAACCTAAAGTTTCTATTAAATTTACCAGTTCGCAAATACTATGATATAATTTAGCATAGTCAATACAATATGTGCACTCAAGTATAGTATAATTACTATAGTAACTTGATAAACCTTTAATGTTCTAAAAATCATTTAGTCCCGATCAAACCCACCAACATATCTAGTCATTTTACTACAGTTTACTAAATACTTTACTATAGTCTACTATACTAAAGTAAATACTTTATCCCAGTGTACTATAATTATCGTATTAAGGTGATAAACCTTTGTTATTGAAATCAGCTTCAAAAACACTATAGTGTCTAGTTATTTATAATATAAATACCATTCTGTTGTATACTAAAGTAATTGGATAAACTTTCATATGTTTTACTATTACTGTAGTCAAGTTCCAAATAAAAAAGGACCATGTCATTTTACCACAGTTTTCAATGCTAATGGTCCACCTCAGATCAGTGTTGAGGTAGTCAGCGGACAGCGATGAAGATGTCATGTGCATATACAGTGAGGTCAATAAGTACTTCATCACCCTGTGATTTTGCAAGAAATCATGTAGGGGTCTAGAATTTTCAGCACAGGTGCATTTCTACTGTTAGAGACAGAATCTAAAAAGAAAAATCACATTGTATGATTTTTTTTAACAATTTATTTTGTGAATTACTGTATCAAATAAGTAATTGATCAATTGAATAAAAAAAATATTTTTTACAGAAGCCTTTGTTAACCATTACAGAGGTCAGACAGTTCCTGTAGTTCTTCACCAGGTTTGCCACCACTGCAGGAGGGATTTTGGCCCTCTCCTCCATACAGATCTTCTCTGGATCCTTTCAAACTAAATATACACCAGGGAAGTTTCATAATGTAAAATGTGTAGCATCCATGTAAGTTTTGAGAACTCTCAAAGATCTGTCCACTGTAGCTGTTTTGAAGGGTTTGCACATGTATGTCCGAGATTGACTGTCACAGAATCTGCCACAATCAGAATTGAATGCCATGAGTAAATGAAGTACGGCTTAGATCAGAACTATGTAGTCATTCCTCTTTATAAAGCTTCTATTAACCAGTTTCTTTGTTGCTCTATCTCTTCCTTAAGGACAACATTTGAAGTTATTGGTACCAAAAGTGTCAAAGCCGCGTGTAAACATATATGTGAAGGTTTGTGTACTCAAACAAAAAAAACCAGTGAGTATGTAGTCAATACAGTATATAAAAACTCAGTTTGGTTGTTTTATATCGGCTATTAACTCTGTGTCACATTTAATACGAAGACCAACGCGCACGCACGATAGAAGGGCATCATATCTTCTGGCGTGGGCTCGCCTTTAATCAAATTTAGCACATAATTGATTTTACACTGTGCTGACTGCTACAGTAGCTCGCCTATGTGTTCTTCACCTCTAAAGCCAGCAGATGAATAATTTATTGGGAAAAGAAGAGAGCGTTGCCGGGGAGACAAGGTGCTCCCGGTCCCTCTGAGCGGGCCGGGTCACAGAAGGGTGGGACATCTCTGTGTCCAGGCTCATTTATATTGTACGTGACCTCTTTCCGGCATGCAAGTGCAACATGGCCACTAAATAAAACACACGTTGATAAACAGAAAACAGAGAGCCCTGGGGAAAAGCAGGCTGTCCGTATAAGCTGTGTTCTGGAGAAGGCGATTCAGTTTGCATGTGACTTACTGGTTTATGAAATGACGTGATGCATGGAACTAAACACATGGGTTGCGATCACACTGGGAGTTTAAACATTTCTCAGCTGTCAATTAAATATGTGATGTAAATGTTTGTAAGGTATTGTGTTTATTAAACAGACTTTTTTTCTCTCTGTCTGTGTAGGTCACTGAAGATGTGTGTGACCCTGAGCTTCTGTCTCTGCTGTTGAATGCTGGGATGTTGATCAGTTGTGTGGACACAGCTCTGTATTCTCCTCTCATCTCTTACATGCTGGCTCACGGGGATTGGGATGTGGAGAAAGCCGCCCGAGAGCTCCACCAGGCAGGTCACAGCGCCCAGGCCGGCTCCCTACTCCTGTCCTATAGAGGATCCCACCCAGGGGTGTTCACCTTCAACAGCGCCCTCGCCGTCATTCGAAAATGGCTTTAGAAAAGGGATTGTGGGTGATTTTGAGTGTGTCTTAGAATCAGAAGATAGAGGAAGGATGTGAACATGAAGAAGGTATAAGATGTCGTCATTCGTTATTAAACCAAGCTACAACGTATCGAACTTTGCTTGTACAGGACTTCTAGTGGGCATCAAATCACTTTCCTCTTTTCACCCCCCTCTCCCCTTTCCAGAATAAAGCCTGGTGACATGGGTGTAATTACATTACATCGGCTGTTTGGTCACGCTAGCCTGCGCTTATAATCATTACAGGGACAGAGTCGGAATTGAAAAAGCGTGCATATACGTGGGACTGACTTCATGGCTGATCGTTCCACGCAACTTTGACTCTTTCCCTTTTCTAGGGTTATTAATTATTTTTGAAGAAAATAGATTAGGCCTTTGGGCCTCATGTGCACAATTCTTTAAACACACAGGCGGACGGATACTCTACACAGTGAGTCGTGTAATTCAGCAGTAATGTGAGTTGTGTGCGCAGTTTTGGGAAATTGTTCATCAGAATTCAATAAATGGATCACATTTAAAACTTATGGAATATGTGTTCTACTCCATTATAGGTTTATTATGTTTTGGTGTAGTCCACTTTTTGAGTTGGGATGTATTTAAAAGCAGGTATTTTATGATTTGAAAATTCCTTCTTTGGTTTTTGGTCTCTTCAACAAGAAGATAATATACGTCCAAAGTTAAAAAACACTCATGTATTCTAATAATATGAATTTAATATCACCTTACTATTTACTGATTCTCAAATGATTCTTTCAGCGATTCATTTTTCTAATCCCCTCTGCTGTGTTCTTATTGGTCAAACAGCCTTGTAAACTGTAATTGGTCTATTGTGTTCAGCGCATTTTACAAATGGTTTTCGCAAGCAGTCCAAACAAAACAGTTGGTGGGCATATGTTACTTGTAAAGCAAACAAGTCATGTGATTTAGAGTCCACTCGTTTTTCCAAGTAAATAACAAATATTCAGTATGCATGAATGTTGTTTTCAAGACATCACAATAGCAGATTTTTAAAGACACAGTTAACCCAAAAATTTTAATTTTTTTGTTTGGACAAACATAGAGAAAGATGTTTAGAGTTCCCAGACTCTATTGACTACCATTGTAGGAAAATGAAAAATATTATTTCTTTCAAAATATTTTTATTTTGCATCAATAGAACAGAAAAATATAAAGTAGTTTTTTTTCGGGGTCTAAGAACTGTAACTGTTAAAAGCATTCTTCTGAGTACTGTTTCCCTGTGTTCATCAGAACAAAGAAATTTATACAGATTTTGAATGACTCAAATGTGAATAAAGGATAAAAGTATCTTAACTTTTGGTTGAACTTTCACTTTAAGACTTTTTTTAAAAAATATACCATATCCATGAAAAATTAAGTTTTAAAACCAACTAAGAAATCAAAAATCCAATAGACTTGCCATGAGCTAGAATCATATTTAGATTTGACTTGGGGACCACTGCAGCACAGACTATCTGCATTCAATTTTTCTTATTAAAATGTAGTTAAAGACACTTGTGCTGAGTTTCTAAAAACTTCAGTGTGCTTTTCTTTATCTGCAAGCTGTAAATTAAAGTCTCACCTCCCCAGAGATTCTCTGTCAAGGGAGAAAGATACAACACATGTCCTGATTAGCAAATGCATAATAGCACAAACATCAGCAAAGTCATTATCTCTTCTTATTGTGACTCATAATTATAACTGATATTGTTTCTGTAATGACTACCGTTGTCTTTGAGTTATAGCTCAGAGTAATTGCCTGTACCAAATGTGCGGGATGACATTGGTGGAATGTGTTGGCATATGTCCCGTGAGGAGGCTGATCCAGAAAAATTGTGTATTTTAAAAACAAAGAACATTTGTGTCGATAATTACATGCTTACAGTTCTACAATGACCACTATATCAGGAACATTTTATTTATATCATGCACTTCTTTCTGTGTTAGACATCAGGGACATGTTTGTGTTCCAAATACCCATCAACAGCTGTGCTTTATGAGAATCTTCTTAAAGTGATAAAACATCCAAAAGTCATCCTCGTCATTTCAAACCCACCCATTCACTTGCATCAGTTTTGTTTCCATACGATAAAAGTGAAAAGGGGCCACCCCTGTTCTGTTACCAACATTCTTCAAAATATCTTCTGTTGTTGGAGAAAGAATGCATCACACACACAAAGGTTTAAAAGATCAAGAGGCTGAGTAAATGATGTCACCATTTAGTAACACTATGTGAACTAATACTTGCAATGGCTAAATTATTCTTGAGCATTTTAGGGAACTCTGCAATCCTCCTTCAGTAAAAAAGGCCTCACACACAGATTCGTACAAACAGAGCACTGTGCCCTGTAGACTCTATTACACATCAGCAAATAAAAACCATGGAGGTAGAACCGAGGCTGTGATTGTGTCCTTCAGAATAGGTTTTTGCGTCATTATTCTCTATGGCATATGCATGTATGTTCTTTTGGAGATAATAATTACACCATAGCTTACAGGTACCCTGTACCTCATCGTTAGGCGGCTGTCAACATTCTTGACAGCGAGAGGCAGCGTTCATTAATTTGGCACACTTATACGGCGGGTAATGATAATAACAGCCGATGAAGCTGACAGCCATGTTTTGCATAAATATGAGATTGCCGGTGACTTAAAGTCCCAACAGAGGTGATTGAATAATAAGCGGCAATTGAACGCATTTGCTGGCTGGAAACCACTTTTTTGGTTTATGAGAGCTATGTAGAAGACTTTCTGAGTGCAGTTTATTTTACAGATGTGAGTTTATTTTTACCTTTTTGTGCTGTAGTGCCTGTCATTGGTTCCAAATAGTACTATAATCAAGTATGATGTAGCAAATCTTCGAACCAATATCTATCTATTTCACTGCCTGGATATTCACCCTAAATGCACAAGGTCGTTTTTGTATTAATCTCGAGATTATTGAGGATTGTTTAGTAAAAATTACAAGATAACCTCTTGAGTACTATTTAAACCATTTAGTAAATTGAAGGCAATGTGACTAATACCACCCACAATACATTGCGAGAGGCCGGAGTTTGGTGACACTTTACTGTATTAATATAATTAAATATCGGATGGATGTTTTGCTGAATTAATTTACGTGGGTATACTGTAAACTTTAAATAATGAATAAAATATATTTAAATGAAAACAAAAGCTGTATTTTGATGTTTGTGACTAGGAACGATTGCAAACCACCGCAACGATGGCACCTTCCATTTTCCATAGGCCCATTTTACTTCTCCGGAGACGCTAAGCCGCACTTCTCCAAGAATGGGCCACAAGCGCTGTGATTCGTTTACTTGAATACCTTCCCTAATGGCAGATATATAGTTCACCGTTGGTCCTATGCCGTAACCTATACAGAGACCCGTAACCTAGGCAAAACCTGACGCGCATCTCTCCAAGAATGTCTGCAAGAATGTCTGTTTTTCTAAATATTCTAACATTTTCTCAACTTAAAAACTAGCTTCCACACATTGGCTTTGTGTGATGTGGTCTTTGACGGAGAGATTAGTTTATCTTCAGAATAATCTGCACACAATATTCTTCTTTAATTGCCTTATTCGTTTACAACCAAACACGTGAATTTACAGACTATTATTCACGCCCCAGGTGATAAGAAGGATTAAATGGAGCTTTTTAGAAATACGGAGAAGCCAAGAATGTTACTAATGCGATGGGCCGGCGAAAAAGGTTATCTCTCATTTTCGAACAATCCATTTACATCCTCACTACAGGCTGTGCATTTAACAAGAAACAATCCTTGACAGCAAGTAAAGAGAAACTGACAACTCGCATTTAATGAAGAATACCTCAACATTTGTGCAAATTCCTCGATACAGCTTTAAACACCTGCAAACCATAGTTTACCTCCGTATGTCTTTACAAGGTGTGTTTACATCCCTTTTACACACATTCCCTATCAGACGGTCGACCCCCTCCAGAGAAAAAGAAAGAGAGAAATGAAAGATTGAACATTGTTGCACTAGAGAACAGGGGAAGAGAGATGAGAGAGACGAAGATAAGGGCGAGAGAGAGAGAAGGAGAAAGGACTCGGGGGATGAGAGGGAAACCACTTGACAAGACATGAAACAGTGGAGATTAGAGAGTCTGAGAGACAGAGCACAGCAGGTCTTCAAAAGCTAATACACACACATAGAACGTCACACAAGCACAACCCGGTGAGATACCTTTGCTTGTAGAGTTCAGTGTGCTTTCTTTGCAGATTATACTCACAGCAGCCGTTTACTTTTCTTTTAAAAGAGAGTCTTTTGCATTATGTATTGGCATTCTTACTGCAGCCCTAACAGCCACTGCGTTCTGGGTTCTTCATTATTTAGTCATTCATAACGGTCATTGCAGAAAGCATCATAGTACACAAAGGTACATTAATCAAAACAATTCACAGAAATAACTTGAAATTGTCACTGGTTCTACTTTTTTTACTTGATAATACATATATATCTGGCAGACACTGCTCATCTGCAATATATCGTAGAGACGTTTGCTGTCAGATGTTATTGTCATCTTGACCTTGAGAAGATGTCTGTAAGATGTTTATGATTTAGAATGGATGTACAAGCTCTTTCTATGATGATAAGCAGGGGAGTTTACACAGCCGATGTGTTCCATATCTTCTGAAGACATCTTACAGGTAGTTTTATTCATATCTTGATTTTGCTTTCATTTTCATATTTTTACAACATTTTAGAAAATGGCTCTTTGTGGTGTTTTATATTGCTTTTATTTTTTTCAGAATAATAAATTATTTCAATATAAAAGTATTTTGAGATCATTGCTTTTTGATATTTCTATTACATTTTTGGAGGATCTATTGATATAAATGCATTATGACATGCATAACTATCTCTTAAGAGGTGTATAAAGACCTTACAATATGAACTGTTTTTATTATCTTAAAATGATCCGTTTACTCTACATCTTGTTAACCTACATTCACAGTACCTTTATTTTACAGAATTGAAAAAAATACAGATATAAACTGCAATTTTCTATGGTGCCTCACCTTCAATAATATCACGGTTTTTACTGGAGTTTGTTTGCAGTGTATCAGTAAACCTTTTTATATATTCAAAGCTACAGATGGTATAAAAAAACTTAAAATGTGCTTGCAGAACTACAAGATGTACAAGAATGTGCATGATATTGTGTACTATAACCAGAAACCCAGAAATCATGAGACAATCCTGTTTAGTGCAACTTTTTTCCGACTTTGCTTTTCTGGCTGTCCAGGTACTTTCAGCTACGACTGAATATCTGATCAGTTGCCATGGCTACACATTTTTTTAACTGCAAGTGCCAGTTCGAGAGATGTGAAGTGATTCCCAGTGCTGCCATTAGAGTGACCAGTTGCGGTACGTGTGAGCGTGTGAGCGTGTTTTCATGCACGCTGGTTTGTGTCAGTGTGTACCAGGTTTCTATGGCAGCCAAAGCAGGTGTCATCTTGTTATCACCGCTCAGTCTTATCCCTGATGACCCGGAGGCTGCGAGAAACAGCAAGCTATCTAAATCCACTTGTCAAAATGCACAAAAGTGACTTTCGTCTTGCACGGCCACAGCCATGTGCGCAGTAGACAGCATGGTAGAGAAAGTTAAATGCCACAAATGAGGAAGAGCTTTGTAACAGAAAGAGCAAAGGTGTACTGCGATTTGAAAGAGATATGGCGGCTTCCGGCTTTAAAGCAAAGTTCGGAAATGAAGCGTGAGAGCCGAGGGTAATTAAAGCTGCTGGGAAAGAGAGAAAGAGAGAGACATGAAAGAATGTGATGGGATCTCTGAATTTGTAAGTAAGTGATCCTGGGGTGAGCTTGTTGTGTTAACATCTGCCCCATCACTGCTGACACTTACAAACAGACAGACAGGTTTGGTGGTGTAAGACTATTTCAATCTGTTGTCAGGGTATCTGAGTTTATAACCTCCACCTCTTATCTGCTGATGAACATTGCTTTGGGGTTGTAATGTCAAGACTATAATAAATTGAAACCTCGGGAATAAACAAGAATCACTTGTTCATAACAACTGACTCATTTTTCAAATGCTGCAATCCAAATCTAAACACACACAATTAATCACAAGGAGACAACAGTTTCACAATTATTGGAACTCGAGTTTTTCGCTATAGGCACGTACAGAAGTAATTACTTACAGGTATTTGATATGTGTGAGAGAGATTAAAAACATTGTATTATAGGTGTGTGTCAATGTGAGTCTGTGCTTTTGTGATTGTGTTCTTGCACCAATTAAGTGCTAAAATAGTCACTCTTAAAAGAGTGAGAAGAAGACTTCACACTACAGTCAATGAAGATTTATAAACAAGCTCTCTAATGCTTCAGGGTAACAAACCCTATTCCCTACACTTTTTTTTGGGCACATGATGTGTAAAGAAAGACAATGAAATGTTAATATGGCAAGGATGACTTTGAAACACTGATGTAACTTCTTCTGGCTTTACATAAAGTCATTTTCAGTATGTGTGGGGTTTGATACACTATGCATTTAGATACATTTATGCATTTGGCAGACGCATAACAACTTGCTATACGTAATAAGTTTTACACTTTTTTTGATTCCCTGGGATCATATCCACGATCTAACCGCGGAGCTGCAGGGCAGCATATATTGAGGTAGTACATGTTTGATATGGATGCAATTTATGTAGCTACAGAACATGTGGCAGTTGTCACATGTTTGGTTGATTTTATCGATTTGAGTACACTTTTCAAATTTACTTCTTATTTAAATAAAATTACAATAAATTAAACCTAACATATTTATGATAGATGTTTTTTTATTAGACACAGATGCAGAGGTTAACTTCCGGTCTGTGTTTGTTTAATGATCTGTTTAATGACGTCTTTTGCAGAAATAATCCAAATGAACGGCATACATCCATAGTAAGTTTGTATATGTTTGGCTACGAAGTGTGGATTCTAGAAGGAAACCCGAGATTTTGTGCTCCTCCTTTTAACAGAAATCCTTCATACACACACACAAATAAGAGCCGTTCGTTCACCGTTGGCTCAGTTTCATTGTCGTTGAAAAGTTACTGTGAGATTTGGGCTGACTCAGAGTGGACTCACAGATTGAATGAATTAAATTTGATCAGTTAGACAGCAGCCAGCTCTTCTCACGTGGTGAAGTAAAAGAAGTCCTTAACCAGCAGATATGGGCAGATGGACGCTTTATGTGTGTTTGTGTGGGAGAAACAGTTTTTCTGCGTGTTTGCCTCCGTTAATGTAATGTAAGACAATATTTACCTCGGAATTAGTCAAGGATTGGCTGGGGGATTCCGCTGGTATGGTATCTGAATGACTAATATAAAAGCTATTTCTCACTCCGGATCCAGATTTCACGCAGTGTGCCTGTGTTCTGGGCCAAATTGGCTTTTTAATAAATTGCAGCAGGAAAATTCTCTGAGCAGATAATTATCCACGTCTGAAATGTAAAGCGGCGAAAAGGCTTCTGAAATTTGCTTGTGGAATAAAGGCTTAAATGTTCTTCAAAGACAGGTAATATCCTGAGAATTGAAAGATGGCAGCAGAAGTGAAATGATTTAAAAAATATATTTAAAAGGGTTTATTAGGGATTTAATAGAAAAACGCATTTATTAATTATTGACTGTGGTGATGGAAGTAATAGATATATTTAACTAGATGACACATTATATAAACACACGTTTATATTGGCGCTATACACAGTTCGCCATATTGGAATATTTCAGGCCGCGCTCTGTGAACTCCGTGTTGCCTATTCTGCGGTTTTCCTGTAAAATTAAGCTACTTTTAAACTTTTGTTGTTTTATTGCATATGAAAAATTTAGGGATTTTGGTATTGTCAACCTTAAGATGATATATTTATGAAAGTTTCTGTTTTTGAACTGGGTACATTAAACCTGTACAAAATGTGTTTAAAAAAACAATAAGTGTGTTTGCGCTGTAGTGATGGGCAACTTAACAATAAATGTTTGACATGCTGTCTAGTAATAGTTGATTTTGTTACAAAGATCTGGCAACCATGCCAAGATGACCTGTTAACACAAAAGAAAGATGACTTCTTGTTTGCATTGCACCCATAGTTATATAAATCATTGTGTCTCTTTTCAACTTTCCCAGTTTCAGTGTGTAGCCTCGTTCACATACTTCACACTTGGCGTCTCTCTTGGTGTGTGTGTGTGTGTGTGCGTGCGTGCGTGCGTGCGTGCGTGCGTGCGTGTGTGTGTGTATTCGCTATAGTGATGGGGAACTTTATAATGTAAACTTGATAAATGATTGAAATGATGGCTAGAAATCATTGATTTTGTTATGCAGATCTGGCAACCCTGCCAAGACGATTTGTTAACACTCACACACAAGTAAAGCTGACTTTTTGTTTGCATTGCAATCATAGTTATAAATAACATTATATGCTGTTTTATTAACGTTTGGTAAATGAATACGTTGCAACAATTAATTCAATTCTGTTCCCTTTGGTTTTACTGTTGCTTTACAGTGTTATAGCATATAAGCAGTGACATCAGTGGGCCATTCCAATATGGCGACAAATGTACGTATCTAGAATGCTGAAATGTGGCATCCAGTTACACAGTAAAAACTATTTCATGTGGTTTAGTAAATATCTTAAAAATAAACAGTTGTTGTAACTTGAAGTGCATCTTAGATATTAATAAACACATTAATAATTGTATTCTTTGGCACCTCAACTGTACATCAATTCAATTAAATGTTCAAATAGCGCATTTTTTGTTTTATCATGTCTGAAAAACACTCGTATTTAGTTCCTCACTCTTTAGTGGCCTCCCAGTGGACTCAATATAGTCTATTGTTATCGGTCAACTCAGCTTTCAGTTAATGAATCAGCACCAATGATGGGACGACATGATGTGAATTCAGTTTCTTCCTCGACAAGTCTCAGACATACAACACGGAAGTTAACTGGATACCTTTGATGTAATCCAATCTTTTAAACATGATTACTCGCATTATCATGAATTTTGGGATTTGTAACTTCACGATTGTTTGCAGGTACACACGCATAAACACACGTTATGGAAATGTTAAAGTAATGAGGTTTATAATCTGATCGACTCTTTAATAAAAATTTAAAACATTTAATAGACCTGTAATTTTTCTACATTTTGAAATAATTTTTATCTTTACATAAAGAAATAATGTAATTATTTAAAAAATATATATTTGTAATATTCACCTTGTATTTCTGGTGAATTCTACTAGAAATATTTGAGTCACTAGTAGATTAACTTATTTTCTTACTTGTAAAAAATAAAACGGTACCCTTAATTAATTTCAAAGCTTTAAAGTTTCCTTTTTCCATAAAAACACATTTAACTTGTTTCGAGTGGATATACATTATATGGCCAAAAGTGTTCGCTCACCCATCCAAATAATCAAAATTGGGCGTTTCAATCACTCTGAATGCTTCAACATAGCAAGACATTTTGGACTATTCCATGCTCTCAACTTTGTAGGAACAGTTACGAGCTGACCCCTTCCTCTTCCAACATGACGGTGCACAAAATAAGGTCCATAAAGACATGGATGACAGAGTCTGGTGTGCTGAACTTGACTGGCCTGACCTCAACCCGATAGATCACCTTTGGGATGAATTATAGCAGAGACTGAGAGTCAGGCATTCTCGTCCAACATCAGTGTGTGATCACAAATGCTCTTTTTGAAGAATGGTAAAAATTTCCATAAACACACTCCTAAACCTTGTGGACAGTCTTCCCAGAAGAGTCGAAGCTGTTACAGCAGCAAAGGTTGGACCAACATCATATTAAACCCTATGGATTAGGAATAGGATGTCACTTAAGTTCATATGCAAGTCGATGCAGGTAAGCGAATCAATTTGGCAGTATAGTGTAAACATGATGGACGTGCTTTCTGGTTTTGCACACAGAAGTGCATCTCTGCTGTACTCTGTACAAAACTATACAAATAAATGCAGTTAATTTAAAAGCCGCGTCGTTCAGGAATGCCACGCTGGCTGTCAGTTGACCTTCTTGGGAAGACCTGTTGAGAATTATGGAAAGTCATGGCTGGAGGCATCTAATCAAAGCCTGCATTAGACACATGATGACAGAAAGGCAACGGGGACTTGTGACATTTCTGTCTTATTGCACATGAAGTAATTGTGCCGTTATATTAAGGGAAGGGCTGAGGTGATGCACGGTGACAAAAGATGTGACATTTCTCAAGCTATATTGCTTTTGTCACGCTTGTACCGTGTTGCCACATTTAGGAGCGTGTCATTAATTGGATCTGGCCATTCCCCCGCCTTCGTAAACAAAGGCGGGGGAAGCGCGGAGGTCTACGAGCTAAGCTAAAGGCTACACCATTCCGGCTCTCTTTACCCAGCATTTTCCTCGCTAATGTGCGGTCACTGGTGAACAAAATGGATGAATTACGACTTCGTATCACCGACAGTAAGAGACTTTTCGACTGTAATGTCATGGTTTTCACAGAAACATGGCTACACAGCGGAATACCCAACAATGCTGTTGAACTAGCCGGGCGCTACATGCTACGGGCAGATAGAACAGCAGAGGACTCCGGCAAGACAAGAGGCGGTGGATTGTGCATTTACATCAACAAAGCTTGGTGTACGAACACTGTCACTGTTGGGAGTCACTGCTCAGCTAACCTGGAGTTTCTCATGGTTAAGTGTAGACCTTTCTATCTGCCTCGGGAGTTCACTTCAACCATAATAACAGCAGTCTACATTCCACCGGATGCTAATGCCAAGCTTGCATTGAAAGAACTTCATGCAGCCATTAGTAAACAACAGACTGCTCACCCGGAAGCTGCTTTTATTGTTGCAGGGGATTTTAATCACTGCAGACTGAAAACAGTGCTACCAAAATTCCACCAGCATGTTTCCTGCCATACCAGAGGAGACAAAACTTTGGATAATGTTTACACAAACATTGATGGAGCTTACACAGCGACCACCCTCCCCCACCTCGGACAGTCTGATCACCTTTCATTGTTTCTCTCACCCAAGTATTCACCCCTCATCAACCGTGTGAAGCCAT
Source organism: Triplophysa yarkandensis (assembly GCA_033220385.1). Classification (NCBI taxonomy): domain Eukaryota; kingdom Metazoa; phylum Chordata; class Actinopteri; order Cypriniformes; family Nemacheilidae; genus Triplophysa; species Triplophysa yarkandensis. Next base: position 16,293,450 of record CM065658.1, on the reverse strand, counting down.
CAGTGAGGACCATCAAAGTTTGGCCTACTGAAGCAGACTCTCTACTTCAGGACAGATTCCAACACACGGACTGGAGTATGTTTGCTTCTCAGGCTGCCGGTGGCTCTCATACGGACATTGACACTTATACCTCCTCCGTACTGGATTACATCAACAACACCATTGATGATGTAACCACAGAAAAACAAATAACAACATACCCTAATCAGAAGCCTTGGATGAACAAGGAGGTGCGACTTCTGCTGAAAGCCCGCGACATCGCCTTCAGGTCAGATGACACCCAGGCCTACAGTACATCCAGGGCTAACCTGAAGAAGGGCATCAAGAAGGCCAAGTACTGTTACAAGCTGAAAGTGGAGGAACACTTTTCTAACTCCGACCCTCGAAGCATGTGGCAGGGCATCCAGGCCATCACCAGCTACAAATCTAGCAACACCACCACAACGGTCACGGACATCTCCTTTCTTAACGAGCTAAATGACTTTTATGCTCGTTTCAACAACGACAGCAAGGAGACAGCCACCAAAATCATACCCTCAGCAGACCACCAACCTCTCAAACTCACCTTCACAGAGGTGCACACTTCACTCAGCCGGGTCAATGCACGCAAAGCTGCCGGCCCAGATGGTATTCCTGGACGTGTGCTTAGGGCATGTGCGGAGCAGCTTGCTGGGGTCTTCACAGACATTTTCAATCTGTCCCTCAACCAAGCAACTGTGCCAACATGCTTCAAGTCCACATCCATCGTACCTGTGCCGAAACACTCCTCCCCAATGTGCCTGAACGATTATCGCCCTGTAGCACTCACACCCATCATCATGAAGTGCTTCGAGCGTCTTGTCCTTGCACACCTCAAAGACTGTCTCCCATCTACACTGGACCCACATCAATTTGCCTATCGCAGAAATAGGAGCACAGAGGACGCAGTATGCTCAGTTCTGCACTCTGCACTCTCACACTTGGACAATGTTAACACCTATGTACGGATGTTGTTTGTTGACTTCAGCTCAGCATTTAACACTGTTATCCCCTCCAAGCTGACCTCCAAACTTGCAGAGCTGGACATTAACACCTCTCTCTGCAGCTGGATTATGGACTTTCTGACCAACAGGCCTCAGCATGTTAGGTCAGGCCACACAAACTCCACCACCATCACACTTAATACCGGTGTACCACAGGGCTGCGTGCTGAGCCCATTCCTCTACTCCCTTTACACCCATGACTGCAAGCCTGTGCATGGATCCAACTCCATCATTAAGTTTGCAGACGACACCACGGTGATAGGCCTCATCAGTGACAACGACGAGACTGCCTACAGGGAGGAGGTACAGCACCTGGCCACTTGGTGCGCTGACAATAACCTGCTTCTGAACACCACCAAGACCAAGGAGCTCATTGTGGACTTCAGGAAACAGGCAGGACGCACGCACGACCCAATCCACATAAATGGGATGGTTGTTGAGCGTGTCTCCAGCTTCAAGTTCCTGGGAACCACCATCTCCGAGAACCTGTCCTGGAACTCTAACACCTCCAGCCTGGTCAAAAAGGCTCACCAGCGCCTCTTCTTTCTCAGGACACTGAAGAAGAACCAGCTGTCTTCAGCCATCCTGGTGAACTTTTATAGGTGTACGATCGAGAGCATCCTGACCAGCTGTATCACAGCTTGGTATGGGAACTGCTCTGTGGCTGACCGCAAAGCGCTGCAGAGGGTGGTGAAAACTGCCCAACGCATCACAGGAACAACACTTCCTGCTATTGCGGACATCCAGAGGAAGCGCTGTCTTCGTCGAGCTCGCAGCATCCTCAAGGACTCGTCTCACCCTGACCAAAGACTGTTCACCCTCCTGCCCTCTGGGAGGCGCTTCAGGAGCCTCCGGACAAGGACAACAAGACTGAGGGACAGCTTTTTCCCTAAAGCTGTCTCCTTACTGAACTCTTCCCTCTGACACCCCTCAATCACCCCCCCCCCATCTATACACAGACTCCCCCCCCCTCTATAACACTACACTTATTTAAAATACTCTTCACAATAACCAGTTGTTACATGCACTACTGTTCACTCAGTAACACTGGACAATCCATTTGCACACGGAAAACAAAAATTCCAATGCACTTTACCATCCACTGCAATACTGTAATTATGTTCATAGATCTGTCTATAGTGTACATACACTTTACATAATGTATAGTTTGTTCATAGCACACCTGCCTGTATATCTGCCTGTATATTAACCTGTAAATCTGTCCATAATACTTATCTTTATTCTTATATTCTGTATAATTATTGTATATATACATATATAACCTGTATTTACTGCTTATTGCACTTCTGGTTAGATGCTAACTGCATTTCGTTGCCTTGTATCCTACATGTGCAGTGACAATAAAGTTGAATCTAATCTAATCTAATCATTAACTTTAGCTAATGCGATCGCGTGTTTACTTTTAATTAGCGATTCTACTCAAGTAATTGTCGAGAGGAAGCATCCAGCTGTCTTTAAATGCCTTGGAGTGCACATACGTGAGACCTCCGCCGTTCAGGCTATTGTTAGAGATGTGTCCCTGAAAGCACTTCCCGAGTTAATGTAGTAAAATTACTCTAGGGGTTAAACTGGATTGTGGTGACATCGATTGTAACCCTTGTTTATAGCTACATGATGGTGGGAAACTCAAAGATTCTGTGAAAGACTTCATCACTGGGGTTTAACATTTAGTCACATCCTGGCAAGAATCCACTCAGATGTCCCGACCGGAGGGAGCAGACAAGCGAGGGGGTTTTAATCCATGCCAGCCGATTGGACTCGGGGGAGAGCGAAAGAGGAAGATTTGAGGCTTGGATTGTTTCCCTTTTCAAGGGCCCAATTGAATCCCTGCTTCAAGTGGATAATTGAACCCTTGCCCAGTATCAATATGTAGCCTAGTTCACACACTTCACACTTGGCGTCTCTCCAGGTGTGTGTGTGCGCGCGCTGTCGCGATGGGGAACTTGATAAATAGCATTAGCCCTGCCTGCAGAGATTAATATAGAAAACTCCAAAGATATTTCACCCTGAAATGTCACCTGAGAGGTAAATAATTACATTATAGCATCTTCCTATAGTGTTTGTGTGTTGAGACTTTTGACAGGTAGTGCTTATGCATTAATTCTTATGAATTTTTAGGTCTTATTCACTAACTATGGATTCTTTTAGATTGGAAAATTTATACTGGAAAAAATAATTTACATTATAGGCATCTAAATCTTTTCCATGAATGGACATCCGGCACGATTTAACTTTATATTATTTAATTACATATTGTACATATTTGTTTGCTTTTAAAAAATTAGCTTTTTCTTAAGTCAATGCACATTTTCACTTCTTTGCCGAAGGATACAACATAATTATGAAATGCGTTCTGTAGAGTTTGTCCTTTTAGGGCTTGTGTAGAAACATACACTTAAATTGATATACTTTGGTTTCTCGTAAAAAAAAAAATTAACACAAAAACAATTACATTTTAAAGCTTTCAAATTAATTGTATATACAGTTTGATTTTTGTGTATATATGAGTAAAAATAAAAAGTAATTGTGGTTATATTTCTATTAGAGTTCAATAAAAACATTGGGTGTATATTACAAATATTAATTTGTTTTATAAATACTTTTTCTTCTTTACATAAACTTTATAAAACTTCATTTTGAGAGATTAACTGTTGGATTTTTTTATCAATTATTTTAATGTTTCCTCTGAAATAAAAAATATATTTAATGTTTGATTCTTACTAAGTTAACACAACTGTTATTTTTATGATATTTACTAATCCAAATTGGTTCTTATATTTCAGAAAAACATCCATGTCCTTGTTCATTTCTAACTGTTCCACTTTCTCTGTCTCTATCTGTCTCACACTCTCAGAATGTCAGCGAGGGCAAAGGCCGAGCTAATTAAAGTTTTTAATGAATTAATTGGTCTTGTAAGGGTTATGAGTCCCGTCTGCTGTGTTGAGAGTGTTGTGTTTGGTTTGTCAGCGTAATGAGGTTCTTCAACTATTTTAGATTAATTAGAAAAATAAGAGAACGTTGTCTATATGGTCTTTTAGAACATTTAAATTCTTCAGATTTGTAGAATACAATGTTTATGATGAAGTTTCCCCTATGACATCAGGCTAAAAAATATATAATGTTTTAAATGAGCATGTTAACAGCACAATGTTTCTTTTCAACCAAACTGTTTTGTTTGATGGTGGGACTGATAAAATCACGGCGAATTACGGGATCATGAACTTTTTAAAATGTGAAGGTTTGCAGTTCCGTATGCAAATATGTTTCAGCTGGAGAGATTGATGATTCAGCGGCGGCCGGTTGTAGTCATAGCGACCTAGACACCTCTACATCTTTCCCATCGGAAGCAGCATCACAAAATAAGGCGCCCTCAGTGACAGGTTGCTAATGGAAACAGTGACATGGTCAGCAAGGTGGGTTGAGCTCATGGCACCCTGCGGGCCGCCTTACACAAACACACACAAATGCAATTACACTCTGATTAGTCTCGGATGGTTTATTTACCAAAGCCAACAATTACTCAAGGTCAGATCAGATAAGCTTTTACTTTGCCTGGCATGTGCATCAGAGAAATATTCTTTTGATTTTTGTGAATAGTAAATAAGACATTTGCTGTATAATAATTATAGTAAATTTTTCTGTAATGATGTCATATAATGTATAGAAAGTGATACTTAAGCAAACCATGGGTTTAAGTGTTCAGATCCTCTAAGAGCCATATATTGTTACTCCTTTCATCATTATACTTCCTATTAGAGTTAGTCCACTGTACCATGTCCAAATGACTGGCCGTTTCAAAAGCAACTTGCACTTTGTGACGTCCAGCAGGTATTTACATTGAATTGCAACAGGCATCATGTGCACAGATATTAGGGTAATAATTCATTCTTGAGATATCTGTCGTAAAGTCAACAGACGGGGATCAGCCTCTGGGTCATTGTTGCAGCTATAAAGCGGCTGTGTTTGGAAGATGTTACTGACAGACTGACAGCTTAGAGGAGATGAATTGATCCTTTCCTTGTCTGGCCGTGTATGCAGCAGATGTTTTATCTTAGTGTCTCCTTTGAGAGTGTTAATTATGGTTGTAAATGAGCTGCTTTAAAGAGACAGAATGAGATGTAATCAATTCTTAAGTGAGCTGTTTGTGTGCAGATACAGAAGGTGCCGTATTGAAATGCTAAAGGATTTTGCGCTGGTCTCAGGGCGGGCACGAGACCAGTGGCGAAATATTGTTTTTCCTAGCAAACAAACACTTTAGTTCATTGTTTTCTGCAGTGCTTCTGCTCATCTGTTTTGATAGAAATGTATAAAAGATGGGCAAGAAGATAGGCATTCAAATGACAAACTTAAAGTTCACCCAAAAATGAAATTGTTTGATTATTCACTCTCCCTCATGTCCTTTCTAACATGTTTGACTTTCTTGCTTCCCAGAACACAAATGAAGATATTTTGAAGAAAGTTTGGAATAGAACAGCTGTGGCTCCCATTTCCTTCCATTTCTGTACACAAAACCAATGCAAGTGAATAGTAGAGGTGAGTAAATGATGAAAGAATTTTCATTTTATGGATGAACTATCAATTTTACTGATGTAATACTAAATATTTGGTGAAATAAATAGTTTCACACCTTGAAAATTTTTATATTTTTTAAGATATTTGGAAGAATGCTTACAACCAAACAGACTACAACAAAGGAAAAATTACTTTTTGATTTGTTTCTTCCTTTTTGACGCAAAATGGGATATTTTGAATAATGTATGACATTTTTATGTATGACATTAAAAGTTCTGGGGCAGTTTTAACTAACCATTTTATTTTGATGGTTAATGTGGTCCAAAAATGGTGGTCAATGTGGTCCAACAACTTTTTGGTTACAAGATTCTTTCTCTGTGTTTTACAGAAAACAAATTTATAGGCCTGGAACAACTAAAGAGTAATTTGTGACAAAGTTTTCATTTCTATAGGTCAGATAAGTGTGTGTGCACATGTGCGGGTGTATATGTGCATGCATGTGTGTGTGCATGCATGTGTGTGTAATCTTCATGGGCCCAATTATGAGAAATAAATACTCTGACAAAACACATGTGTGTATTTTTGTGACAATTATATAAGTTATATAAATATAAATATGTATGTGTGTGTATATATATATATATATATATATATATATATATATATATATATTTATGAATTTACATACATTCTTTAAGAAATGGTGATTATTAGATTTGTCTGAAAATGACATCAAAGCCACACATTGTTGCTTGCCTCGACCAAATAAGTGCTCTCTTACTTCCGAGTCACTTTGGATAAAATCATCTCCTTAATAAAATAATGTTAATGATAGTGATTTTTCTAGTATACTGTATAAATTGTTTATAAAGTTTAAGTCGTATAGAAGAAAAACATTCAGAAGTAGCTCAAACAGAAATGATTGTTAAATCTTGACCCTCAATCAGTTAATCACATTTTCAGACATGGTCCTTTTAACCACATGTTGAGCTTTACAGTTTTCCAATTTATTTTGTGGTCTGTCTCAACCCCTTTTGTACTGTATATCTGGTTTGATAAGACAAAGCATTGACAGTGATAAGCTATGTATTTGTATGATGTTTGCTGTGTGTCGAATATATTTTATGTCTGTGACCAAGATAAAAACATTCAGCAGCCTGCAGAGGATTTCACTGTCTACTGCCCTCCTGCCAACATCACATCGTCTAGTAAAGTCTCTGTGAGATGAGGGTTGGAGTTTAATGTACCCTTTGTTAAGCACTGCCTTGCGTGGTTACTGTTGCTCTCTGAGATGAGATTTATTAATCAAAAGGTTTGGAGATAACCATGTACATCCACATTCGGTAAACTTATAGAATGATGCAGTATTCAGTAAATTATGCAGTAATGTGACAAAAATCCCTATCACGGTCCACTTGAAAGAGAGGAAAAAAATTATTACTTTACTGTTAGTAAACAGAACTGTTTTTAACATTTAAAAAGCACATTTATTATGACACTGGGGGCATTTACAATAACATTAATTAATCCATAAATTGGATTAATAATAAATAAACATGAAAAATATCAAACCCTGTCAGTATGCTCATCATTTTTAACCTATATAGATTTATTCTTCTGAAAAACACAAAAGAAGATATTTTGAAGAGTGTTCCAAAAAACTGTTGGTTCCTAAAGACTTTCACTGTATGGGCACAAAACTAATAAAAGTTAATTGGGACCGACATTCTTCAAAATATCTTCAAAAGGTTTAAAAAGGTCAAAAAAGTTTAATCACAATAAGATGAGTAACTGATGATAGAATTTTTTACATTTTTGGTGAAAGAGGCAATAACAAAACATCTTTATATACACATACTGTATATGAACATGCGTTATTCTTGCTATTTCCTTACACTTTGTAGATTTAGTAGAGTCCATGAGATCTCTACAGCTGAACCCTCAATGCAACAGTTATGAGTAAAATGATGCGCTGACAGCTCTTTGTGCTTTTAAATCCCATTTATTTCTTGTGTTTTTCTCCATCCTCTCATCTTTGAAAACAGGCAGCATGGAAGGGAGAGGTACTATGACGTTGCCATGGTGATGCTCTTGTCTTTATCATAGGAAATTCAATACGCTTGGTGTAATGTGTCGACGTGCTTGTAGATATGTGTGAGAGAGACCACATGTGTGGATATTGTATACGGTGAGATTGGGCATATGTCTAGAAGCAGTGATGAAAGGTTCAAGCTCAAAGAGAATGAATTGTTTTTTTTCCTCTTAAAAACAAGATGTGCCTGAGAATAAAACAACACTGCCAATCATAATATATTCATAATTCATAATAATATATATAATAGGATGGTGTATGCCTGCCGAGCTTTTGTTTGGAGATGTTGTCTTTGCATTGAAAATGTCATACAGTTTATCAGCTAAATGAACACAAATTGAGTTCATAAATGTGTAAGACAGTATTTTACCTACACTATTACAGTATTCAGAAGCAGCCATGAGACCACAATCCAGAGGACCATAAAGTCTTTATTTTAGATTTAGATGTATTGTTTCTCCATATAGCCTATCACTCTCACAATGTATGAGGACTCTATTTTAGATTCATGTTGTGCATAAATATTTCCCTCATTGTCTCTCTCTCTCTCTCCCTACCTCTATCTCTGTCTTTCTCTTTTATTTTCTCTCTCTCATTTATTTGATATTACTAGTATAAGTTCACTGTAAAATGCCACAACTGAATGTTTTCTAGAGAGTGGTTGCATCAACATTTCTCAGTCTGTTGCTTGAAGGGACATTTTACAAAAATCATAATTTCCTCTCCCTCATTTCATGTCAAACCTCTATGACTTTTTTTCTTCTACAGAACTCATAAGAAGATATTTTGAGGCATGCTGATTACCAAAAAATATTGATCCCCATTGACTGATATTGTTTGGACAAAAAAGCAATGCAAGTGAAAAGAGATCAATGTTTTTCTGCTAACAGCATTAATATATATATATATATATATATATATATATATATATATATATATTGTATATATATATATATTGTATATATATATATATTATTTCATATTCTGCAGTAAATAGGATTTAATCTTTTCTATGTAAAAAGAGTTACCCATGTTATAGTTCTAATGTTATAATGTTGGAGAGCATGAGCATGCAACTGCCTTTGAATATTGTAGTCCTTTTAGTCTTGTAGTCATGTATAACTCAAAGCTCTTAGTTACATCATAGGATCTATACCTCCAGACGCACTGCAATCAGACTCCATGCTGCTTCCTTTGATAACAAACCATAAAGTAGCCCATATGCACTTAATGCCAGACCTAATATTATGGAATCACCTCTTGCTTAAAGTGGCGCCCTACCGTCGAGCTCATGGCAATCTTGAACACTGCCATAATGGAAGCAATTTGACAAAAAACTCATCACACAATAGGGCATCTCAAGGCCTGCTGATGTTTTGTTCACTTTAAGAGATAGCAATTTACTGTCAATCGCTGCTATTGCTTACCGGAGTGACGAGTCATGAACCAACTTTGTCACATTCTTGTGAGGGCTGCAGTAAGCTGCAAATATTGAAATATAAGAATATTGAACTGTATTTTGCATGAAATTAACTTGGCACATACAATTGATGCACTTTTTTATAAAAACCCAAAGGTATTTATTAAAATGTTGGTAACCAAGTGTGGATGCCCATCGACTTTCATTGGTTTTGAGTTCCCATATTAGAAATCAATTCGAACCAACAATTTTTGATTACCAACATTCTTCAAAATATCTTGTACTGTGTTCTAGGGAACATCATTATTTTGCTGAGTATTTCTGTTTTTGGTCCTTGAGAAAACATCTAATTTGAAGAATTAGTACTTATCCAAACCCAACCACTGACAAATCATGATCAACCTCTAGAAAATTATGTTTCTAAGAACCCTCTGTAAACACCTAACCATGTCTGTAAGTCAAACCATGACATCATCCCTAACCCTAAAATCGGATTGGATGAGCAAGGACGACTAAAAATCGGGTTCACAAACATTACATGGCAAAAGAAAACAGACCAGGTTGCTATCTCTGCCCGTTTCAGTCAAGCTCTGACATTCTTTTGACATTCTGTGACATTGACTTTGGTGTCTTTGGCGTTTATGTGCTGTGAGAAGCACAGAGGGGGTTACATCGATGGGGGTGTGTTATCGCTGTGACAGAGAAACAACGGATAAAATGCTGGGAGGAAAGTTCTTGTGGTCAGACGAGGGTCAAGCTGAGAAATAAAGGCAGTGCTTAACTGAGATTGAGAAGAGAGAGAATGGGTTAAGAGTGGGAACAAAAAGAGAAAAGGTTGAGTGTGTGACTAGGTGAGAAACCGTCGGTGGTGAGAGGAGAGAAAAACATGGAATAGGAGAGCGAGAGCAAAGCAGACATATGTGCTGTGTGAGATGTGTGCACAGGCATTGGATAGCAGACCTGAGATATGTGTTAAATCACAGAACAGAGATGGCGATTGGCTTAACTGGAAAACCATAGAGCCTGAGGATGTATAGAGAAATAAAAAAGTACGAAATGTCTCAACATACTTTCAAATGCTTAATCGAAAACATAACATTTCAGTATGAACTTCAATTTCACCTTACAGCAAATACCACGTTTAATTCAAGAGTTTAAAATCAGTGCCAGGCTATTCACATACATTGATGTATTGTAGATCTAATGCATGTGTGTTTTATTCCTCTTAAAGTGATGGTTAATTAACTAATTAGTAAATTAACAATATCATCATATAAATATCCTCTTGTACTTTCAAACCAGTATGACACTCTTTCTTTGGCAAAACACAAGAGAAGATATTTTGAAGATTGTTGCTAGCCAAACAACATTACATTAATTTTGTGTCCAATAGAAGTGACTCCTGCTGCTGTTAGGTTATCAACATTCTTAAAAATAACCTTATTCTGTTCTGCAAATAAAAGAACGCCATACAGGTTAAAATCATAAGAGGGTGAGTATTTTTTATTTTTGGTTGAACGATCACTTTAAAGACCATTAGAAGTGTGGAGATTTTAATAAAACAGAATTAAATGCTTTTAGCATTGAATAACTTAGTTCTTACCCATAAAACATTTTTCTAATACTGAAAATGCCAATAAACTAAGTACCAGTGAAACATAACCCTGGAAAGAAATGTGAGACAGTATGGGTACGGCATTGTGTATAAGAGAGAGATTGTACCTGGAGCAGTGTATGTAATCCTGCACCTCAGACTCTCATTAGCTCACAGACAGAGAGAGAGAAGGTGAAATATGAGAGAAGCAATGGAAAGTTATGGGCACAACTGTGTGTGTCTGTGTGCTTGTGCCCAACCTGCTAAATTAAGTTTCCTCTTGATTTGTTGTGCCCACATTTCAGAGCGACAACACCAATTAAACCTGTATAATATTAGCTGAGGTGTTTAATATGTTGATACAACAGGAATACTCCCTGGAGAATAATGCAGATGCTTATATGTTTCTCATCTTAGCTCATATGCAAAAAATATATTATAGATATGACCAGATGACTCTGGGCTTGCCTGAACAACAAGTCTAGTAAGAAATGCCTTATAATTGCGTTGGTTTAAGCTTGACCTGACCATGGTTACATACAGGAGTCTTAAAAAAGTTGTAACTTTTCAATACTTATAGGAACCCACAGCATATTACATCTGAACACCAGAACAGTAAAAACGATGAAGATGTGATACAATCTGAGTATGACTGAAGGATTGGTGCTTTAAAGGTGATGAAATTAAAGATAACTTTTCCTTCGAGAGTTCTTCTGTTATTAAAGTGTCTGATAGCTATAAATAAAAGAATAATAGCTGTTGGCAAGCCAGATGTTTATCTTAACGTCCCTTGTTCTCAAGAATGGTTTATTGTGGCATTAGCTGAGTCGCTAATCTTCTTTATAGGTACATGGAAGAACACAAATGGTCACATACAACAGCAATAATTTATGTTCAAATGACAGCTTGCCAAACAACCATCCATGTCATCATTTACTATCTCTTTTGTCATTTCAAACCTGTATGACTTTCTATCTTTTGCAAAACACAAGAGAAAATATTTTCAAGAATGTTTGGAAGTCCATCAACTTGCATTGGTTAATAAATATATGTTTAATATACCCTTTGAATTACAGTAACAGTTTAGACATTATGCATTTAAATCTAGATTTCACTGGAATTTTCAATATTGGTTTTTCCAAATGAATGTAATTCATGCAAATTCTGAACTTCTCACAAAAAAAGCAGACAAAACACATTGTCAGGTAAAAAGAGACTTTTGTAGGCTTGTGCTTAGATTTCTGATCTATGCATCATAAGTGAATGGAATCATACTGGTTTGAAATGACAAATGCTGAGAATTTTCGATTTGGATGAATTTTGAATTTTACTGTCCCAGATGTATATGGAAATATGATTGATCTGGGATTTTAAAACTCTGAAGACGACGGAAACAGTCGCTGTCCTTCTTAAAACTTGAATGTCCAGATTCACTTTTTTTTAACTTTTCAAATACCTTGTTATGTTAATGTTTAGATACTTGCAAAACCCACTAACAAACAAAGGATTTTTTGCCATGGTTTATGGCAAAAATGAAAATCACAAAATTTGGACATACGAGGATTCCGAAGGACATCATGAAACACTGATGACCTTGTCTTTCTTTCAATTTAAAGTCTGTAGTCTATAAAAAACAATATCACAGAAATAATATTTATCAATTGTCTTTGTTATAGGTCAACATCCTCTCTCTAAACAAGGAACCTAAGGGATCTTACATCACAAAAACAGGCTTCCTCTGATCCCGACCTTAGAGAGATTTCTGAGAGATTGCCCCATTTTTTAAAAAAGGCCGGTCATTTTTCATGAGGCGGGTTGTTTTTCCCTTGCTCTCAATGCACGTGTTCACCTCGGGGTTCAGAGGGAGACAAGCGGAGCAAACGCTTCTTCTGTAATTGGGTATTGTAATTGGCGTGGCCCAGTGTTATCCGGTAGTAGTGGAGCAAATACAGAAGTAGGACTACGGCTAACAGGGGAGACTTGAAGGTTGCACGCGGGCTCAGATGAGAACCTTAAGAACACAAAGCATTAGCATAATGAGGCTGTCGTGGGTTGTGTAAACAGTCTAGCTCATTGTTCTACAGGTGCCACAACATCTCCTAGTGCATCTAGCTCACAGCGGCCCACACCGCAGTCTAAGAGCCTCTATTCATTCTAAACAGGTCTGCGCAACCTCCGACGCCATGATCGATGGGACAAAATAACGTTTTCTGCATTTGAAGTGCAAGCTGGCTACTCGCCTTTCGCGCTACATGTTGACTTTGTTGAGTCATTGTAGACGGTTTCTAAAACTCGGTTTGAAACCTCATCAGACGGACCTGTTTTACAGCCTGCAGCCGTCTCTCGCTCGAAACTGGGGAGTGCTGATAGCTGAATTTTGCAATGTGATGGATTATGTGGAGTTTGGAAAATCTCAAAGCCTAATATACTCATTAGAAATATAGTTCAAATATTCATATGTCATTCCATTCTTTCGTCTGCAAAACACAAAAGAAGATATTTTGAAGAGTGTCGACAACCTTGACGCTCACTGAATTCACTGTATAGACATAGAACCAGACATTTTTTCCAAAATCTTCTTTTCTGTTTCAAAGACGAAAGAGTCATGCAGGTTTTAAGTTACATGAGGATGAATAATTGATAACAGAATTTAAATTTGGATAAATTATTCATTTTAAGGATCTCCTTGACCTATTCACTGTATTCGTTACAGTGAGTATCAGTTGTTACACAGGCTGATCCTACCTTTACTCACCGTGATATTAGATGTACATGCCATTTATAAAGGTTCTTATAAAATATAATAAGCATCTAAACACATTTCAGTTGTAACCATATTATTTTCCATTCTTTTTCACCATTGTGTAAATGTAATGACAGAAGTAGAAATAAGCACAATGGAGCCTCATCTACCAAATTCCTCTCCTCTTCCTCAGACCACAATACCAGCTAGCCCGCTGGTTTAATAAGAACCTGCCTGAAGCCGAAGGGAAGACGTCTGTGGAGCACAGATGCTAAGCATAATTCTCCCACAGCAGCAGCAAATGTGTTGTTCTTAGTGGTTTAATCAACACACAAACAACAATAAGCTCTCCCTTAAATAGGTTCGATATTGCCATTCATTCTCTCCCCAGGCTTTGAGTAAAACAATATTCAGAAGGAATGTCTAAATGACTGGCTTAGGTTTCCCCAGTAACAGGTTACGAAGTGTGACAAAACCACATATACAGAGACTCAAGGATGCACACACATGGCACAACGGTGAGATACAGACTTTGTTCAGGATGAAGATATTCTCCTTATGATGGCAACACCTACTCCCATTGCGCATTCCTCTTTTGTCCTCATTCTCCACATATAGCCTGCTGGCCTACTATCCTAAAATCTCATTGCAAATAGAAACCAGGTGACAGATTGTATTTTACAAAGATGCGTGGTACATTTGTTAGTGGTTTAAACACCTGTGTTTTACGCAAAAAGTCACCGATTATTTAATGGGGATGATGTGTAATGGACCACAATGATTTTAAGTCTGATTCTTTTTAGGAGTGCTTGTCAGAATTATCTCAAAGCGCACACTAACAAGGCCTGACTTGTAACTTTAATGGAACACATCTGACAGTTGGTGTGTAATCTTTTCCAAGCTTAAGAAACCGGCTACACTTGTTTGCTTTCATCCACTTTTCATATTAACGGCTCAGGCTGGCTCACCTGACACAACGTGTTGTGTAAGATGAGGCGTCGTCATGAGGTTCTACACATACATTTACTTAGCTGGGGACACACTATTGTACCTTCAAATTGATTTAAAATATACTTATTTTAGTGCTTTTACAAATTAGGAATGATCTCCCAATGGGACAATTTGCTGAATAGGTCACTAAGAAAAAGAGATGTGTTTGATGAATAAGAAATGAGTACAAAGAAATGCAATCTGGGCCATTTACTCATCGCCTTCTCATTACAAACCTTCGTGACTTTCTTTTTGTCTGCAGAACACAAAAGAAGATATTTTCAAGAATGTTGGTAAATAGTCAGCCTTGACACTTATTGAATTCTATTTTGTAGACACAAAACAACTAAGACATTTCTCTTAATATCTTCTTTTGAGTCATGCATCATTTATGCTACATGAGGATTCATTTTTGGGGGGGATATCCATTTTAAGGATCCCCTTCACCAATCGATAATTTCTTTTACAATATTTAACACACACATATACTGAGCTGACTAGATAGAGACAATCCATTGTATCTTTAAAATCAAATTTATTTAAAATATTCGTAATTTTCTGCTTTAACAAATGACAACATCCCTGATGTCCCCATGGGCCAATTTCGTTGAACAGGTCCCTAAGGGACTCACACACCACCACCAGAATAAAATGCGTACGATGAATAAGAAATGAGTACAAAGAAATGCAATTACAAATGCGGGATCTAAATAATATGACACATTTTGTTCTAATTCCCCAGATGAAAGCTGAATATTAAATAAGATCAAAGCTTCAACGGACAAGACCACTCCACCGATGTTCACATTGTGATTTACAACACACCTTTAACCTTTAACCTCAAACAACACAAACAGATCAGCATGAACAGCCTTTCTTTACATTTGTGATTTTCAGAATGCCTTGTTTGGCATCAGGAGCTCTGTAAGGCTCCAGCCACATGGACCTGCGGGCCAATCAAGCCCCATTGAACATGAAGCATAACTGATCCCAGCTGCGGTCCACAGCCCCTAATAGGAGAACAAACAGAGCATGGCCGTATTTACTGCTGCCGTGTTGCTGCACAAACACACGCACAGCTCTCCCATTACCTGCTTCCAACCCAAAAGACCATAGACTGAAGTTCATAAGGATGTATGAAGCACCATGGTCATAAATCGGATACGTGCCACAATACAAATGAAATGTCTGGCAGAGCAGGCGTATGCACCATCAGGTTACCCCACGGAACCAAGGTCACAAACGCACCAATGAACATCAACAGCCAAGCACCATGTCTCCATGCATCAACAACTGCCCATGGGGCATACTAATGCACCAATGTTAACAAATGCCCTCCCAGCTGGCGCAAAGGCATCCCCTTGGATGAGAAAGGTTGACAGCACACCACAGTGACTTCATATTCACTTGCATGACAACATGCATGGGGTTGGCATTCTAGGCAAGGGGCACCAAAAACAAAACACCTGATGTTCATAGGGCAATCTACGTTTATTTCAATAAAAACATCGTAACTGAAATACAAAAATATGGACTCCGAAAACAAAAGCATGAATAAAACCATGGCTCTCCAGAAGAGGTTCGTGGATCGGATGCGCAATAACAGAGCTCCACGGTTTCTTATTAAAGCTCTTGAGTTCATTAAAGATACAGAATACATCTCACCCCCGCAGGGCGCACCGGGGTGCGAATTTGGGGAGTTATTATCATCTTTATTTAAAGGGTCTCGACCCCATACCCAGACGGGGCGTTGCCTTGTACCCCATTCACACCAACACCCACA
This sequence comes from Triplophysa yarkandensis, assembly GCA_033220385.1. Taxonomy (NCBI): domain Eukaryota; kingdom Metazoa; phylum Chordata; class Actinopteri; order Cypriniformes; family Nemacheilidae; genus Triplophysa; species Triplophysa yarkandensis. The sequence continues at coordinate 16,277,273 of CM065658.1, read as the reverse complement.
GTCTCCCTAATTTTGGGCACCCCCCCCATCATTCCTTCCCGTTGACCAACCCCAGGTCCGTCCGAATCCCGCTGGCGTCCACCCTCCGTCTCTCCCGGATCATCTCGTCCAGGCTGCGGAACAGAAGCGTGTGCACGGTGCTTTCGGACAGGCGCACTTTGAGAAAGTAGCGCTGCTCGACCGAGTGCGCCTCCCCGCCCGCTTTAAACTCCCGTTTGCCGAACCGGCACCAGGCGGCGAAACTTTCCGAGTTCGTCCAGCAGATCTCGGCGCTGCTGAGACCCAGGTGCCCGCTGGCGTTCTGCATGACCAGATCGGCGGGCAGCGGCCGGTACCGGTACCGGTGGTTTGCTATCCTGCCCTGCCGGCCGCAGCTGATCTCGAACAAGCTGTCTTTGCGGATCTCCCCCTTGTACAGGTGTATGACCCGGTCCTCCCCCTCAAATACGGCCCAGTGCGGGGCTTGCGCGTTGGCCACTAACTCCAGAAGGTCTCCGGGTTTGCACATGGTTAACAAAGTTTTGACGCAGTAAACGTCCAGGTCCTCGTTCTCCCGCGATTTGGAGTAGATACATTCCTGGCAGCAGAACGCCGAGTACTCGATCTCGTTGAGCGCTCCCGGTCCGCCCTTGCTCGGACTGTTGTCTTTGAAGCTGTCCGTCTGGGATCGATCGTCCAGTTCTTCCTCGTCATCGGAAAAGAAATACGCGACGCCAACACGCAACTCGTCCTTCTCGATGCCCGATGGATCCCCGGTGGGTAGCTCGCTGTAGTTCAGGTGGGTGATCCGGTCCAGTTGGTTTCCCATCAATAACAGGGCAGAGGAGAGACATGGAATGCTGCTGCTGAAATACAGAACACGGATTTGTGAGTCAAGCCATGCGCACCTGGACGCATCTCAACACAAAGATGAAGAACATCCTCACTTGATCACGTTTGGCGCCCATGCATTCTATTGTGTGGAGGGATGTGCTCCACCTGCAGAAGAACCCCAACATGCACCCCCTGAGAACACCTCTACAAATGTGTCCAAATTTAAGGATGGGGGTACCTGCGTGTTTCCCCTGGACTACAGCTGATGGTCCATCTTCTCCATCGGTGCTTGTGCTGTGTGCATCCCGCAAACGCGTTGCCCCTCACTCACGACCTCCCATGTGCGTCTCCTCCAAGGTACTCTGGGTTCTCTCGCATCCTCACTTTAAATAGTGGGGGAAACTCCGCCCCGATCAGCAACACCTCCCATCCGGATGGGGATTGGTCCAGAACCCTTATAAAAGCTCAGACCTCTGCTCTGAGTCCTGTAATGTCACTGCTGATGGTGTTGTCACTTGATGGTGAGATCAAGGAGGTTGGGGAGATGTTTCAAATTGTTTGCATCTCGGTAGGCTGGATGTAGATACCCATGGAAGATGTTTTTTAAGAATATGTAACATATGCATGCATAGATGCAGTATTTATGTTTGGTGGTTGGCACACAAGGTCTGAGAAGTTATGCAGCTGCTTTCTTTCTGTCGTGTGGGAGCTCATAATCCTTCACTTCTGTCCCATACACACGCACATATATTTATATTGAGTCTCAGGCTTAGTATTCCTTCCTCCGGCCACTCATAATCAAGAGCCGAAATGAAATTCCATCACACACGCAAAATATTGACATTACAGGAGATAGATGTTCTCCAGTGCCACCCTAATACGTCAAATGCCACACATGGGCGTTCATGTTCCCACACCAACCGTGCACTTGAGTGTGTGTGGCAGGCTTGAAGTTGGAATGATTTAGTTTATAATTATTCTGCCAAGACAGATCCAATTATCCTCCTATGAAATGAATTGCCCTCGTGTCTCCTTAATACATCCATTTGTGGTTATGTCTGCCCGCATGTTCAATATGTATAGATGCTCTGTGTATGTGCGTGTGATGGAGAGAGAGAACTAAGCTATTTGAAAGGCAGATGTAGAGTGAGAGCACCCTTAAAGATTTCTGATGCTGGGGAGCACGCACATACATAAACATATATACACACGCTCAGGTCAGGAGACTTAGCCAGGTGTCAAGTGTATGAATGCTGTTTGTGCATGTGCATACGTGGCTTTGAGAAGCAGAATGAAACGGATTGAGGGATGCGAGGAAAACAAAAGGGACAATCCACAATCTCCATCGGAATTCTGTATTTCTCGAAGAGACAAAAATATTCGCAAACAAGCACTTTGTAATCATATAGGAACACCAGGGAAAACAAGTCAGGCGCAAACAAAGGAAATGAGGAAAGAGGAATGAGACACGTGAAGGAAAAATAGGGAATGGAGAGGAAATGGGGAGAAAAATGGCTTTTTGTGACAATGACCATGTGACAGATTTACATTCAGTATATCCAGCTGCAGGCCTAAAGGTTGAAACATTTTCTAAATGTTATAATTTTGGATATTGAATGTCCGGTCATGAGACGAAGAAAAAATAATCATAGATTACTCTGATTTACTTTTATTTGAAGAACACAAAAGAAGATAGTTTGAAGTACGTTGGTAGCTGAAAATCATTGATCCTGATTCCATTGCTTTTGTGCCTACACGGTAGCAGTAAATAGGGACCAAAGGTTTTTGGTTAACTGCATTCATTTGTGGATTTGCAGAAGAGACAAAGCCATGCAGCTTTGAAGCGTCAAGAGGGTAAAAATGACAGAATTTTTGAGTAAACTGTCCCTTTAATACTATAAAAAATTGCTGTCATTATTCCATGTTTGAAATATGTACGAATTGTATTCAGGCCTTTTACTGTTCAAACCCAGACATAATTGGAATGTATTAGAAATATGCTTCATCTTTAAAATGTTCAAACGTACAATTATGATTAATGAGGATGAATTATTTTGGATTCCAGTAGGTCACCAGTGACATTGTGACTCATGCATACTCTACTAATGTTTGTACCGAAGATTCATTTTAGCTTAACAAGGTGCATGATGCATTAGAATGGATGCATCCATGGCAGGTCCAGTGGATTCTTTCAATAAAGGGAGACAAGTAAACAGTCTAAAGCAGAAAAATTATTTTTTTATTCAGCTATTTAACTTGTGATTTGAGATTGAAAAAAACTAAGGGCGGCATTTTTTGATCCCACCTTTTTATAAAAAGTGATGCAAATAGCATCCACATGGCCACCTGATGTAGATGTCAAACAGCACATCCAATCCTACCAGTGGCCTTCAACACACAATAGCAGCAGAATGTTTTATTTCTGTGTGCACTTACATAGAAAAACCATACTGTGATGCTTTCATCATCCAGCCTTTGGTTTAGTCCAAATCCATGTGGTTTCTCAAAAGCATTCCAGGAATATTAATTAGGAGCGACTAGGAATGCTGCTACTGTAATGCCAAGAAAACGTCAACTTCAAATATCTAAGATGGGATGTGTCTGATTTATCTGCCCTGACCTAAAAATATCCCTTAGTCTTAAAATCTGTCTCTCCCAACCTCCGTCTCTCAGGAATGATGCTCTCTAGTCTTTCAGCGTGAGTCATAAGCTTTGAGTGCAGTGGGTGAACCATGTCTGTGGTTTAAGGGCACTGACCCTGCTTTAGACCATAGAGCGGGTTCAGCTTCCATGTCAAAGTGACAATTTAATCCTGATTCTCATGGGGCACCATAGATACTGTTTCAGACCCCCAAGAAATAGTTGTACTTCTAAGATAGCATTATAGATTGTGTTCCCTCGTCGGAGCGAGCGTATTGACAATTCTTTCACACATTTCCCTCATGGCTCTTTTGTAGAGCTCCCATAACGCAACGCTATTGATGGAACAGCTCAGTGACAGTTCATTCCCCTTTTCCACCGGTGCCACTGTCCTCATTCACCCCTTCTTTTTATGCGCCTCGATACTATTAGTAGGTCCGGCTCTCAGAGTCTTTATCGGAGATGAGTGCACTCTAACACCCTAGCCATCGACATGGCTCTTCCATTTTTCTGTAGGCCATCACTGCACATATAACTATTATCAGGGACAGCTTCCTGTTATGGGCAGACTAGGTTATTTCCTATAAGACATCACCAGAACCTTATAGAGGCACCCGGACCTGCACAGTCATATCCTGTCCAGAGTTGTGTTCTTATCTTCCATTAGAAAGTCTGGGAAAAGGTTATGAAAAAAAGAAGTTTGAAATGACTGCTGAATCGTAGAAAATGAGCTAATAACTAGCTGTCAGACACAAGGGTTAATGCAGAGATGTGAGGTGGTGTGAAGCAGGCTTAACAGACGGACATTTTCTTCTGAGACGCTTAAAGTATGTCAGAGAATTAATAGAGGCTGGTAAATTATAAGCCTTAGTTTTGAGGCCTGTCTAATGATTAAATACATTTGCGTGTCATCCACCAAATGGAAAGTGTCTTGGGAAGAAAAAGCAAGACCGATCTAGCTGAGCCAGGACTTTTTTCATGTCAAAAAGTGAACAAGTTGAATAATCACTGACAAGATACTTGGAATTTGTTGTTTTCTGGTTTGGCGTATAGAAAATAATTACACTGCGTGTTGTCGGTCAGTGCAAAAATATTAAACGTTAATCTTTCAGAAGCTCTACATAGTACGACAGTATAAAAAAAACAGTTTTGTCACATGTAATGATAAAGTTGTTTCACACATTTTAATTGGTTTTAGCTTACTTTGAAATATCGCTGAAAGAAAGTCATATAAAAATATCTTGTAACAATTTCTCACATGAAATAACATGTTTTTCTTTTCTAATGTATATTAGTACACTTAAAATCCATACAATATAATGTATTGTTATAAAATTAATTTTATTTATATTTAGTACTGCATAACCTTAAATTTAGAATAAACCTAAAAATGTTAAAATAAATGTAAAATGTACTTTTAATATTCTATTAGTTAATTCTCCTATTTTTTTCACTTTCATTACTTTTTAGCATGTTTAATTGTTTCTTATTGTACATAACAAATTATAGTGACAAAATAATCATTTTTATACTGTAAGTTTCTGGCAATTAAGGTGCAAGTAACAAATAACAAAATTATAAAATAATAAAATAATGTTTGTTGTCTGTTGTCTGTTGTCTGTAATATTTATCTGAAAACTGTCAAAATCGATAAAATTACATTTGAGCCCTATACAGGACAAAATACAGGTTAAAACCTGTAAAATGACAGAGATTGTACAGTTTTGTTTACCTGTGATTCAGTCTTATACCTGCCTGGACTTCTGAGTGCTCAACATGCCAAGGTGTACGCTCTGTAAAAGCATTAAAATTTCAGACTGATGTAGGACCTGTTCCTTCTATAAAGCCTGACCTTAATTATTATTCAAGAGTCTCTTATCTCACCAAAGGCTAAAAGGGGGCCGTGTTTTCCCGAACGTTTATGCCCATCTGTGTGTTAAAATGAACAGCGTGACTTTTTCTAGACAAGGGTGAAATTTTGTTGTCATCCTAACGCACAGGAGGAAGCGCGGGTACATCGGCACATTCCATTTCCTCTGACAACATAACAGCCCTCGCAGCCCCCCACCACGTCCTTCAAAACCAGTTTGCTTGTGTTGTTTATTCTTCCACGGCCCCTGACAGACGCACTGATCCCCCTTCTCAGATCAGAGAGCCTCAATGCTACTCTCTCTGGGGGGGAAGCAGTTAGAATGTACAAGTGTCAGCTTCGTGACAGGCTCAAAGACAAACAAAGTTAACAATTAAACGCTGCGGTATGTGGTTCTTTGTAATTCTGAGTTCATTTGGAATATGCTCTCATGTTCCCGAAATGAGTTAATGCTTTACTTGTGGCAGGTTAAACAAAAAACTGGCTGTGTGTAACGTTTCAGTAGAACATCATTTATCAGCACATCTGAATGTTGTTTAATGGCATTGCAACTTCATGACAAACAACCACACAACAGGTTGATGTCATTGAAAAATCAGGTGGAAAAACTAGGTCCAAAGAAAGATTACTAGTCTAAATTTTAAAGAAATGTTTTAAAAGTGTTGGAAATTTTGATATATATGAGGATATTTTGGGAAATATGCAGAACACAAAAGAATATATTTTGAAGAAGGGGTAATCAAACACCAGTGGCACCCATTCACATCTATTGTACGCACACAAAACAATGCAAGTGAATGGGTGTCAGATACCAACATTCTTTAAACTATTAAACTGTTTCTTATGTGTTCTGCAGAAGAAATGTCATGAGTATTACTTTTTTAATTTTTGTGTGAACTATCACTTTAACGTGCTGTTCTGTTACCTTTTGTATTGTTTTTTTATATGATTTATAAAATAATATTTTCTGTGATTAACAGCATGAGGGAAACGGAGATGATCATTTTCACTCTCTTACCGAATGTCCCTGAGTATATATCAAGGGACGTAGCTTCTGGAGTTTGGTAGTTTCCTACACATTTATATTTAGTATTGCTTCCAATAGAAGAATTCACAACATGTGATCATTGTACATAAATAAAACAAAGAATATTCAAGTCCGTCCTTTCTAAACATAGCTAGGCAACTACGGAAAATAAATAGGTTTGTCATTCAGTGTTTTTCCTGCATTGTGATGATCACTAGTGTGGAACCAGTGTGGATATCAGAAAACCTCCTGAAATAATTCCAAAAGGAAAAAGGAATTAGGGTCGTGTGAAGGTCAGCCATGCAGGCAGAAGACTTTTGCTCTCACACAAACAAAATATTGGCTCTAACTTCAAATAGTAAAGTGTGTATCACGCTGTGACTGAATTCACAGCAGATAGCTTTTGCCGCAGCTATATAATCCCAAAAATGCAGTGGCGTGTCCATGTGTTCTTGGAATTTCACATGGATTTTAAAGTGCACTCACTATTTCTCTGCCCTCGATTGGGTTTCAGAAAATAAACTTACAGTATGTTTAAAATTATATTCACTCATATGAGATGAAGGCGCCATTTAGTCCTTACACTACAATAAGTATATTAAAGGCGTAGTTTACCCAAATAATCAAATCTGCCCTCACCTTTGAGTTGTTTCCAATCTGCATAATCAAAACCAGGACATTTGGGAAAAATGCATGTTTTCTTTTTCTATTTTGAAAAAAAATAGAAAGAATATGTTATGGTGTTCAATATAAGTTATTCCTACAATATTTGTTAATAGGCTCCAATTTCTGTTTGGTTACACGCTTTCATCCAAATATCTTTCTTTGTGTTCAAACGAAGAACTGTATACAGGTTTGGGACAACTAGAACCCTTTAAGTACGTTTCTTTACGGCTGACAC